>MU389752.1:7829-415268 GCA_022578765.1 Xylaria sp. FL0933
ATCCACGTGCAAAAAAACCCATACAACGTAAATGCCAATATGTTTTTTTTTGTCCAATTTTTTTTTACTGTGGGCGTCAGGCCTGGTTAATTCCCCCCCCCCCCCCCCCCCCCCTTTCGTGGCTAACACGCCGGCCCCAAGCCAATGATTATAGGGTCTGATCGATACGTGACGTTGCTGCATTGCTAGGAGCCCGCAGAGTAAACTAAAATGAAGTAATGTAAAAAGAGATTCCTTTTGAGAACGAAGCGTTCACGCGCCGGTAAGGTGATGAAGAATATTATGGCTTGTAGTCCTGGCAAGCTAACTGCTCACTCATAAAAGTAGTCCCCCTTTCACTCCGTAACACGCTGGTAAATACACTATTGCTTTCGTATGCGCTATTCCCATTAAGGCTTCTTAGACTAGTGTCTCACAGCTCGTGAAACCCTTCCTCAGGGCGCATGTTCGTCTATCGAGACACCTGACAACTTGATACCTGAAGAACTATCCTATACACCCCTGCCATTAACTCATAGCCCCTAAACACAATGGCAATCTTGCGAAGGCATAACCCCAGATAAGAGAAATCCTTTGGGCCTGTTAGGTAACCAGTCCATCTCCTACACTACAGCAGGCTCCAACACAGCAAACTGGTCCTTCTCAGCATCCAAGGAAACCAAAGCATCAAACGGAAGAGTGAGTATCGGCGCCGAATGCCCGATATCCACATTATACAAGATGGGAAATTTCTTCTCGCCCATCGGCCCCTCGCACAGAAGCCCTTTAATCACCCCGATATACTGCTCCCGCATCTCCGGCGCGTGATACCCGAAGGGGCGACCAATCACAAGCCCCGCGACGTCCTCGAACACGCCCTGCGCGATCAGGTCCGCGATGCCGGCCTGCACGCGGTAGATCGGGTTCCCCGAGACCATGTCCTCGCCGATGGCCGTCTCAATAAAGACCACGCGACCCTTCCAATCGGGCGCGATGGCGCGCACCCCGGCGAGACGCGCCATGACGGTCAGACACCCGCCGAAGAGGCGTCCCTCGCCTTTCCCCGGGCGGAGCCACGTCCAGCCGGCGCTGGGCACGACCTCGCTGGGCTCGTCGCTCTTCTCCGGGGAGGCGAAGAAGGGCGGAATAGCCGGGGCGAAGAAGCGCGAGCGCTCGAGGTCGCCGAGGGGCGCGCGGTCGGAGATGGCGCGGAAGAGGTTCCGCACCATGAAGTCGAGGGGGGAGTCCGCTGCTTCGTCCGCGGCGGACACGGGGGCGCCTAGCTCGGGGATGGATCCCGGCCCGTAGAAAGTGCGTAGTCCTGCCACGGCGTAGAGAAACCAGTGCAGGCCCGTGATATCGGAGTAGCCGACGACGATCTTGGGGTGTGCGCGGATGGCGGCGTGGAGCTCGGTATCGGCTAGTAGCGCGGGCAGAAGCTCTGTGAAGCTCGCGCCGCCGATGGTGCAGAACACGGCGTCGATGCTTGGGTCTGTGAACGCTGTGCGCAGCTCTGAGAGCCGGTTCGCGATGCTGTTCTGTATGCCTGTGTCCGGGGTGTAGAGCTCGCGGACTTTGTATGCCTTGTCGGTGAATATGGCCGTCGCGCGTGCCATGAGGGCTGGATACTTGTCGTTCAGACGCGCTGATGGGGAGACCCAGGCAATCGTCTGGCCTGGCTCAAGGGCCTTGGGGACTATGGGTGAAGGCATTTTCTTCTTCTGCTTCTTCTTACTATCGAGTATGAATCCGAGGCTATCAGTTCAAGGCTGAATGACTGGGTGATGCTTGAGGAGGTCAATACGGGAATAAGGGCACTGGCGTCCTTGCAGGAATTTATCTTGTTCTCCAGCTGAACCGCATCCCGTGCTTCGCATCGTACAGATGTAACCGTGAGTCACACCGAGGATAGTCCATGCATATTCGTGCCTGTTGTGACGGGTTGCTGTTAAGTCTCTACAAGGATATGCAACCTTCCTTGCAGGCTCCTTGTCCTTACGGTCAAGGTCCAGACCGTCTAGGCGGAGCAGCAGCCCTTGAATGTCAGTATTTTCGGTTCAAGGGCGCGCATTACGTGTCATAGTTGACATATGCTTCCACTTGTTACGATGGACGTTGGTGTTGAGGCTCCTTGTGATGTGGAATCATCTTTGCCGCTTTCAAGTGCATTTAGACGCTAGTCTAAGGCAGGGTAGTAATTGGTTGGTATATGTATCCATGTAGTAGGCGATCCTGCTTCCTACAAGGCCTGAAGTAGACCAACTGTAGGAACAGGCTGGCTTCACTGGCAATGTCGGATGTACAACTTTCCCGCGCTTCCTGAACGAAGAACTTGAATCCTAAGGTTGTAGTGCGGGGATTGGAATGGTATGTGCCTAAGCTGACTTTTTAGCTGCGCACTTAATTGGTTCCTCGTATGCATAGATGAATCTCGCGATGAATGCCACTTGATTGATATTTATTAGTTTTATTGTCTTTATATAATTATTTGAATTGGAATGAGTGTCAGTGACGTGGTATATGTTGCCGCGCTGATTCGACCCGAATGCATCGCTAAATGATCGAATGTGAGGTTTTCCGATGAAAATCAAACCTGTCTCAACCCAACGCCTGTATCGCCGAATCTAAACCCAACATATTAAGTATCCTCTGAGTCTGAGTCGATGACCAATTTGTATCACATTCGATATCCTTTGTATGCTTGGCTCGCATCGGGGCGGTGGTAATCCGACAGGCCCTTGTTCCAGCGGACCAATCTATCCGTAGACGCCGCACCCTCCGGTCTACCGGTCTCATACATCTGATCCAGCTTTTCAATAGCCTCATCGGCGGTTCCTTGTCGTCTCTTTCTCCACACTCTATGGAGAACGAATAGTATGGACACGATCAGGATCACACCGCCTACACCTCCCGCTATGCCGGCAATGGCAGCTGTCGACAAGCCACTGCCGCCGGTGTTCCCTGAGCTCTGATTTTGCGTGATCTGGTTGCCGCTCCCATCTGTGGCAGGCACTGCCGTGTTATCAGCTGTGCTTGAAGCTGGGATCGGAGACGAGACGATAGTAGTTGCTGTTACTTTAGGTGTAGCAGATACTAATGATGTGGGAGCTAGTGAACTCGATGCCAAGCTTGATGACGAACTTGGAGGCAAACTTGAAGCCGAGCTTGATACTCCTATGCTACTGGCGATGCTCTCGGTGAGCGAG
The DNA here is from genome assembly GCA_022578765.1 of Xylaria sp. FL0933. Taxonomy (NCBI): domain Eukaryota; kingdom Fungi; phylum Ascomycota; class Sordariomycetes; order Xylariales; family Xylariaceae; genus Xylaria; species Xylaria sp. FL0933. Next base: position 11,015 of record MU389752.1, read on the forward strand.
CTCGGAGAGAGAGTAGAGGTGACAAGTGTGGTTTGAGACGTTTGTGGGTTTGCAAGGAAGGTCGTTTGTGGTGAAGGTGTTGCTGAGGTTGCAGGGCCCGCGCTGGTTGATACGCTCTCTGTTGAGCTTTGAGTAACCGGTGTGGTTTCTGGTGGGTTGTTGGGAACCACTGTTGATGAAGACTCAGCACTAGTCGGTTCGGGGGTGCTCGTCTCATCCGGTGAAGCTGATGTCGAGGTAGTATCAACACTGCTCGTTTCTGTCGGCAGCGAAGCGTCGGATGCCGTCGTTGTAGGTTCGTCTTTCCCGCCGCCCACGCCTAAGCCCACACTCAACCCCAGATCATCGCCGAGATTGTCCAGAAGGCCAGCCATCTTAGACTAAAATAGTAATGGGGGAACACCAGGTTCAACGAAAAGAAATTGATTAAGAAGTTGCGAGTATCTGGAGACTATGCCATCTGGAGCTTTTGGGGTATCATAAGAGTGATGATATCCGGGACCTACCATCAGGACCCTGAGGAAATATAAACATACGCAAGCACATTGTCCAGGAAGATCAGCAGGGGGTTATGTGTGCAGGTAGAATGCTCCCGCTGAGGTCATACCCGAGTTTGGGCGACGAGGCGGGTTTCATGTCTCTCACGTCAAACCACGTTGGTTTGCGTATCTTAGCCGCGGAAGGTTGCGATCCGCTGTGATCCGCACGCAAAGCGGTAAACACCGGGCCACGGCGCACAAAGCGCTTTGGTGATCAAACGGCGCCTCTATTTACGGGTTAGTAAGGGGCCTGTCAAACCCTCCTGTGGGTGAAACATGGCACCCCTGCAGATCCCAGCTTGCTTGAGACAAGTTTCCTGCCGGACTGCGATAGAGTCCCTGTGTCAGCCGTCACTACCTGCACCACTTGAAAAGAGTTTCGATCGGGGAGCGTAAATTCTCATGAAATCCTCAACAATGAGATACCCGTTGCATGTTTGTCTATGAGCGAAGGTCGACCGGCAAACCAGGTAGCTGGAGTCCATCATTAGTTCCGGTGATACCGACGGTCGCGATGAAACTCGGGAAACCAGTCAAAATTCAAGACAACCCAGACAGTTTCCATTTGGCAGCAAGTAACTTGGCAGCAAACCATTGGTGCTACATAATTCATTCCTTTCTTCTTGGATCCCGTATCTTCCTCCCCACTATGCGCGTTTATCCTGTTGTCGCGCTTGTAACTCCATCCGATGCTGTGTAAGTGGTACAAGTAACGCGGTGCCAAGTTGAAGAGCGAACCACCCGTACCAAAGCCCATTTAGTGGGGTTTGATGCCGCAATCAGACGCTGTGATGCTCAAGTGGGCCGGGCATTGGCATCCACTGGAGCCAAATGTATGGGGTAGCGGTCAATGATTTACACTTCGATGCCACACAATCTCGTGAATTCATCAGCTGAAGTATCGAAGTGAGCAGTCGCTGCCTCTCTAGCTATATCCTTCGTCTCCTGTATAAGGGAAGACGAGTGTTTGATAGTACCCCGAGCTGGTATAAGCCAGAAAGAGACTTCGGTCCCCAGGCGAGCCAATTGATGAATAACGCCGTGGAGCTCTTCCCATAAGTCTCGGTTTGCAACTTGTCGCGCCTTACGAGTCTTCCACCGCCGCTTCACCCAAGAAGCCAGCCATCTTGTTGCACCGAAGACGACGTACTCAAGGTCCGTGGCAATGACGATGCGTTTCCATCCCTCCTCTTGCCATTCTCGGAACTCAAGTCCAGCGATCACGGCCCGGAGCTTCGCACGATTGCTACTGGCGACGTGATATTCCCCGCCGGGGCCTGATTGCTCGAGGGGAAACCCAACGGTGCCGCTTTCGGCCTGTCTCGTGGAGAAGGGGAAGGCGGCTAGACCCGACTTGCCAGTACCCTTATAGGCGAAGCTGCAGCCCCCAGTAGGCGGCTGTGAAACTCCACCATTGTTGATGCAGCTGCCGTCGATTACTAGAAGTATCTCGCGGCTGTCATACCGATTCACGAAACGAGGCTGCGAGGTGCGAGTGTATACGGTCTGCAGAGGGAAGTGCTCTTCTGGCGTTTCATTTGAATTGGGCACGAAGATAGTGGCAGTGCTGACTCTAGACCGGCGAGTTAGGCGCTTACGTATCTTTTGGGATTGTCGCGACTCGGGCAGGAGATCTATGCTACCAAGCTGCCCGCGCAATAAGAGTGATGTATCTTCGTGACCAGCCATAGCAACCCAAGGGAGCTTACGATTACTGTCGGCAATTACAACAGCAGCTCGCGGCAATCAGGTAAAAGCTGCCCAGGGAGCTAGGTCGGGTGAAAGTGGAATGCACATGAAGGGACTATGAGCGAATGATGAGAGAAGGTTGAAGAAGTAGTCTGACTGCCTACATGGGGTACACTCCGATTTCCCATGCACTTCACCTACCCATAAGCTAATACCCAAAACGGGAAGGGCGTTAACAGTCGTTTCTTTTCATTATTGCTTTTCACGGTAAATCAGCAGATGACGGGTGTCTGCTGTACCGTGCTCTTAGTATAAATGCGGTGCGCAGAACACACCGTACCCACCAAGTAATCTTAACTAGAACGCTAAGTAGGAGCCTCGAATCCGCTATCCCGGCTACCGGGGACCCTTAGGTAAGTATATTTAGGTCAGCACGCTGATTCAATGTTTGTACCGACCCGCACGGGTACGATATTGAACATTCCTCTGCTGAGGTTTTGTTTCAATGTTTGAACTTAGGCAAGTAAGTGATATACTAACATACGTTCTCATACCCTCTAACGTATTTGCCATGCTATCTACTCTTAAGTCCACGTATGATAAACAGACATACTTGGCTAGAGCATGTTCAATTAGACTTGTCGCATGCCCCCTTCTGTTCGAATATTAGCAGGTTTAAGTTATAGGCTGGGAAAGGTATAAGCCTGCGGTGTGAACATGATGAAACTCCACCAAAACAGAGACTACGTAGTCGTTCGCGTGCCCGCATCAAGCAGTGACACGATATCATCAGCGACTTGACTGAGCGTGTGTCGCACAAGTACGAGCCGCGCTCTAAGGCAAACAACTCATTATGCGGTCTTGCAGAATCATGATAGATCTAAACTAAAAATAACAGCTGTTGTGATCATAGACCAGGGTACGTGGTTCTACAGCAATCAATAACAGTCCCAGGTTAACATACTAAGACAGTCTCATCACCCAGTTCTCAATGTGTGACAGATGGGTAGTCCTCTGTGTCCAGAACGACTATGCAATCTATATTTAGACCTTCGTCAACAGAAAATCACGTTGCGATCTGGTCGTACACGATACTACGACGCAAAAATTTTCCTGCAACTAACATTATCAGCTGTTTCCCCCCGCGCAATAATGCTTCACTAGGTTGCCGACCGGCATATAGTCATTGGGAACTAGACACTGTTCGTTTTCATTCCTGAAGTATACAATTGGTCCTTTTCGGTTTCGCACTATTCCAATAACACTATTTCACGAAATGTACATGCTCTCCAATCATCATGGCTTGTTCAGATGTTGGGGCCAGCGGTCAACAGGTCAGCCACCCCCTTTGCAACTACCTGATGAATCGCTGAAGTTGGATGTAAGTTGTTAAGCCAGAAGTACTGGTTGACCGGAACGCCGCAGCTGGCATCGTACGTATCTTGTGCGGGAGTACCACTAGGTTTGTCAGCGATCATACAGCTATGTGATATCAACTTGATTGGCCGACTCACTTTTGGTATGCCGCGCAATAATCCGTGGTGTTCTTCAACCCAGCGGTCTCAGCGTGCGACGTCGGGTCGTCTATGACATCTGAGAAGCTCTTATTGGCATCATAGACCCAGACATTCGTGTCGCCCTTAGCTTTCACTTCCCCGGCATAGTCAATCACTTTCTGGTTCCACGCAGCGACGTCTGCCTTGGAGAGTGAGACCGCCGTGTCTCCCTGAGGAATGATCAAGGGGGTTCTGTCTAGAGGAGGTGCGTTGAGGAAAACATAGTTCCGGCCTCCAGCAGCATAGATCTGGTCTATGAGACTCGAGATGACGTCGAAAATCTTGGTATTGAGAGCATCTGTCGCATCGGCTCCATTCCAGTAGCTGTTTCCGATGTCGTTGATACCGATCCAAACCGCGAAGATAGAGTTATCTCCTGTCCACGATGCCTTGGACGAGTTACCAGTGTATCCCGGAATGAACTCTGACTCAACCTGGTCCTTCAGTGACTTAACGGAAGGGTCATATGGGGTGACCAAGCTCGCTATTACAATGAGAGTCAGTGTGATTCCGCTTAGAAAGACCTGATAGGGGCTGTGCATCGAATCCGAGCCGCCATTATACTGTTTTCATAGTGATATCTCACTCACCGTCCACTGTTGCCCCTCCGTAGGCAAGGTTGTAAGTCAATAGAGAGGAGGCGTTGTACTGGAACGTCAGATAACTAACAATGTGTTAACGACCGAAGCTATACGTCCACTTTTTAACTACTGAAAGGCAATTGGAAGTTTGCGAGAGCGATTAACAGAGCTTTTTGCCCTACTACACGCCACTTGGGAAGAAGCAAAAGCTTGAAAGACTCACCCGACCCAGTTCGGCCCATTTGAAGACGTATACCCGGGATAAGTCGGGTTTCCAAAGGGGTTCGCAGCTGAGGGTTGCGCTTGGGTGTAATCAAAGCCTACACTTGCGTCAACTAAGCCTGCTTGAGAATATACCATACACCCGTAATGGTTCTACCTGTCTGAGTGTAACTATCACCACTAATTATCATGTTAACAGGCATCCAGATCACTAAGAGCACCGTTCTCAGCTTACAAGATGAAGGCATTCTTGATGTTCTCCCATCCCACCCATCTCCTTCCTACTCGGCTAGATTGTTCCACCCGGGGGTGGGAATAAAGGGCAGAGGCGCCAAGCGCGAGCGACGAAACGGTTGTTGCGGCTGCGAGACGGACCATGTTGAATAAATCAGGGCTTTAAAGTAACTCCCGAATAACAAGAACTAGACATAGAAGCATATCTTATGTGAGAACAACGTGCGGAACCGGGGAATTATATCAACAGTCTGTAGTCCAGCCCCAACTCGCCGGAACCCCTGATCATAACGCTTAAATAGGATCTTTTGGCGGAAGAAAGGAACCGGGCATAAATGGCAATTATGTCATCATGTTATGCAATACTGACTGAATCGATCACTACCTATCGCGGAATCGCCGCCTCAACTACCCATTCTGCTCTCGCTAGGTTGGCCGCGTCAGTGGTTCTTTGTGTCCGAAGCGCTATTCTTCGGAGACCTAAATTGCACGTATAATTCCACTTGATTTGGGCACGACGGCCCGCCAACTCCCGCCTTGATGTGTCCAGATCTAGAATTTCTCCGCAGGAGGAAGAAGTTGTATAAATATCATGATCACGTGATCGGAGGAAGATCCCCCGCGATCCAAGTTGGTGGAGATTGATAATGTCGAAATGGGAGACTCATTTTCTCTTGTGCGTAGAAATGACTAAACTTGTCGTATAGACAGCTGTAACGTGGGCATACTAACGTTTGAGATTGGGAGGGATGGTAAAGTAGTTTAAGTGTTAGTGAGCTACAACTAGGTTCAAACCAAGCAAGGTTGCTGGAACCGCTTAAGATTCTGTTGCGAAACGCGTTGTAAAAAAAAAATTCCCTAGATTGAAGAACCATAAATACTCATCTGTCTACCCGTTATAGTGGTATAAGATCATCTCTTATGCTTTTGTGTAATAGTGGCTGCGACTCGATAAGAGCGAACATGAATAAGCGTCGAGAGTGGTGAATATAATGAGGCGACAAGCGTGGTGTTCCTTAACTCATCGTCCTAAGGCGTTCTAAGTTTGATCTTTAGCTGACCAAGGTCGTTGCGCAGTACATCAAAGAATGTCTTCACGCCATCTCTCATTGCCGTACCGCGCAACAACGCCATCGTTTTGCGCGAGGTTTATACCAATGTGCTGCTTGGGCATCCCTTAGATTCCTAATATCAGGTCTAAGGGTGAAAATTCACCCTCAGATAAACTTCAGGCTCGTGATATATAATTAATCTTGCTAATGACAATGCCATGTCAATGCTCGCAGCAACGCTACATGTGAATGCTTAGATTATCATACCTCCCCAAATGCCAGATAAGTAACCCTTTCATAATACAATCTCCATCCTATCATCCCAAATGATATATTATCACATACGCATGGGCTCCTAGAGAAGCCGTATCCACCGCTTCTCAGTATCGGATATGCCCGCACCATCATTCTGCAGTATCCCGTTCGTCTGAGGTAGAGATCCAGATGTGCCTTGACTGTCGTGAGTATTACCAAAAGTGTGAGGCTCGCGACGGATCGGCGCTATACAAGAATATAAGATTAGCGATTAGCATTAGACGATATAAGGGCTTCCAGGGGCTGCAGGGGTAACAAATATAGGAAAGTCCTCCCTGAGCAAGACGTATCTACTCCCCTATATGTAAATGGGGATATAGCAGAGACTTCAGCACACTGACCTAACCATAAGAATCCGAACTTCGTCTCCTTGCCTTCGCCGCATGCAATTTGCGACATGGGGCCGCGCTTCGTGACATTTGATGCGTTCCGAGAGTCTTGATATATGCTCATTTGATCGTATTTGTGTGAATTGAAACAAGTATTAAAACGTGATTCGAAAGTCTTCAAACGTAATAGAATATTAAGCCGATATGATATGTGTTTAAGTTGTCCTTGTTTGATCACGCCAGGTAAGAGTGAAGAGCAGAGATAAGGAGAACACAAGCTCATTTAAAATGAGCACTGGGGGCGAATTAATTGTAAGGCACATGCCAGACATAAATTTCAGTGACTTGAGCCTTAAATTAGATTGTCCAGAAGGGTTGAACTGGTGCGAGTAACAACAAAGAACACATAATATAATATTACCAGAATTCTACCAATCACACGCAACGCAGGTCTTAATTAGGTTTCGTAAACAATGGTCAGCATACTCCTTTCTTAGATATGACCCTTCCTAATCAATTTCTATTCAATGCCTAATCAGTTCTGGAGAGAGCTTCCTCCAGTCTCTTGCTCGTCGACGCAGATATGTGGCTCCCCATCCTCTGAGCAGGACGACCCTTCAAGTTCACTCTGTAGCTTCGAATCTTGTGATCCAGCCATGTTCGGTGTCCGTGACCCGGAATATGAGCCTGCAGCGTTTATCGAAGGCGAATTCGAACGGTCTAGTATTTGCTGTAACAATTCTCGGCTCGAACGCTTTTGACCCCTATCACCTTCTTGCAGTCTCTCTGACCATGGGGGCTCGGCCACTATATTGCTACGAATATACCCAGGCGTGTGTTCCGAAAGAGGTACGAAGCTATGACGCCGTAAACAGTCAGAGTAATTGTCGGTAATATCTTGGTGTTGAGTAAGGGAGTTTCTGGCTCTGATCCTTTTATGGCAAGAGGCGCCAATCGAGCGGCCTAGCCTTTTGTTATAGTCATCACCGCCTTCATAGGCCTGAGATGGCCACTCATTAACGTACTCGTGATTGTGTGATTGATAGTCTTCGATGGGGACTTGAGGTGGAGGTATTGGTATTGATTGGGGATCTTCCTCCAGAATTGGCAATGGATCGTAGCTACAAGTATGGGCGTCGACACCATTATGATAAAGATCTGCGACCATATCTCGACGCTCAACTGATTCGTAGTTATCTGTTTCATCTAATAAGCCCAGTGGGGTCAGCCAGTCATTTGTACAAGACCTGGATATAAGTCTGGGGAACGAAGTTATCGGTGTTATAGGGGCCACGTAGCTCAACTCATCGCTTAGAGTACGTTGGGATATCGGTTCGGAGGTGGACCGTTCTCCGGGTTGTCGTCGATACCGCCTTCCAAATGGACTCGTAATCTTATGAGGTGCACTGGTCCCACAGCTCGCTCTCCCCACAATTCGACGAGATTGTGGCCATGAGAGATAGCGGTTTGCACGATTGTGCAGAGGTAGATACTTTGGGGGCTCTGGTATTTCTACTCCTGGCTTGTCGGCCCGAGTGGCTTCGTGATAGCCGTCATTTCGAAGGAATGAGTGCGAGAACAATTCCTAATTAATCTCCGTGATGCTTTGACGTGATACTAGACAATCGTAGAAGTTAGCAAATGTCCTATACAGTGATCCTACTGCATGCTTTTTGGAGCCTACCGCTACAGAACTAAGGATAGCTAGGGGTAACATCAGAAAAATAAGGGCATCATTCGTACTATAAGTCGTTTTTGGCGTTGACGATAGACGCCTAAATTTCTCCGAATCGTTGGCTAAGCTGAAACAAGGTTGTGGTGAGCAAATAGTGGTAGTCGGATCAGCGACGGCGGATACACCCGGTATAATGTTCCGTGCACAAAGTGTCGGTCTCGTGTGTGTAGTACTGGGAAGTAGACGAGATCGACAGTCCAACTGGATCGCATCGTCTTGAATACTGCGCACCCCAGCAATCACAAGGTCGATTATTCCTGTAATGTCATCTGTCGTAATTAGGTACTGCTCGTCTGGCTCTGTGGGTAGCTGAAGATGAGGCTTATATGGTGTTGCCTGAATTGACGATAGAGGTGTTTCGTTTTCATTGGCAACTGGTTTGCCCTGCCCAGCACGCTTTCGCCTTGTAGCTAGAAAAGCACGGACGTTGCATGAGATACCGTCTATTCCTTGCTTGTCGACATGGCCGTGAAACTGTGTACCAGGGGCTGGTGGTGAGCGGCCCTGGGCATCCAGGCCCTCGTCTCTGGCTGAGGCCGAACTTGAGCGACGAGCCGCGGTGACCGGTGCAGATGAGGAGAGCGGCTTATCTGCATTAGAATTCGCAGTAAAGGCTCCCTTGTCCGATACATCAACCCCTACCCGGGGCTGACAGACCGATGCGAGAGGTTCGGAATGTAGCGCAACTGAATTGACACCTTCTGGCAGCTGTTCCTCCTCTTGGCCCCATCGCTGTGGTGTGATGCCACTCGTGCTCATGAGTCGACTTGTTGGGTGGCTCGAATAGGCACTGAAGAATGGGTCATCATCCTCAAAGCTGGCAAAGGACATGCGGTGTGATGGGACGGCCATGATGGTGGGCGGATTTCGAATTGCCACTGCTTCATGTCTCAAACTCGGTGGTGGCTTGCTCGATACCATCCCAATTCTTAGGTTAGGTACAAATAGAGATACCAATTTGGAATCTGTTAGGTCAAGAAGATGTTGAAATAGAACCTGAGGGATCGGATACGAATAAGCAATGGAATAAGTCCAAGGGTCTGGCTCGTTGGTGCTTGCCACAGTTAGCTATAACTTGTACTTGGAAGTAGGTACGGGGATAGCGAGCCTTGACATTTGAAGGAAAGAACGTTCATATTGGGTAACAACTTGCATCACCCTGAAGCGATGCGCCCCTCCACTTAAGAGCCGAAGTAACTGCTTTAATTATTTTACCAGCATTATCATGGATCGACCTTTTGCCAACGTACTACAGTAGGTTTCCTTGGTATACGAGGGATGCTGCAGTCGAATGCATCTCTTATAGTGTGACAAATCCTAAGCTGGGAAGATGATAATACGGACTACCCCTATTCTGGGTCTACGATGGGGGATACGAATCTTCTACAGAAATGTCAATGACACTGTCGATTGCCTGAGTTAGTGAGGGGTCTAGTTTATAACGAGATTGGACAAGAAGCAGAATCTGGTAATATTAGGTTCATAACTAACTATACGAAGAGATCTGTACGAACAAGCGGTGCTCGAGGGTATCATAAGTAATTTACGGGCAAAAGAGGAGTGGGGATCCATGATTCATAACAACAAGCAACACAAAACCTATAAATATGTCGTCTCAACTGCTTGTTACCTAAGATTGTCGACAAATGCATAACTTACGCCTCCCAATGCTCGATATGACCAATAACTGATTAGAAGTGGGATACGTGTGAAAGAGGAGTAGCGAAGAGCAAGAGAGGTATTATTAGGCGGAGTTTGTAGACCGCCTCCAGATCATAAACGCAGCTACAGCAGCACATGTTGTCGCTCCAAGTGCGAGATAGAGGCTCGTCCTGTCTGGGGGCGGCTCCTCGCTTTTTGGAAATGCGGTGCTCGGATTGGTAGCTGCCTCGGCAAGCGCAACGAATAGTTCTCCTATGCTGTTCCATGTAACACTAACGTGAACCGGTGTCCCCATCATGAGGCCCGAGGTGTACTGATCGGGTTGCAGCTCGCATCGTTGTGTTGTTTTGTCCCTATCTGCTTTTAGGGCCGTGTAGATAGAAGGGAGATCATCTAGATGTGGATATCGCTTCCGAAGTTCGACAATATGTGAAAAGGAGTCCGGATCTGATGAGTCATATGAATAGCAAATGAGATCGCAGGCATCTAACTTGGTCTGGTTCTCTAGAATAGCGGGTTCTAACTCCCCGAGTTCCTCCAGGATCAGGTAGCATTGTTTCCCACCCGGGAGTTCAACGCTATTCACGGCTCTGCGAGGTTTGATAGTGGGGTGATACATGCCGTCAAATGGCCGATTGAGAAACGCATCCAGGAGGGACGATTTACCGGCTCCAGCTGCGCCGATGATATAACATAAGACCACGTTGCGTTCCACTTTGCCCGGGCGTGTTCTTCTCTTGCGTGGCCGTGTCACCTTCAGCGCCGAAGTTAGGGAGCCTCGGGGAGTTGGCGGTTCAAAGCCCAAGTACGCGAGATACTCCATGGTAGTCTTCGGCTCTAGAAAGGTAGTCATACTCCACTGGGCAAGCCAACCTTGCAGGGTAATGTAACCAGCCTCGTTGCGAACGGTTGAGGATGGAAACGAAGCTTCAACCCACGACTGGGGCGGTCCCGGGGTGGGAGCAAACAGTGCCTCAAGCTCTTGATCATTCAAGCCCCCATCATTATCTTTATCGAACAATAAGAAGAGGTCCATGAAAAAGCGATATCCCGCGGGGCTAAGCTCGGCAGAGGCATATTCAGGAACATCGAATTTGGGGTGGATGAAGCTGTCCTCTAAGCTCAAGCTATCGGTATAGTGGTATTTGCGCAGTATTACCCAGATCGTCTCGTGGCGTCCCTTTTCCGCATACATCTTGTTTAACTGAAGGAAGCCATTCATACTAACACCCTTCTCGGTATCAGACCCAGGAACTGATTTAGAAATTGATAACTTGATGTTATCGAGGTCCTCAGACGTCAAAGGCTTGTCAAAACATTTGGCCTGGAAGTCCTGGATTTCCTGGTCGTTTAAATAGCCATCCTGGTCCTTGTCACAGAGATAAAATACTCTTTTGAGGGCTGATACACACGCGGGTTTGAGACATCCCTCTTTATAGTCAAAGAGAGGCGCAATAGGATGTGTGACAGCTTTTTGGCACAAGAAGAAAGTTTCGTTGACATTTGAGTGCTCTCGAGCGCTAGCACGTATACAGGAGTCGATCTCGCGGAATTCGCTCATGACGGGTAGCATTTCTTCTTCAACAACCTGGGAAGTCGGATTTTCTGTCAAGTCGGATTTGTTGGCACATAGAACGACGGGGACATTGACACCGAGCGAGCGGAAGTAGGGCATCCAGAAAAGAGCAACGCGCTCATAGCTGTAGTGGTCGGAGTAGACCAGAAGAATGACGTTGGACTTTCGAATTTCCTTTCGCAGGGTTGTTCTGTCTTGCGGACGGGCGGAGGTATCGACAATGGTAGTCGTGACATTTTCGGGCGTCCCAATGCTGGGCGGGATTGTGATTTGGGGGAGGACCGGCTGGATCTTGTTGCTCACGAAAACGTCCTTAACTAGCGACGCGATGAGGCTCGACTTTCCCGTACCTTCGTCACCACAAACGCAGATGCGGACTAACCGGTAGTTGTTAGCATGGATTGCACACAGTACTCCAGGGTGAGGGGCGAAGAAAGACAGCGCTCCGCACCTGTGGCCATGTTGACGCAGCACTATAATGGGCGTCCAGGGGCTCTCTACTCGAGTGCTCGTCAACTAATTACTTATAACGAGGCCATCCCTAAAGGTGGAAGGAATCCAGGTATTATGAATCACCGCTATCGCGAACGATCCAGAGAGAGAGAGAGTAAATAAGCGCGATATTGCTGGAGCTATAGACAAGCAGGGGAATGGGAGCTGTAGCACGGTGGTGGAATGCGGGCTCTCGGGAGCGAGCTGGATATGGGTTGGGCTTGGATAACTAGGATGGAGATGTTCAAGGATTGGAGTCCTTCCGATTAGCTATGCTGGAGTAAACAATCAGTTTCCATTAGTGCAAATACCCTATAAGTCAGAGTTGCGGTGCGGGGTTTTGGCTAATAGGCGTGCATTTACTTATATGCGGTACCACTCTACGTTTGAGGCAGGCATAGACTACAAGTAGCGCATTGGAATCTGCCATTTTATCGCGCGTGTTTCTTGAAGCAACATTACCATAGGCAGGTAGTATATTTAGGTAAGATGCCTCGGTAGATCCAAACAAAAGAGAGCTGTACATGCAGAGGCAGAACATTCCAGGTTACTGGCAAACATGGTTCAATGTTGACATGCAGTCAACTGCGGTTGCTTATATCCTTACTCAGTTGGTACTTACCTAGGGTAGCTGCATGTAGGCATGTTTAAGCGTCTTTCATGCTGGCTTTCAATGTTGTGTTCCTCATCCCAACCCAACAGGGGTCCCAAAGTCTTTGAGCAATAACAACTAACTCAAGTCAGCGTGGTTATCTAGTATGTCGCTCCATAGACACCTGAGCAACGAGGTAGGTAAAAGGTCAGTAGCATGGTAATAGCAGGGGGTAGCAGAGAGAATATTACCTTACAGCCTGTACAGCAGGTGTTACTTTATACTAGCAGTACTTAAGCTAGCTGGGTACTTTCTTTACCCCACAAGTAGAACCCCTGCTGTCTGCTGCAGTAAGTGTTACTATTATATATAGTAACTCGAGACCTCCATTAACAGAGAGCGTGGTGACAGGGATATGCCTTGATGCAGTTGTTTTACTGTAAGTGACGACCCCGGGTGCAACTAACTGGCCAACAGCGCAAGTGTTTCGACATCGACACTTCCTTGAAACACCCCTCGCACTCGCTACTACTGCTTCTTGTCCGTTTTCGATACCTAGACTATCAATCGCCTGCATGAGCGCTAGCATTATAGAAATGCAATCATAGTTAGCTGTCAATTGACTCCTGTTCCTGGGTAAGTTTAATCGACCCCTGTCGGCGCCATAGCATGCATGCAGGACGAGGCTGAGAAACCCAGAATCTTCGACAACGTTTCGACCGCGCAAACCTTCTCCGCCTGCCGATCTTCTTTCAGTCATCTTTAGCCATGTTGTAAGCAGCCTCCCCGAGTGACGAAGGGATTGACTTTCCTGCGTGTGATCCGCGCCTTCGCTCACCACCTCCCCGTCGTTGGCTATTAGTAGCGTGTTACCTCCTCCGCCGAGGTATCCCACCCAGGCGGCATACAATGCCGCCGTCGCCGCGGGTCACGCGACCCCGATGATTGAGACCAACAACATACTGTCGACCCCCGAAGACCAGTTTCTCGTTGGAGAAGGTATGCGTCTCGCTTCCGTTTCGGTTCTCGCATCCGCCCTGCTACGTTACTCGCGACGCTCGCCATTCTCAAGACCTTCCGCTGAAGCTCTGCATTAGGAACATACGTGCTCAAAGAAGATCTACTTCTCGCAACACCTCCGCCTCACCCTTCCGAAGCCCCCGTCATCAACCCAAACCCGCTCGCTACGAATCCTCAGCCCGCTACTGCTGGGACGAAAGCATCTCTCTTATGTCTAGAGGCGCGTCTGCCACCTCCTGCATTCTATAGACCTACCCCAGCAGCAGCACTGCCCGGTAGCATAGCCGAACATCCTAACGAGTGGCGACTGTCGAATGATGCTAAGGTTAGTAGCGACGGGGAGGGTCGAGGGACATCAGTGAGCGATGTTGGCGCTCCAAGCTCTGTTACGGCTGCCCCAGCGTTTGGCGACGGAAATGCGCTTCTTGCTCCTGAGAGGTTTAAGGACCCGAACAAGCGCCGGAAGCCGAAGAACAACATGACCAAGAGCAACTCATCCTTCATCTCACGTGTCATCATCAATGAGACCTTCTCCAAGAAGATGGCAGATAGGCCAAGCGACGGCACCTTCCTATTTGCGAACATCAATCGTGCTTTCCAATGGCTGGATCTATCGTCCCCTTCAAAGGCCGACTACTTGACTAAGATACTGTTTACCAAGGCCCACTGCCTTAGTCATGATGTTAACTTAGTCACGAAGAGTTCGAGCCATATAGACATAATAATGGGATTTTCTACGGGTGAAATCATCTGGTGGGAGGCAATGTCTCAGCGATATACCAGACTTAACAAGAATGTAAGCAATATGAGCTCAAAGTCTTCAGCTAAAACTGACCTTCATCTCATCTAGGGCGTTATCAATAAAACTCCAGTATCGCAAATACGCTGGATACCAGGAGCGGAAAACCTCTTCTTAGCTGCACATATGGATGGCTCGTTGGTCGTCTATGATAAAGAGAAAGAAGACGCTGTTTTCAACCAGGAAGACGAGGAGGTCCAGTCAAACGGTGAGAATGCGCCTCTGGATAGAATATCAGTATGGAAGTCAGTCCATTCGAAGAATCAGAAAACCAACCCAGTCGCTGTCTGGAAACTTTCAAATCAACGGATCAATGCATTCAGCTTTTCTCCAGATAATCGTCATCTAGCCGTGGTTTCGGAAGATGGGACGATGCGGATCATCGATTACCTCAAGGAAGAGTAAGGAATTCCATTTCCACGCAATTCTCGTTCGAGGAAATTGACATAGGATATAAGATTACTCGGGGTGTATAATGCGTACTATGGTGGATTTACCTGCGTTTGCTGGTCTCCAGACGGTAAATATGTTCTGACAGGAGGACAAGATGACCTGATCTCCATTTGGTACCCCCAAGAGACCACACTTGTAGCTCGATGTCAGGGGCATCAATCGTGGGTGACCTCAGTCGCTTTCGATCCGTGGAGGTGTGATGAGAAGAATTACCGCTTCGGAAGTGTAGGAGAGGATTGCCGGCTATGCTTGTGGGATTTTAACGTAGGAATGTTGCATAAACCGAAAATCGTGAGTTTCCCTTATGCCAGATCTATGTTTATCCGCTTATTCTCTAGTCATCCCACCGGCAACGTGGTTCAGTCTCGTCTCGTGTACCAACCATACACCGCGCCGACACCCAGGGTACATCCCCGGGTAGGATACGCTCCGGGTCAACGAATTCAGCGGCCGACGG
Source organism: Xylaria sp. FL0933 (assembly GCA_022578765.1). Taxonomy (NCBI): domain Eukaryota; kingdom Fungi; phylum Ascomycota; class Sordariomycetes; order Xylariales; family Xylariaceae; genus Xylaria; species Xylaria sp. FL0933. The sequence continues at coordinate 26,318 of MU389752.1, forward strand.
TGATGAAATCAGGATAAGTATAAACTATCCCGTTGAGCCACGGTCCAACGTAGCAATACTACCGCCAGTATTAACCAAGATTGCCGACAAAGATCCCCTCAGCTGGATCACATTCACTGAGGAATCCATCATGACTAGTTGTAAATCCGGTGAGTTCTGCTACGGCCCGGCCCTGAACGATGCTAACATCGATGGACATAGGTCATATACGAACCTGGAGCCGACCTTCGGATTCTCTTACCCAATCAAACATATAAGGCGACGAACATCATATAAAGGCTATTGGATTCAAGGCTCGACGGCTTTTCGACGTATTTCCTAGGGTGTCTCAAGGTCATGACCGTATGAATAGATCTTTAATACCCCGATCTAGGGTCATTGAAAGCCTTCAATTAGCCTAGCGGGCGTGCCTGAATCTGAGCAAGTCCTAGTAGCCTGTCGATAGGCATTACTTTATCAATCACTCATGCGCCGCAGACTAACTCATAGTAACGTTATCAGCGGTCCGGGTTGAAATTGGCGCGATGGATCCTATATCAAAAGAGATCGATATGTGTTGCGGCCTAGGAAAGTTGGCGCGCAGTGCTTTTGCGGTCTAGAGGCGTAATAGATTATGCCGCAGACAGCCTCTATCTTAGACAGCGATCCAAAAGTGTCCGGTTTTTAATCTGTAATACCCATGTTGCTCGTATTAATGTAGCTAGAGAGCATCGTTCTTTCTCGTCCGTTTTATTTCCTCTTTACTAGCCACTAATCTGGCAGCGTGGCGTAGTGTAGCATAGTGGACGAAAGAGCCGCTCTCTACGCGTCAGAGCTTTTCATGACCCCCACGTGGATGGGGGGTCATTTGGTATCAACTAACAAAAGCCTCCGAAAATGGTGCCAGTGAAGAGCCCTTATGGGGCAGGGTTTTTTGATAACAGTTCAATGATCTATTTACCCAATATCAATCTCACTATGCATAAATGTCGCTTTTCAATGTTGGTTGGAAAAAAATTTCGAGCATGCAGGGGGCGACTTAAGAGGCTCTTTACTGTTAGGTTGCGGTTTATATTCTCTCCCCTTCAAGGCCCGCCAGGATGGCATCGGGAAATGTCGTGTAGATATGCTACCTCTCGGCCCTTTTCACCCTGGGCCCAATGATGAGGTTTTACACCGCTTCAAAGGGGTTGATAAAATGTCTACTGAAAATTTTCTGTTGGGTTGGGTACACGCGCCGCGTGTGAGCAATGAGGCTCCTCGTATCAACTGAGAGGTTTTTTCCTAGTTGAATAGGCCCTTCTGGCTAGTTTAAGTAGATTCAGACTAATGAGATGTGGGAACATAGCATGGATATAGGGTCAGTGGATTTCAAGTATGGCCGGCAGTGAGTGAGTTATATATGGGACTTCGTGATAACGAATGAGGCTAAGAATATATCCCATAGCAGAGTAGGTAGCCTACATACGTACCTAGTGTGAGTTTGAGATGGGCTTGTCCTTGTCTTAGGTTCAAAAGAAGCCTTGAGGCTGAAACGCTTGCGGTAGGCAATGCATTAAGGTAAGCATTTGTTAGGTGCGGTCTATATACGGTAGACTATGGGTAGCGCGCACATCATAGCCCTAGCTGCTTCTGCCAACTAATGATAGGGCGCTCACTTATCTTCAACAAACACCCCTAACTCCTTTGGTGAGAGGCTCAAGCATCTATTTCTCCTAGTTTCACTCAATGGTCTTAGGTTACACTAGGCGGCTAGCCATATGGAAATTAACCCCCTTGGACATGAGTTATCAGGTTGTGTGTAACTGCGAAAAGTAGGCAGCCACTACCATGACAAAATAAGGCAAATCATAGATCGTGAATCGGAGTTAGAAGCTGAGTCTGATCGCGCCGTCAAGGTCCGGCGCTGTCCGTCTCCTCACAGACTACACAATGGAGAACGTACCGATCTCGGTATTCTGGTAACGCTATATCCGCTCAATGCCTTGAAATACAGGAGTATGTCTCGTAAGATACAGGAACAAGTTGTTGCTGCTTGCCACTATTTGTCCCACTAGCCAATAGCTAGTAGCCATGGTGCACGATCCACGATCGGTCCACCCCGGCAAATAAGTGGGATCGTACGGTGCTGTGCCGGCGGTTTAATGATGTACCGGTCTTTTGCGCATTAGACCGGATCAACCTCCGCAGGCGACAAGTCCTACTTGCATGTTAGCGGAGTGCATATTGTTGCAATTTTGTGTAGCCAGCCCCTTCTGTCCCTTCTGTCAGGATTAAATTATATGTCATCGGTAGACGCCGTATCGGCTTTCCTAATCCCGTAAGCCAAGCTGGGCTGTAACAGCCGTGCCTATCATATCTTAGCCTAAGAAGAAGCTTATAATCAGCTCACTGCTCTCAATTACTTCGAAATGGCCGTGGTCGATAAGTACGATCATTTTCTCTCGATACTCTAAGCATCAGAGAGACACAAGCGACGCTGGCTGAAATATAACTTTATCGCCGCTTATCACATGTGATAAGAAGAGCTAGCTACCTTATGTATCGTCAAGTATCGCTACTTTTAAGCTTTGGGTCGCTCGCTTTGATCACCTTAGCATCCAGATTGAAGAGTCGATAGTGGTAGGTACCCACATGACCCTTATCCACCTTACCCACATGCACCCATATGGGTAGAGCTGAGTGAGATAGGTACCTGCCGAGCCTGCCTTGTTCTAAAGGGTCAAGGAGAATTGGTAGAAGGATGAAAACACAGGACAGTAATCAACACCCTTGGCGGAGAAATCTCGTTTCTCGATTATCGAGAATGCATAACCTAAGGAGCAACTAGATAGTAGATTCCCGACAATTTGTATCGATATAATTGTCAGACGGTATGCTGTTCTACAACGACGTACCTTATATACCCAGGTAGATCAGGTACGTACCTGCCGAGGCGAAGGGGTTCCCCTCCGCCGCCGAAGACCGAAAATATGTAGGTAATCCCTGTAGCTGGCCGTTAAATCACGGCACCGCATCAACTCTGCAGCACGCGCGCAGCGCGAATGACTGCCGCGGATGTCGCCGCGACCAAACCACTTGACCTATCTACTTACATCCACGATAGCATACTCAGTATACCTAGAGCGAGAACCCGATGCTAGGTATGTACCGGTACGTTGGGAGGTCCATACTAACCACCCCTATTTATGCTTAGTAGCAGACGGCGGGCCGCTTTTTGGTGCCAACGCTTTCTTGTTTAGAGCTGATGGTAGCTCCCCGAAGACGGCGGATATCTACATGGTTACCGGTTATCTTGTGTAATAATAATTGCTTGTTGCTCACCATAATTTTCATCCCACGATGCCGTGTCGCAAACTCTCAAATCCTCTCTCGTAAGAACGCCACATTTCCGGACAACAATCAACGGTAGAAGAGGTAGCCATTTTGAATATCTCTTCGCAATTTTGACCCTTCCCACGCCTTGTTTATACACCCAGGCACCCTCTGCCTGCGACCGCACGCAACAAAGCCATCCACCCTGGTTGCTGCGAAACAGACGCCCCAACAGCACCCGTCCAACTTTAAACTCTAACTGGATCGAGTATCCAATCAACCAAACCAATACTGGAAATTGCCCGTTTTCATGGGCAGCGCCCCTTCAATTTGCTCCATTTTACTCGTTTCACTGAAAACTCGGAGGAGAAGAGTGGTCGACGCCGCATTGCGCTCTTTTTTTTGCTAAAGCGAAGAGAACATCTACATATTGCTGTCGGTGTCGCCGCTGCACGCCATTTCGCCATCTCCAAATTCTGCTGCTGCTGACTTGCTGGGGTGCATGACTCGCCTCACCACCGCAGATCCCGTGATCTGTCGGAGGCTTAACAATTCAGCTCGTCCGAAATATTCGAGAGCAGCAATCTTCTCCATATCATACTAGCTCTCCTTCCGCAAGCGCCGCGACGAAAATGCCATCGTTCAATCCGTTTGCATCGGCTGGTGGCCGGCACTGCTCCTTGTTCGAGATACGGTGAGTCTAACACTCTGGCGGTAATAGCAGACAGCGACCCAGTCGGCTGACTCATCCGCAGGCTTGACAATGAATTCGTCGTCTTTCGCGGAAGCGAGCACGAGGCATCTGGCCAGCTTTTGAAGGGTGTCGTCGTTCTGTGTTTAAAAGAGCCATTGAAAGTTGAAGATGTTCATCTACGACTTACGGGTCAATGCCGGATAGCCTGGTTAGATGGTAGGCAGACCCCATCAGGCATCCATAATCAGAAAGTCGATCGGACCACCGCTATCCTCAAGCACAACTGGACACCCTTTGTTGGCGAGACGACTCATCACAACACGCTCGCTCCAGGGAACTACGAGTGGCCATTCGAGATAATGCTTCCGGGCGACACACCTGAAAGCGTCGAAGGCCTGTATCAGACGGGCATTACTTACCTTTTCAAGGCTACTGTCTCTCGTGGCAAGCTGGCCAAGAACCTTCATGCCTTCAAGCGATTACGAATCATCCGGACTTTGGAGCCTGCGGCATTGGAACTGAACCACGCCATGAGCGTTGAGAACGTGTGGCCCAATAAGATCGAATACTCGGTCGCCATTCCCCAAAAAGCCGTTGTATTCGGTAGCAATGTACCCCTCGAGATGCGCTTTACCCCATTATTGAAAGGCTTGGAGATGGGAAATGTTACAGTCAAGCTGTTTGAGACGCAAGAATTCACCGTGTCCGGACCGGGGTATCCTATGCGAATGCATAAACATGATCGCGAAGTAGCAACGTGGCATCTAGAAGTCACCCGGGAAAAGCACTGGCAAGACGTGATCGAGGAAAGCGGGCAAGAAGGATGGGTGGTCAACCAAGATCTACCGCTGCCGAAGAGGCTGAACAGATGCATACAGGATTGTCACGTTCAGGGCATCAAAATCAGGCACAAACTCAAGCTAACCGTTGCTCTCAATAACCCGGATGGCCACGTCTCGGAGGTATGACCCAACGTTATACGCCCCTTTATTTGACCGATATCGGCTAACTAGTGGTCTAGCTCCGTGCTACATTGCCCGTAACTATCTTTATCTCACCGAATATGCCTTTGGATGATGAAGGAAATCTTGTTGCGCAATCGCCTGGCGTGGCCGAAGATGGATTGGACGAGGGTAGAAATCTGGCACCCCCCGGATACGGCCAACACGTACTCGATCAGCTTTATGATGATGTGGATGTCAGTGGTATCCTAACGCCGGGAATACAAAGCGGTCTCAACACGCCGTTCTACACCCATTCTCGGGCGGGGTCCTCGGAAAATTTGGCGGCCATCGCCCATGGTGCTGGAGTCGCGCCTGCCGCTCTATCATCGAGGCTGCAGAGTGTATCACTTGAAGACCCTCACACTGGCAGATTCCATTGGCACCACGATTCTGGATCTGGCGCGATTACACCTCATCACCGCGATCACGAACACTCGCAACATCACTCGCCGGAGCTGTCGCGGCGAACAAGCGAGGAGGAGCATTCTAGACATTCAGACCACAATACCCCTCCGCTTCATACGGAATATCCTAGCCTGGAACTACTCAGTAAAGTTCCAAGCTACACGACAGCTACGAGAACCCCTCTGCCTAGGACCCCAAGCGCTACAGACTCTCTCGTACTTCCGGATTACAACACGGCAATGAGTGCGCCGAGCTCCCCTACCCAAGTCATTACGGACCCTATGGAAACGATCACCGAGGATTCCACGATTCGAGCATCCGTCAGCGAATCCGGCAGATCTAGGACCCCGTCGGATGATGGTCGACACCACGTGCACGGTTTCAGCTTCTTCTCAAATCACCCCAGTCACGCCGCCGTTGGTGGACACGATGGAGAACGACGACTGAGGCTTTTACAACACAGAGGTACCTCGTAAACTCGGGGCACGAATACCAACCACGATTACGCACTCACTCATTCCGAATTTGGCGCTTAGTGGGCGGCTGAACATTACACCATCATCATTGTGGCGTTAGGGACATATTTGTAGCATAGATCGGGCATGGTTGGGGTTTGGCGACGCGACTGGCAGGACCAACAGAACAGGATCATAATGGGAATTAGACTGGGATCATCACCACACTGGCAGCTTGGAGTTTGGATCATTATCATTTGTTGGGTTTTACCATACATGCTCGAACTAAGCGACAGCTACATATTTGGCGCAAGGTATTGGTAGAGAAGGAATAGCAATATATACCCTTTGTCTATCTGAAAACCACAATTAGTATCTATTCACGGGATTTTGCCTTGATCTTGGGCGCAGGGCCGAGAACAGCAGGACTATACAAGTATTGTCGCATTGCGCCAATTTGATTGTAGTGTAAAGGAAAAGGAAGGAGAGGTCAAAGCCAGTCAGCCGCAAACGTGAATCAAGTCAATTGGACATAGTCGATAATAGTTGCTACGATTGACTGTAATAGGCTGGAGAGCTGAGATGATTGACGTCATGCAAATAAAAATTAATAGTAAAAACGGCACGGACAGCTCTCCGGTGGCGGGCTAGTACAAAGCTACAAGCGTAAGCTACAGGAGGGAGAAGTGACGCAAGAGGCAAGCGGGGCAGACACCATGCCCTTCTTTGTCTCCTTGATATATTCACAAGTCTAGACAGATCCTGTGATGGGGAGAGGTCGATGACCTCAACACCTTGATTCATGATTAATGCCCTAATTCAATTCATTGCCTTCGATACTTACCTACTCAAGTCGCATCTCGACGACTCAGTCTAGTTCAGCTAAAGATCAGCTACAGCGTAGAAACCGACCGGTATATGCGGGGCTCGACTTGCACTAAACCTCTTTAGGGTAGGCCCAAGCCAATATTTCTTGTTATCATCCCAAGACCATCATTATCCGGGTAGTGCTGTAGTGTAGAATTACGATGTCGAGGGCAGTATCGAGGGTATCCTCATCAGACCACCAGTGGGCAGAGGGGCATTAGCTGCTACCTACAGGCTCCATGTGCCCAACCATGAGCCCCTTCAATGCCAGGCCAAGCGACAGCTGTCGTGATCTGCACAGGGGTCGGTCCCCCGATAGCGATAGTACAAGTTCCGGTATCCATTCATCTTGATGCTGTCCCGCGCTAACATCGTCACTTTTTATTGCTAGATCTGATCCATCCCCCCTAGATAAGAGCCCGCCCCGCGTTGGCTTCACCCACGAGTCTGACGTCGCCATCGCTTGACTTGGAACCCAATCAACACTAAATAAATCCTATATTTCCCTTGTCGACGACCAGCTCGACGAACACCCTACGATTTTTCCATCTTACTAGCAGCTGTGCCATCGAACGACAAGCGCACGGCCCTCCTCCCCTCCACCTCCTCGATCATACCTAACCCAGAGCGTACAACAACTCGGTTACTCAGAGTCACTATGAGTGGCGATTCGAAGCCGATGCCCCTGAGGCAGGGTACGACCTTTGGCGGCGACGAGGCCGTCCCCGAACTTGATCCTACTACCGTGAGCCACGCACTCGTCATTCTTTTGCCCATACGCTAACCGGATCTATGTGCGACCAGACCGCCGGACTACTTACAGAGAGATTGCAGGCGTGGAAGCACGCTGTCGTATACTTGGAGGACTATGTTGGCGCCGTCGAGAAGGTTCACAAGGCTCACTCCAAGGAGTATGAGAAGGTGCTTAAGACAATCTCACATCCTCTGAGAGAGGGTCATCATTTCGACCAGGGTCTTGGTGGTGTCGCCGGCTTCTTTGAGAATATGCGAGTGAATACACAGGTCAGTTGCTCTAGCCTATATCAACTATATTTCTCCGGATATGAAGCTGACTGTCAAAGGCCATGGTCAGTTCCAACGCCGAGACCGAGAAGACTCTTAAGGGGACCGTCCTACCTATCCTCGAGCGACTACATAAGGAGATTAAGGCCAAACACAAGGAAGTCTCTCACGGGGTAGAAAAGGGAGCCAAGGAGATCGAGAAGGCTAGGAATACCACTCAGAAGCATATCGAGCTTCTCGGACAACACACAGCATCATTCGAGTCCACTGGCGGCAAGTTGAACCCCAATGATGACCCGTACGTGCTCCAGCGTGGAGTGCTTCATCGATTGAACAAGCAAATTATCGCAGAGAATAATCACAACAATGATCTTCTCCACGTGCAAGACGGGTTCCAGGCCTTTGAAGCCCATGTTGTGCAAGTTATCCAAGAAGCCATGGAGGCTTTCAACCAAGTTGCCGGTGGCCAGGCTGAGAAAACCCGAGCTCTGTATGCGGATATGCTTGGTGCGGCACAGCGTATCCCTGGCGATTTTGAATGGAAGGGATTTTACGAGCGAAACACAGACCGCTTGGTGAACCCCAATGACCCTCCGAGGAGCCTGGAGGCTGTTGGTTTCCCGAACCAAGGCCACCCCTCCACCAAACCATTGATTGAAGGAAGCCTTGAACGAAAGTCGCGCAACAAGCTTTCCTGGGGCACCCAGTCCGGTTATTACGTCGTAACGCCGGCCAAATATCTTCACGAGTTTAAGGATGATGACAATCTGCAGCACGATCCGAAGCCAGAATTGTCAATATATCTGCCCGACGCGGTTATCGGTGTGCCTAACGGAGACAAGTTCAACATCAAAGGCAAAGACAGGGCCAAGAGCATCAGCAGCAAACTCGCCGGTACTTCAGAGCTTTCTTTCAAGGCGCACTCACCGGCCGATGCACAGAAGTGGTTCGAGGCTATCAGCGTCGCTGCTGGTGCTACTGGCTCTCAGTATGAGAGCACCCCGGCCTCACCTGTGGTGGGAGGTCCCGAATCTCAAAGCTCGACGAGCTCCAAGGTCGCAAATGTCGACTCTGGACATAAGGCACAAGAAGCGGGCATCACTGGAGGTGAGACCGTAAGCAGCCCTACGGCTTTGTCGCCTACAGACAAGGTTGCTTCAGGCCCTACGACCCCTGCCACCGAGGAGAAGAAAATCGTGGGCTAGAGGCGCACCACGTGGGCAACTCCCCGTGCCCGGCAAGGTAGCATCAGCAAGTTAATACCCCGTTTTGAGATGCCGCAGGGCTCGCCTAGCCGGAGTAGCAGGAGAACCTCGGTCTGAGTTTGCACTCAGGTTGATATCGGCACAAGTTGCATTCCGCTCCCCTTCGATTAGGCATTCTGTCAACCCCTCATTCATATGTAATCTTCCTTTGCTATGGATGGTAATTTGATGATACCTTCATGATGATCGACTGGGTTGGGTTACAATGCAGGTGCAGGTGCAGATTTAGGCGCGCACGAGGCAATTTCAGGCGAAATACTACGAGGCTCTGCGCTAGGCAGACGCGACCATATCATCGTACAGTATAGCACCTTGTGTGGGCTTAAGGTGTTCTCCGACTAATCAATAATGGGGCTATGACCACGACGTTGCATTGAACAAAGGCAACTTCGCAGCATTACGTCGAGACCCGAAAACGATGTTGAAAGCAGCGAACAGGTGGATTGGAAACTTCGTCATTTATGTCGTGTCTCTTGAGTCTTTTCATCATAGCACTAATACCTACTATTTCCGTCGCAATGCGTCAATACCCCTTTCTTATCGAGACTGCCTAGCAGCTGCCATCAATTGGATGACTATGTTGTTCTTTTCCCTCAGTATAGCATGTCATTATAGCATGTCATTTTATTTATTGGTATTCGAATCAGATCCCCGACCCTGTCAATAATCGTGACATTGCAGTATCTCGGTGCATAGGAATTTCCGGTCGTCGCAGCGAAGCGACGTAAGCCTTGACACTGCAATAGCAACTCGTCCTTGATGCAATGCCCCGTGTGGTTTACTTTAACTAGAACTCTGCTTTGTTTCCCTTTCGGCGTCTTAGCTCATGGGGTAGATTTGGCCCTTCCAGTTTCATGGATACTCAGATTTGAGATTTCTTCCTTTGTTTAGACACCAGCCCTAACGTTTACTATGATTAGAGCTGAGGGTGCATTATGTAAGATGACCTTGGTATAGGGCGAGGCAGGGTAGAAGAGTGGTAGAAGGGGAGGAAGGGCAAATAGGGCGGCGAGTTGTACGTGAAGATAGATCAAGGGCGTATGTATAAAAGGGACTGCAAGGGAAGAAGAGTCATATCACGGGCACATGGGACGGAAACACAAGAGCAGCAACACGACTTGAAGGGCGGAGGGCGAAGGGCGAAGGGTGCCTGCTTTGACAGGGTAGGGCAAGACTGTGACTAACTATCTACCCGCCATCATCCCATTATATCGGAACTGTGGATCGGACGAAATGTCAGATGAGGGGGAGGGGGAGGGATGAAGGGAAGGGAAAGGGAAGGGAAGGGAACGTGGCGCAGCAGTTCTAGAAAAGGGGAATCTACCTATCGTGGGAAAGGAACTTTCCTGGGCTGTGAACCCGACGGGCGTCTTTCGACGGGTTCTTGCTGATTGGTTACGCACGGGTAGGCTGGTTCGACAATGTGCAGCTTTTGGTGCCTGACTACCGTTGCTGCCTCGTTGGGGCTCGTTGGTGATGTATGTGCCAAGATATCTACGGTAAGGTATGCTGGTAGGCAGGTAGCATAGACTCTAATTAGTAGACATGTCCATGTAAATTCGGCGTCGAAAGGGAAATCTCATCTGCGTCAAGATATACATACATACATACATACCTACCTACATCACGGCGCTTTTAACTGGCATGCATGCCCCATGCCCCATGTCCCATGCTGCTACTCCAACGTGGCGGCCTGGTCTTCGGTGTTGAAGCTTCGAGAGCTGGGATCGTCATGCGCCGATCACTGTCAGCTTGCGTCGATGCACTACACCATGTGTTATCAATCTTCCACAACCATGGATGCAACGGGATGGTTGCATACCTAGGATATTACGGGGAAAGGTAGCTGAAGGGCAGTGATACTGTGGTTCGCGACCCGCATGGGCTCCGTAAGGCTGACTTTTTATCTATGCGCGTACCTAATGTGTATTATTACTGATTACTAATTACCGAGATGAATGTGTTTATAGATGTTTACTATGTGGATCAACTAATAGTAATTATTGGAATTATTTGAGAAGGACAATTTAGTTATGTTGCTGCTGGTTTTCTGCGCTTGCCCCTTTTTTGTATCGTGGTCGGAGGTGTTAGTCAACATATGGCCAGGACAAACAGGGAAACGCAGATGGCAAGGAGCCGCAGTCAGGACATCTAGAGCCGTCTATGCACAATGCTGCGCAATGCGGATAGAAAGCGGGGAAAGCTGGAATAGGCCATCCGAAGTGAGATACAATAGTTTGATGGGGAGGCAGACGGCGCGCGGGAAGGATTGTGATGACAAAGGCTGCCTTGCTGTGTGCCTTGACACCGGCCTCTCGGCAAGTGGCATTTTCCCATTCTCACTCAATGTAACTATTCAAAACATGGGGATCGCGAAACTATAGCCATGTATCGTGTCTTATCCACGGTTTCATGTAGAATGTGTATCAATACCAATTCTGTTTTGTTGACTTGAACTCAAGATGTGCCCCTTATTGAGTCCAAAGGCTCAACATGTTCTACACCACTCTCAAGTCCCTGCACAAACAATCACATCAACACAACGGGGTTCTGTGCAGAGAGAAGAGAAAGACATGATGACGGGACTTTCATGTGCTCTTATTTACCTGCATATACGATGTCCATACGGTATCTTGCTCGTGTCGCCCGAATGCAACTCGACGCACAAGCTTTGCCCAATCTATGTACTGCGTCCCATCGATTACGTAGAAGAATGAAGAATGAAGAATGTTGATTTTCATTGTGCCCTACCACTCTGAACAGTGATGCAGTGAAAATTCGTCAACTCAAGAGATCGAGTGCGATCCGTCATATGTTCTTTACCGGCGTGACACTACAACTCAACACCTTCTTAAGATTAGCAAAATGTCACATCGCGAGCAGCCAGTACGGTAAGAAGGCCCAGGTGGCCCAAGGTCCCTCGAACCTTGTAAGTGACGTTGATTGTGTGCCTCAAACTGGGCATAGTCCGGAGTTCAATTCAGAACTATGCTTATTTCTGGCCTTCTCGCCCTGCGCTAGACATGTCAGAGAGTATGATAGTCGCGGTATATCCGATTCAAGGGCCAATCGAGGTTGATAATTAGTTAGTGAGTCATGGGTTGACGATCGCAAAGAGTGTCCCAACAAACCTATAGCCACGATGAGGAAGGTTTCCTTCTCATGTAGGGACCTCACCATGTAAGTCGGAAAATATCGGTGAGCTCATAGGTTCAGATCCACTCTTAAAAATTTATTGTTAGTATCTCTACGCAACTATCTTCTTGGGTGCTCACTATTAGATTTTAAGGCGCAGCATTCTTCCCGAAATGAGCCGCAATCTCGGTTATCAGTCTCGTAGGCAAACTCGTTGCCTTGATGTATACTATTTCCAGCCATATTATAGTTTATCCAATAGTTCATAACAGAGACGGCCGTTTTGGTAATAAGTGCGTTTCGTTGTATGTGACCGTGAAATAGTTCCGTAGTTTTGAATAGCCAGGGTTGAATTGACAGCGCTTATTTAAAGCGGCATCATCGTCGGCCCTATGTTCACGGCATCGAAGACATGGTAGGTATGGCAGTCAGCTGTGTGAAGCGACGTACTGGTTACAATTGGTTGTGTAGAAAAGTACATTTTTTGAGAGCACAGTTACACTTGACGTGCCTCATTGCATCATACATTTACTTGAGTCATGTTATCTTTCAACACTCTTCATAAGCAGGCAGTGCAGTGAATGCCAATACAGCAAAGCTCCGGGGTTGGTGATGCAGATTCAATCCTTCCGTCAGTATGGTCCTCCAGGTGACCGTTCCCCGCTCGTCACTTGCATGGGTGTTGGGGCTGAGTTAATGCAACCAAATTAGGATTATCAACAGATAGGTATTCGTTGGGCGGATTTAAGGGCCTGTAAGACATTAGGTGCCGTTGATAACCACCCCCGGATCGGCGACACATAACAACTCCAGTTTATTAGGCAGCAGGCGGCTCACAGTTTTAAGCCACAGATTACGGGCCATAACCCCATCACGTAGAGTTGAATAATAGACCTGACAGGTAAAATATATCAAGCCGGAAAGTTGCTGATGAATTTATTTTTATCCCACTCTGTCGGCAACCAGTTGAATACTCTGTTCATGCCTGCTACGTAAATCTCTATGAGAAAAGAAAGCTGGTCCCGGAACAACCCAGAAGATGAATGACTCAGTCAGCCTTATTCACCCAGGCGTGTTGCATCACATCTTCTAGCCAATTGTATCCTTGTCAAATAAGGCAAACGTTCGTGCATGTCACGGATCAGACGTGGCTGGGGGCCGAACTAGATCTATCGAGCTAGGATGAGTCGCCTGCCGTCTCCGCAAAGTAATGGCGTGCTGGCACCATGCTTGGTATTCTATCTTAGACCTAGAACGCTGGGCAACTATACGTTTCATGTCTCTGTTTGACTCTATCATTCGTAGCCTCATTGACCTCCACAAAAGAATGTCTATAAAATACCTGAATTGGGCTAATGTGGCTAGTCACCGCCCAGAGCCCGCAGGGGAGATCTTACCTCCAGGTATTTTCTATGAACTAAACTTCATCATGGCTATCCTACCATTTTTACACCTCAGTTTGCCCTACGAGGCTGCAGTAATTAGCGAAGATTCTTGAGAAGGTCTCAGAGTCATCGTCACTTGCTGTATCTTCACAAGGTATCATTAGGGATATGAAGAGCTACTCTGCTGGCACACCTTATCATATACTTTCACTCTTCACTAAGCAGACCAGACCCAACTTTACGAGGAGACAAACTCTCTTAGACTGAACCATTCCAATCATGACCAAACCGTGGGATTTGCATGAAGCTACAATCAAGAAATTGTATGCGGAGCACACACTGGCTGTGGTTCAAAAAATTATGATGGAGAAATACAACTTCAAAGCCTCGTACGAAGTCTTCCGTCCCCAAGGAAACCATCAGCTGATCCAAGCGGGAATAGGATACGCGCGTTCAGAGGTCATCTAATCAAATGGGGTGTTCGGAAATATAATTGCAGGAGACGAAGCGACTGCGATTCCATGTCACCCGCCAGCCCGGATAGTTCGACTAGCGGATCGGACACTGCTTCTCCTACCTCGTCTCAAGCCGCTGTTGATACATCGACTGAGTTCCCTGCATATTCCAGTGGTGGAGCCATGCGAAACAATCAGCCCAGTGTGTCCAATCTACTGGGACAGCCGTATGATGCCACGAACATGGAGACATCTCGGGCTTATCCAGCGAGGTATGTGATAGAGTATAAACAAATTTAAAGCAAATACTGATGATTCTAGCTATGGCACGAATAGGGCACTCCTGTCTCCCACACAAGAGGTTCACGGATGGCAAAGTCCACCAACCACTCAATCACCATCGCCCCCAACGAACTACTGTCACGGAACCGCGGCAGCTGGCTCGGGACCTCTCTACACGTATCAGCCGTTGTCTCCGCCCCAGAGCACGTATTCCCCGTTGCCATACGAGTCTGAACAGGCCAGCTGCGATAGACGACAGAGCTATCCAGTGGTACACGCACGTCAATACGGTGCCAGCCACGGTAGCTCAGCCTATTATCCAATGCGAGACTATGGGCACGAGCACCGTTCCGCTGGGATAAGCTCTTTCAACGGGAGCTGTGATCAGGTCGGTAGACACAATTCGACAGGTTAGGTAAGAAATGGCATGAGACGCCAGGCAGATACACATGCACGCTGAAGGTAAACGACCCCTGAAAACAACTTGGGAGGCGACAATGGATAAGTGGAGATTTGGACGGCAGAGCCGTCTTAAGAGTCTGTCGTTTTAATTGACATAGCAGATATTTTCATGACTTTACGATCTTTACAATCTATACAGGCACCGGGTAAACGGATGGGAGGTATGCGTTGTCGATTTTCAGTTTTCACTATAATCTGCAATTTGTATTCTAGTATTGGTATCATCAACAGTGTGCATGGGGCTTCGGGGCCATTCGTTCAGGAAAAATAACTATCAATAAGTTCATAGCAATCCATAAGCTAGGACCTGACTATCGTTATATAACAAGAAACGCTTAGAATCAGAGGAAACGCAAGCATTCGGTACAAATTAGACTGAGAGTTTTGCTTAGAAAGAACGTCGTAGTTCTAATTATAGTTTGGATTGATTGTTTGAGCGAAAGTTTGCTCTACAAATTCGCCCGAATATCCGTAGGCTGGGAACTTGCATTTTGCGAAATGACAGTGTAAGTTAAGGGGCCCGGCGCAGTTGATCGGAATGACGACTAATATAGCTAAAGTGCATTCAACTATAACATTGCTTCTCAGCCAATATTCGTCATCTGTTATAAGCCTGTCCTAGGTACCAAGGGCAATCGCGTAAAGACAAACACGGAAGATTTGTATTCGCCGTTTCGCAATAACGCATATGCTCCAGGCGATACATTGACATGAAAGCACGAAATGCATCATCACCAAGAGTAAATTTCAACCTCCCTCAATCTCATTCTGCCCTCCGTTCCCCATAATTAAAGATATTTAGCAAGTAGCCGACCCCGTCTGCGGGCCAGACAAGACGATGGGCTGCGAGCTGCTGAAGTTGGACACGTCGCCGAAGACGACAGTTCCGTCCTCGCTCTTAGTCCCGGCCTCAGAGTGCGCCTGGCTCTCCCACTCGAGCCAGGCTTGGACGATATAAGGAGCTCCCTCGTTGTCGTACTGCGCGACCTTCCAGCTCTTGAGACCATGCGGTGCCCATCTCTTTTGGACGAGAGGCATCTTGGGAAGGAGAGGATCAGTTTCTTTCTTGACAATTGAGAGTCAAGGGGAGAGTAATGAATGGGTTGAGATCTTCACATACGTGCTTAGCTATGTAGTATTCCATGTCGAATTTGGTCCCGGCGGGGTACACGACCGACATAATGAACGTCATTGTCAATTCCTTGTCTGAAGTTTCGTCTTGGATGCGGCGACGTGTTGAGTAAGAGTTATAATTAGTTAGATAAGGCTTCGTTGGACCTTCTTGTATAAGATTTTTGATATTATCGTATTGTTGAGAATTGAGTTCTTCCCGATTACTAGGGACTCGGTCGTATTTTAAGCTAGAGCTGGCAATGGCGGCCAAGCGGAGATTCGACACTCAAAAGGCGGAGTCGAGCGAATCGGGTTTTAGAATCTTCGCAATATCGTAGATAGCCGATAGCCCCTCAAGTACTACACTACGTATAATTCTTTTTTAAACGCCACTAAGTATGTCCCGATGGAGAACTGCTTCTCGCTGTGCAGGTCTTGAGGCGATAAAGTAGTACTAACAACCCACTAAGTGGGATACCAGCGGTTTCGGCGTTTACCTAGTACATCAGAAGCGGAGAATAATTTACGGCTGGAAGTTTCCTGCATTATTATGTGTCAATTCCAAACCGAGCCTCATCTAGAAGTATGTAAGCTGTCGCGCTAATTAGAGTGGGCGGCTACTTCATGAAATATGGAAATGCATCTCGAGATTACGATCTGGGCTAGAAAATCGAGCAGATCGAGGAACAATACGGCTGAGTATCTCGTTTATTAAGTCGGACTGTTCCTAGCCCCTTTCTGAACCCAACGAGATGACTATTCGTTAAAGTGCATCTTAATTGGAAGACTAGGGATGCGACTCCCAGATACCGTAGAGAAGTGGATTTGACGGGATAGATTGAACCACCTCATCAAAGCTTGGCTGGCAAACGGCTTTCACTGACATTCTTCATTTCCAAAAGCTAGCACTTTCGAGCCCATTCTCCTTGCGCTTCTGATAAGTGTCGCTCAGCCCATTATACCTCGCCTTGACCCTCCTGATCTCATCCCGCCACTTCTTACCCTCTTCCTTCCCATATCTATCGCCGATCTCACATGCCAAGTCCTCAAAACTTCGCGCTGTAAAGAACTTGTTCCGCCTGTTATACAGCGGTCTCGCTTCCAGATCTTCTTCTTCTACTACTACCGCATCCCCTACCCCGCCTTTCTCCGAATCAGATAAAGAGGCGCGGGGTGGGACAGCAGGCACCCTGAAGACTTCCTGCAAGATATCGATGTCGTACGGAATGGCGAACAAGTCGCGACTGTCCTCGTACGTGAACAGGTAAAAGAAGTTGTCGAACCCGCTCCACGTGATGCCCGACAGACACAGACTGCACGGCTCGTGCGTCGCGAGGAACACGCAGTCCCGCGGATTCGGCCTCTGTAACGACAACTTGCGCACGCCTTCTTTTGAGGAGGAGGAGGAGGAGGTTGGGAAGGACTTCTGTGCGAAGAATTGCTGGATGCAGTTGATCTCGCCGTGCAGGAGCGGCGACACAGTCTCGTTGTTCGTCGCGACCGTTTGAGACACGAGCCCGTCTTTAGTGAGAATCGCGGCTCCGAAAAGCTTGTTGCCTGATGAGACTCCCTTGGCCGTTAGTGGGATCACTTCATCCTCGATAGTGGCGAGGAGAGCTCTCAGGAGAGCTCTTGGGTCGGAGTCATAGGCTGCTGAGGCCATTGTTGACGCCGGAGATTGGCCGTGGGTTGGATGCGATGATTGCAGGATTTGGTAGATTTTAATTTAAATAGGAGGTATCGTCTCTATTATCATTACTTAAGTAAACGGGTTAGATAACTTGCTTATCTCTGGATATTGACTATGTGTAGGCGTTGCAAGCTGCGCTACTGTTTGATCCCGCTGAGACGGATGTTCCCGCTTCGGCGATCTCCGCATCGTTGAGGTTAGGTGTGTCTACATAGACCATGAGAGTCCAATAGTAACATCTCAACCAAAGAGGTATATATGTGGGAAATCGCCTATATTTTATTATTTGGATATCATAATGAAGTAGGAAGTATACTTTCCTAGACAGACTAAGCAATTCATTTATACGTGTCTGCGCAACCTAAGAACGTGGCAACTTGTATAGGGCGATCGTATTATCACTCGATTCAGACGACACAAGGTCAAGTAGGGAAATAGCTTGTTGAAGTTATAACTTGTGATAAGCGTGGTTCAAAGGGTATCGTATGCATAAGAGCTCTCCTCCTTACGCGCTCCCAGTTCTGTTGCAGTAGCATACAGTGTTCCGTTCCTGCAATTCATAATCATTCTTCATCTTCGACGCACTCTGCCGTTCGCACCACTCTCAAGGTTTAGACCCCTATCATTTCCATTGGCCTGCATTCTCCACGCCTTTCGAGACGCTGTTAGCGCCGTTCTCGACGCCGGTGCCAACGCTACCGATGGCGTCCCCGACTGGCTTGCCGGCTGAGCCCGTGGCGCTCGTGATAGTGTCGCCGATGCCACGGCCTGCCGCGCCTGTGACGTTACCCACTGTGCGGCCCACGCCGCCGACTGCGTTGCCCACGGTGCTAGTGACGAACTTGGCAGCACCGGTGGCGCCCTTGTCGTTGTTGTTCTCGAGAGGCATGATTGGATTTTTAGCGTGGGTTGTGTTTGGAAGTAGGGCTTTGTTTGGTAGCAGTGTGAATGACAACTAAGGTATGGTGTGGTCGTAGTGAGATGACTTGGATTGAGGCGGTTCTGGTAACTGGAAGTTGAATAGATTGTTTAGACTTGGGAATTGAGGATACAGCTGGATTTGTTATATATCTCAACTGTTGTAGTAGGTACGCAAACTGTGTTGAATCAGGGTGTGACGTCACATTCTTACTCTCACACAAGCTAGACGTCACTGCCACGTGGGATAAGCTGCACATGTTTATGCACAACTAGCACTGACACAGGAATGTATTATTAGAAGGAAGTAACTACTACCTAAGTAAGCTGAGCTATGTGGTTGTTTTAAGCTCCCGAGGGCTTTTTTAACCCTGAATTATTGCGAATCAAGCAGGCAGTCAGTCACGTATGTTAGTGCTGAAAATGCTGTGAAACCCTGGACTAGAGCCACATAGGTCACTCTCCCCAAGAGTGTTGACTGGATTTGACCAATAAGATTAAACATAGGCTAACGTTGAGCGTAACAAGGTCAAGTTCTTGATTCAGCGCCCTTATGATTATCGCTCATCTCGTGAATAACGAAGCCCCTATATAGCCCATGCGTCGATAGGAGGTGACGTCATAGGGCGATGTGGAATTTTGCATAGCGCTCGCAAACAGCAAATATTGCTGGCAGTATTCCGTAACAATCATTGTATATTTTATATATCCCATAATATGCCTCCGTTGGTTTTATTGTACTCTTCTCGTTCGGCCATGTGTAGCAATCACCTAAATTAGTATCCGTCTTCACTTCCAACACATTCCGGGCAGTTGAAGACCCTGTTGAGGTCAACACTGTTCTTGATCTATAGAATACGATCATAGTTCGATCCGAAGTAACCACGCTGCCAGTTGCTGCTTCCGTACTGCTCGTTGTAGTACTGTGTTGACTCAAATGCGACCTTATGTGTACTATACAGCTAACCCCATGGTCTATCCGGTACCCTGTCATTGCATATAGAGACGGGGAGCGGTGGAGATGGCTACTCCAAACACATTAGCCGGCTGCTACGTGGAATGAATAGTACAACATATCTCGTAACGGTGTCCAAAACCGAGCACTTCCTTCAAAACTAAAAGAAAGTTTCCATTCAATTGATCAATCAACAGACGGAGGACCAAAAGGAAGATAAAAACACTTTCATAAAAATGAGATTCCTTCTCCCCATTTTCATAGCATCTGCAGTGGATGCGATTCACTCAGTATCCGTGGTGTCTACCAGCCCGTACACCTGCAATGCAGTGAGCGGTGTCGACATCGCCTTCGCCCCGGACGAGAAAAGCATCACCGCAAGCTTTCCCCCCATCGCGCTCACTGTGGAGCCGCCGGCGCACGGGTACCCAGGAGGCAACTCGACCGTCGCATGCGGCGGGACAGTCGAGTTCGAGGATTGGCCCAGCGGTGTCCGCTGGGCCATCTCGGACGTCACCTGGCACACGGCGAAGCTCAACCTGACGAAGAATAACCTCCTCAATAGCCTCTGGGCCAAGGTCGACCTCGCCGTTGAACACGAAACGAACACCTATCCGATTCATTACCCTGTCGTAAAAGATTATGCCTCTGCTACTTTGGTATTCTTGAAGCCATTCTCTATACGAAACTAATTGTTAATTCGCGTTTGATTGAGCGCGCGGATGAAGCGCTGACTTGTGCGATCTCATAGCTTGATGTTGAGGTAAACCCCGCCCTGAGCGATTTCCACGACGAATTCCAGTTCTCGTTAAAGAACCCGAATCTATACGTAAGCCGCACTCTATTTCTTTGAGCCAAGTCTCTATCTTGAGGATCATGTTAAGGACGAGCCCGCGAAACCTCACGTCATCAAAGCAATGGGTGCCGGATCATTACTCCAAAACCAAGCATTGCGCTACTGGCATCTAGTGTCTGTTAGAATAGTCCTTGGGAGTTTATGACCGCTAAGGCATCGTGTAGTGGTCTACTTGCTTCAATGGCTGGCTAGCCAACGTCACGAAGATTACCTTTCAGCTGGGTGGTTACTCAAGCGGAGGTGGTACTAGCGAGCGTAAGTGTTGCTTCCTACAGTAGCCCCCAAGCTTCCTGCTTGATCGTTTTCAACCTGATCTTCTGATGATGTCGGCAGCGGGGTGGTCTATGGACCTCGGTTTGGTATGGGAGTCATGCTATGCTCCAAATGAGACCGTATGGGGTCAGAAGGTCATCAAGGGCTGGGAGAGCTGTACATATCGGGAAACGAACGCAACGGCTAAGCGCTCTAAGAAGCTCTATCCCATGCTGTGATGCACAGTTCATAGCGGGAGACGGAGACTCGTCAAACAAGAAGCTGCTTGGATTCCAGTCCTAAGAAACTCCCGGCGCGCTCGTGTGAAACTTCACTGCCACTATGTGCTCATACGCAATTGAGTCATTGTAAAAGGGGCCGGAAGCTCGACGAGTTACACAGTATGCTCGTCTCATGTATGATCTATAAGGCCTACGGCCTCCTATAAGCTTCTTAGCACTAGACGCACGGGAATGCTATACATTTGCGCAAAACCGATCATGGGGCCACGAAGTTTATAAGGGCAGTCCGTGTGTCTCACTTAAATGCCTGGATTGCTGAATGAATGACTGGATTTTGAAGGCCGAGACATGAGAATATGTCTTATCTTATCGATCCAGACTCGGTTCCATACCTAGCACGTATCTCGTACACTTTCTGCCAACTGTCGACTGTAGAATAGACTGGCTTCAACGGATAGCGCAGTGTAGAGTAAGGCGAAAGTAATACCACAGAATCTCGCTGAGAAAAAGTAGCAGAAAGCCAAAAGGAGCAAAGTGGAAGAGATTCCCATTTCTAATTTGGGTACAAGAAGCTCCGACGCTAGCCGGATAATGATCTCGTAGCTTTTTATCTTATCGATTGATCGGTGATTGATAAGGTACCCCTAAAAAGAAAGCGCGAGCCTCGGTCTGGCCATTTTTGGCCGGGGCGAGGCGCATTGACCAGATTCCTAATCCAGTCACTGTGCCTCCTAAAACACCAGGAATAAACTGAAGGGTCTCAGTTGTACGCAGCAAAAACCATCATGACCAGTGATATAAAATCGTCGCTGACCACCAGATACGGCCACAAAATGTAAAATTCATCAACATTTAAAAAGAGTCAATCATTGAGAGCATTCAGAAGTTTGAATTTCCAGCCGGTTTCTTTTTTGTCTCACATCTTTAATCATTAATCATTCCTCATCCAGATGTCTCCAGCATTGGGAAGATCATGTGGCTTATTGCTTTATCGGGGCACCAGATCAAGCATCTCCGTCGCTGTCGGTAAACCCTTGTCAACAACACTGCTTCAACACAAAACGCAGTACAGATGGAGTTCACACTCGCCCCTTGGCACATCCTTGGACCCCGCTAGGAAGAAAGTGACGATAGGGGTCCTTCGGTCCATGTATAAGAAAAATGAGCCCATTACCATGATGACTGCTCATGATTTTCCGAGCGCTCATGTCGCCGACGCCGCAGGGATGGATGTGATTCTCGTGGGCGACAGCTTAGCCATGGTGGCATTGGGGATGGAGGACACCAGTGAGGTGACCGTGGAAGACATGTTGCTGCACTGCAGATCAGTTGCGCGAGCCACTAAGGCCGCATTTACTGTATGTCGCTATCCATTTTGTTTTCGCGCCACGCTGGACTGACTGAATCAAGATTGGAGATCTTCCTATGGGTTCTTACGAGGTATCGCCTGAACAGGCGCTCGCTACGGCTATTCGGTTTGTAAAAGAGGGGCGCGTCCAAGGTATTAAGTTGGAAGGAGGAAAAGAAATGGCGCCAACGATTAAGAAGATAGCGCAGGCAGGTATCCCGGTACTGGCCCATGTTGGGCTAACACCTCAGCGCCAGCACGCCCTAGGAGGTTTTAGAGTCCAGGGGAAAACATCTACGGGTGCCTTAAGAGTGCTCGAAGATGCATTCGCAGTGCAGGAGGCGGGCTGCTTCGCCATGGTTGTGGAGGCTGTTCCTGCCGAAGTGGCCAGCATCATCACTCAAAAGCTCTCAGTGCCCACCATCGGCATCGGAGCAGGTAATGGGTGTTCCGGTCAAGTTCTCGTACAGGTCGACATGTCTGGGTACTTCCCTCCTGGTCGGACCATCCCCAAATTTGTCAAGCAGTATGGCAACGTTTGGGCAGAAAGCCTGCAGGCCATTGAATCCTACCGGAAAGAGGTTAAGAGTCGCCAATACCCAGCGCCCGAGCACACATACCCGATCTCCAAGGAAGAGCTGAGTGTGTTTGCGAGAGAGGTGGAGAAGCTTTAAGCCATGTTGTTTTGCATTGTTCTTGGTTAGACGGCAGCATTTTGCATGCAGATGATCACTCATCGGCGGCGGCGAAAATTAGCATTAGTAGGGGATAGAAGGATACCACAACGCTCGTCATTGTCGATAGATTTCAGCTCCAGATCATCCAAATGCAGGGGCTATTGAATAGACAACAATCAACTGGTTGTTTGAGTCTTTGAAGCACTGCTGACCTGCATCAGCAGCCATATTACGCGAACAGGTGAAGTAATCTTCGTAGCAACGAGCCATGGGAAGGGCAACGTACCCTATGAAGATTCCCGACAACCTCATCCAGCGCAGGTGCAAAGGCGCTATTGACATAAAGAAAGAGCCCATCAGTCGGACGGAGAGACAACATCTTGCGCAGATGCGTGACGACGGCCTCGAACTTCTGCGTAGCGCTAATCTTGCGAACTTCGGATTTCAACTGTGGTGCCGACCCGACGGCCTTGAAGCGCACAACCACTTTCTCCTGATCAAATCCACCGGCAGATGCCAACGCCGAGCTTGCATCACGGGGCAAAGCCGTGAGGACCGTCGACGCTGTCATGGTGAGCGGAAGCTCAGGTGACTCGGACCTGTCCTGGATAGGAGAAGCCGGGGGCGAAGGAGAGGGCACGTCTGGATATTCCATCGTGAAGAGCGAATGAAGGCCAAGAAAACAGAGAAATCATGAGAAGCACACGCGATGTGAAATGAAAAGCTGTGAAGTGCCTTGTCTCAATAGTCGCGATGTAAGGATTGAGGTATGACCCGAGGAATGGTTGGTGACATTGCATAATGCTTCCTCTAACCTTAAGTTAACCAGCCACTAGATACATATCTACATACCTAGGTGCCTATTTGTGGCTGACTTATGTGGCTTAGACCTAAGACTACATAGGTAGCTAACCTATATACATGCAGGTGCGTTCCTATGAACTACCTCCTAGAATTGCCTCGTAGAGAGAGAACATCATAAGCAACCACGCGAGTCTAGGATCATAGCGCGACTAGATCAATCATTGCGCTGGAGTATCCAACATTTGCCGAGCGAAGATCCTCCCCGCATCTCTGAGCTGAATCCCGGTCAATTCCCACCTCTCTATCCTCTTTTTAGACCGTGTCATCACCCCCTCCCCTCCATCTCGGACATTCTTTCAGCGATGACATTGCCCAAATGCTCGCGTTATCGCTTGATTAAGTGGCTTGTTTGATTCCACTGACAAGCCGATGCTTTGAAAATGCTCCAACTAGAACGTGGTGCTGGAACTTGAATATATACTGTGACTTGCAGATTGCTGGTTTAGTAAATGGTAGACAAACGAAACTGGGTAGCTTAATACCAGGTGTCTTTTATAAGTTATGGCACCCCCCAATATCGAAGAAAGCTGAGCGTCTACGCTACAGGATGCAGGTGCCAAGACAGGCTAAGTAGCTCAGCTCAAGCCAGTTCAGCCTCGGTTGAGCCTTCGTTTACGCGGCCGTCATTCCAGATCTTGATGATCTTCAGTCCTGTCTCGTTTATCAACTTAGTCCACGTGGCTTCCGTCCTTTCACCTGCAGAGACATTTGACATCATCTCTACATCCAACGTCGCTTGGATGGTGGTGGCACCTGTCACTGGGAGGACCATGTCTGGGATAAGTACCCCAGAGTAACCCTCGTTCAATGCCTCTGCAGTTCCCGCCTTATTGGGTATAATAGCATTGAAGACAAATTACTAACCGTTCCAATCAGCACTACGAACCAGGAGAGGCCAGATGCTGGTTTCGCGGGAACGTCCATAATCGGGTGTTCTAGCTATGTCCTGGCCACCAGCACGGTATGGGAATGCTAACAAGCTTGGAAATCGTCGGTCTTCGTCTTATAGCCCTCAGCACCTCTCATTTCTATTAAGAGATTCTGTCTAATACTCAAATTTGGTGCAACGAAGCGTAGGGAGATAAAGCTAAGGTGTGTAACAATAAATATAGAGTTGCAGGATTCAACAAAATACTAAACGATCCTTGTGCACAGCAATAAACAAATCATTTCACTCGGTCCTCCCGGATGGTAAAAATGCACGATCCTGCAATTTCATTCACGGTACAACGTCGAACCGGAACTAATTATTGCGAGAATCATTCGTAATCCTCGGGACAGGGTTTCTCGATCTTGGCACGAACCTGGAGTTCCCCTCTTTTCACCGGACTGGCTCTTGTATTCGGCAATTAGGAAGATCATGAGTCTCCAGGATCAGAAGTGGTAGCTTGATCTCGACCTATACTTTCTAAAATGAGCAGAGCAATGTTGGAATACATGGGTCAGGAATGGCAACCTATGCAAGGTTTCCCCATTTCTATGACGGCAATACCCCTGACGAGATCCGCTATATGTTGCCCAAGTCTCTTGCTCTTTCGAAACAGGTTCCGTTATGAAAGAAGAGATGATTATTTATATCTCCTGTCATCCTCCTATCTTGACTCGCCACCCGGATTGATTGGTTACATTCGCTCGAAAGAATCATGCGGTTTTCAAATTTGATTTTCCTCGCCTCACTTGGAAGGTGGTCCGTAGCGATATCCCTTCGTGCCCAGCCAGCCCTTCTTCCTGGGTTTGACTCACCATCTTCTGAGTACCGTCCGAAATTCCGATATTGGTGTGTACTTATCCCCAGGGGTCTTATCTAGTGATCTAATATGAATCTAGGTTCCCCGACGCGTCCGTGCCGCATGAGTCGGTGACGCGAGATATCGACGAAGTCGCGGCGGTGGGGGGTGGCGGTATCGAATTTGTGCCCTTTTACAACTATGGCCTTGGCCCTGCGGTAACAGACTGGTCGATTTATGGATTTGGTACTGAGGCGTTCAAGAGCTTGCTCTTAGCAGCGCTCAACACCACCGCGAACAATGGGCTGGTCTTTGACTTCGCATTGGGTCCGAACCAAGGCGCCGGCGTGCCGTCAAAGGTGGCCACGCCGGGCCTCGCAATGGAGCTTGTTTATGGTAACGTGACGGTGGCAGGCGGGGATACATTTAGCGGACCGGTACCTGCGGCGAACGTCAACTTTAATACGTTGACGGACTTGGGCTTCATGAACGATCCGGAGCTCTGGGGCCAGGATGAGCTCATCGCCGTCGTCGCTGGTCAGGTTCTGAGGGAGCAGTTACTTTCAGAACCGTTTTATGTTTCAGTCCTAAACGAGAGCAGTCTTTTAGACCTGACGAACCTTACCACCGGCGATGGTGAGCTGATTTGGACCGCCCCGGGCTCTAACAACGCCACATGGGTTCTCTTCGGCATTTATGAGCGATTCACCAATCAGCGGAGCTGCGTCTCTGTCTTGAACGCGACGACAGCTCTGGGGAATGGCTCGTGGATCGTGGATCACTGGAGCGCGGCTGGGGCGAAGAAGACAACAGATTGCTGGGACGATCAGATTCTGTCGGACCCCCAGATCGCGACCCTCTTGTCAAAGGTTGGCGAATATGGTAGGTTTGCTCGTCTCCA
Source organism: Xylaria sp. FL0933 (assembly GCA_022578765.1). Lineage (NCBI taxonomy): Eukaryota > Fungi > Ascomycota > Sordariomycetes > Xylariales > Xylariaceae > Xylaria > Xylaria sp. FL0933. Next base: position 52,587 of record MU389752.1, read on the forward strand.
CTAACTCCCAATGCTTTTTACTTCTTTTTTTCTAGAGGTGACTGACGAGGTCGAACAGCCTGGGAGGACAGTATGGAAATGCAGGCGGCGCTACCATGGACACCTAGTCTACTAGAAACATTTGAAACATTGCACGGATACAATCCTATTAAGTATCTCCCCGTCTTCTTCCATGTCACCAATGCATGGAACGGCTTACTGCCGCCATACAACGTTACCTACACCTTCGACGGATACCCCGCAGACGGAGGCAAATACGTCCAAGACTACAAAACGGCCTTGTCGCTCGGCTATGCGGAGTACTTGCAACACTATAGCGAGTGGGCATCGTCGAAAGGACTGAAGCTTTCTACCCAGCCAGCCTACAACATGCCTGTTGAGATGGTGAGACTAATTACACCCTCGGGTCGACCTTGCTTATCCATTCTGATGCCAGGCTAATTTGGTGGAACCTAGACTGCAGCCATAGCAAAAGTTCCAGTCCCAGAGCTGGAATCTCTTGGTTTTTCTGAGAGTATCGCTCTATATCGTCAATTCACGGGCACCGCTCATGCCTCCAATCGCAATGTAATCTCAACGGAGGTGGGCGCGGTCTTGGGCGGAGCGTACAAGTTGCGCGTCCCGGAGCTACAAGGCTTGTTCGCAGGTTCGTTTGTCGCCGGGGTGAACATGATGGTTGTCCACGGCTACGCGTATGGTGGGGAGTATGAAGGCACGACGTGGCCCGGATATACCCCGTTCCAGTACGAGTATACAGAAGCGTGGAACTATCGGCACCCGGCGTGGATGCATTTCAATGACACGATGCTATACGCGGCGCGGAATTCGTTGGTGCTACAAACCGGCACCCCGAAGGTCGACGTCGCCTTTTGCTACTTCGAAAACCCATACGAAGGTACCGCTGGTGCAGGTTCAGCCTATTCACCAGAGGACTTCAATGCACTTGGTATACAATTTCCCTTCGCTCGTTTCATTAAAATTGGTTTAACGTCTTTTAGGTTACACGTTCGAGTACATCGGCCTGGACACTATTGTGTCCGAGCAGACTGTAGTTACCAACGGCACCCTACTACCGGCGGGACCTGCATTCAAGGCTCTAGTTTTTTATAATGAAACTCAGATAACACCGGATGCATCCAAGATGCTCGTCGATTTCGCAGAAGACGGCCTCCCGATATACCTCGTAGGCTCGGTGCCCAACACGACAATTGGAGCGCGCGGACAGGAGCTGGTGTCCGCGAATGTCGCCGAGCTCCTGACATACCCGTCCGTCCATGTCCTAACCACGGGGGAGTTTTCGGCATCCGTACTCGCGGAAGATGGCATAACGCCTCGTATTAGCATTCAAGACCAATCCGATGCGAAGGACCTGTACACCTTCTGGCGATCCGATCTGGCTAGCGGCAACGAGTATGTTTACCTATACAACAGTGGCACCAGCCGCACCTTCAATATGTCGTTCACAGTGCCCGCGGGCTCAAAGCCGTACTCCCTAGATGCATGGACAGGCCTACAGCAACCGATTGCCGTTTACGAGGAGATTGACGGCGCTACTCGATTGGCTGTCACCCTCAACGCGAATCAAACAACCATTGTGGGGTTCTCAACCGCCTCCACGATCCCCGCAACGCATGTTGTCTCGCATTCTTCTAATATCGAGAGGATTCAGGAGACACGCGAGGGCGGCCTCGAAGCTTGGGTTACGGACGCCTCCGATGCATGGGCAGTTCTCAGCAGTGGCGAGCAGATCACGCTACCATCTCCGGGGGATGAAGCAACTCTCAGTAACTTGACTCTGGGCCCTTGGAATCTGACCGTCCAGAGTTACGGGCCCTCGGCAGACTACGCTACGCTTGACGGTAACATCACTACTATTGACGTGGGAACTATCAACACGCTAGCGCCGTGGACAGAAATCACCGGTCTCGAGCAAGTTAGTGGGGTAGGGACATACGTATCACGCTTCGACCTATCCGATACCGACCAGAAGGCCGTGCTCATAAGCTTCGGTCCTGTCCTTAACACACTGCGAGCTTGGGTTAATGGGCATATGGTTCCACCTATTGATCCTACTAATCCAGTAAACGATGTCTCGGATTTAGTCGTCGAGGGAATAAACGAAATAAAGATCGAGGTTACTAGCACGCTTTTCAACGCTGTCAAAGCGAATATCGACCATGTTAAAAGCGTTGGCCGCGGGGCGCAGACCCCATCGTACTATACGGATGCTGACTGGGCTGAATTCGGGCTTATTGGTCCTGTCAAGCTTCGAATGGCTCGGAAGGTAGTTCTTACTTAGTACAGAGGTCGGAGCCAAAAGTCTACGTTGGCCTTGGCAATATAATATAGTATAAACAACGTAAATTTTGTATAGCTTAGGCTTTAAATTCATTCAAAAGAGAGTAAATTCGGTAATGAAGAGTTGGGAACGTCTAAATGAATCGTGGTATCCTAGCCAAAGCGCCTTTTCCCTCCCTACACCATACTCCCAGAGCCAAAGCCATAGCCCATAGACCTATTCGTCGATTAAATGCTAGAAATATCCCTTTGTGCGCCTAGCCTGAATTGATGTTGTTGAGCTCACCCGCATATTATGTAAAAAGTATCGTGTGTTTTAGTAACTGCTGAACCAAATCGGAATATCGGATTGGAAGTCACTATTGAAGTTCCAGTAAGATAAGAGGGAGTCCTGAGCCTCTGACGCCATGATAGGATTCGTCCAGTTGTCTAGACCCTCTATGCACGGCGGCGCACCATCAACGACAAGCGGTTTATGAGAGCTTGTATTGGCGTGTTCAGGTGTTACTCTCCGTGGCGACTCAGTCTTCCTGCTCAGCACTTCTTGTGCTATCAACTGGATCTCTTCGAGATTCTTCACGCCCTGTGCCCAGACTTTTGATAGCGTCCTGATGTAGCCAAATACCAATCGCAGCTGATGTCGAGCTACGGCAAGCTGTCGCCCCGAGTAGAGCACCTTGATGGCCGCAAGCAAAGTGTGAGTACACGCAGCCGTCATGCATATTGTAAACGGGCTGCGGCTGAATGGCTGCACTGGTAGTACAAGAAATTCAAGCTGAGCTTCGATGGACTGTAGACACCTTTGGGTGTGAACAGTTTCGGAAGCCTTTGCCGGTAACCGTTTAGGTGGCTCGACCAGGCAACTCGATACGCCCTCTAGCGGATGGAATGGCAATCTGGAAAATGGCCGATGTATCGCTATGAGGTTCCTACAATAGCGTTAGTTGTTATCCAAAGTGCCGTGTGGGTTGCTTCTTTCGCCCAACTTACGCGTGAACAGCCATTTGAGCTTGGAACATAAGTTCGTCAACAACATTGCCTTCCTTCAGAACCTCTTTCTTAGACTTGGGGAGGAGGAGGAACCACCCGTCTATTATCGCATCCACTTCTGCGATCGTCTTGGGAGACAGCCAATTTGTGGCGTCGGGTGCGCCGGCAGAGAGTGCCAAGGCGATGCTACGCGTCGCTCCGATGAGATAGGCAAACGACGAGAAGCTCTGGTTTTCAGGGCCAAACTCCCTTGTCTCGAAGTCGTCTAGGGTCTTGGGTGTAGGTATTGACTAGTCATCGACTTAGTGGTGAGCCCTAAATGAGTGGGATTAGAAAAAGGGGCTTCAGGACTTACCCCTGATTCGTATTCGTCTTCTTCGCAGGGCAAGTCGGTGTCGGTGTCGACTTCGCAAAGGGGAAAAGTCGGCGATCTTTTGATAGCCGCGTAGTATGCATCGATGCAGAAGACCTGCCACCACGTTCTCCTGAAGCTTTCCTGCAGGACAACATCACCATGTCCATGCTCACTGGCGAATTCACGGCGGTTCATGCCCAGTTTTAGTACAATTTCTATGGCAGCATCAATCTCCCCACGGGCTTTAACCTTTTCGGCACTCCAGTACAACGCAATCGAATAGAGAAGGTGACATTGAGCTAAGAATGGATCGGGTGCAAGATCTTTGACGGCTTGAAACCCTTCCGTGACCTTGTCTTGCAGCTGTGGCGTCAACTCTGGATGGGAGTACAACGATCCCACGAGGCGCATGACGGCGACCAGAAGCGCCAGGCTCCCCTGTTCCGGCGACTTCTCATACTGCTGCTGGAGATTGCGTAGTGGCAGAACACAGGGATGGCATCTGTGAAAGTGTTTGTAGTATAGCTTAATGAGAAAGTCGGTAGCGATGCTTGAACACTGGACGTCAATAACCGAATCCGGCGTCCCATAGCCCCCTTCGAGATCGCTCGTCTCCGGTTCTGACGAGCGAACACTATTCCCGTGCAATAAGGTCGAAAGAAGCTCGCTCGCTGGCCGGCTTTCCTGTCCCACTACCCGCCCACGGGGAGACCTGGATTCGGGACTAGTGTCGGACGGCGAACCATCGACAGCCCCATCGCCGTTGCGGGCGCGACGACGCTCGGCAAGCCTGGCCCTGTTCAGCCCACCTCTTCGGGACTTCACGTATTGACATATCCTCCCCTCCGACGAACACCGCACGCAGACGGGCTGCTGGGCGTCACAGCGAACATGGCGGCTACGACACGGCAGACAGGCCACAGAGACGCGGCCACCACCCGAGGCCTTCGCAGTAGCCAATGACTGATCTTCGGGATTCATGGTATGTGTGTGTGTGTCAAATCACAACATGGTTAATTCATTCAAGCGGGTATAACTTTCCCTCGAGCTTCGTCACGCATTCATTCATTCGGAAACCGGAGTATAGATAGGTTCTGAGGCTCATGATCGCCGTCCAATAAGCTGATTGATGAGGCCCCCCGGGAAAATCGGGTATCCGGGTATCGGGCCATCGGGTACCCGTTTCGAAGCATCTAACCCAGTTGAGTGAAGCCAAGATTTCGCGAAGCTGACTCGCATATCCTTCCCGCCCGCCCAGGCAACGGGCGCACCGTTGCCTTCCTTCCCTTACTCATATTCCATCACCTGTCGCTAGGCGATCCTGTAGAAATGAGCAATACGAGTAGCCGTGCGGCTTCCAAGAGAATTACGAAGCTGTCACTAACCCTCACACCGCCATGAAAGCGGTCAGAAACGATGGCCGAGGCGATGTCAATTACCGCGCAGAATGCAGAATGCCTTGGGTGGCGGATGTCCAAGGGCTATTCGCGATGAGCGAGAAACCGGTATGAAGAGAATACTGAGTTGAGATGGCTCTGCACGAGTGACGATGAGTATAAAGAGTCCATGAGGGTTTTGATGGCGTTTAGAAAGGATGAATCGGCATCAACACACTGAAGAATAGACTATTATTCTATTGCATCTACTCATCGCTATCGCCATCGCCATCACTTACTCACTTATTTTACCGCCAACATGCCTCAAAGAATCGTTGTCATTGGGTCGGGATTCGCTGGCTTCTGGGCTGCCTTGTCCGCGCGCCGCCTAATCAACATGCGCGCCGAGAAAGGGGACCCAAAGGCCGCCGACATCGAGGTCTCCGTCATCGCACCCGACGCGAACCTGGTGATGCGACCAAGGCTCTACGAGCCCAACCCAGCAAACATGAGCGCCCCCGTCGACGACGTCTACCGTGCCTGTGGTGTTCGTTTCGTCTACGGTATCGTTGACACCATCCGCACCTCAGACCACGAGGTCGAGATGATAAGTCGCGCCGGCGTGCGATTGACCGTGCCTTACGAGAAGTTGATCCTCGCAGCCGGTAGCCGTGTTGTCCAGCCTGCCGTCCCAGGGCTTAGCGATTTCGCCTTCTCCGTCGATCAGATGGAAGATGCCGTCAAGCTAGACAGACATCTACAGAATCTCGCTTCTCAGCCTCCCAGCAAAGCCCGGAACACCGTGGTGGTGTGCGGGGGCGGGTTTACGGGGCTCGAGGTCGCCACTGAGCTCCCTACTCGTTTGCGCGCCCTTTTTGGTGACGATGCTGATTTCCGAGTCATCGTCGTCGATCGAAGCCAGAACATCGGTTCTGATATGGGGCCGGGACCTCGCCCCCATATTGTCAAAGTACTCGAAGATCTCAAAGTGGAGAGTAAACTGGGCACCAGCATCGCGGGAATCGACGCTGAAGGAGTAACGCTGTCTTCAGGTGAGCGCATCGAGACGCTTACCGCAATTTGGACGGCTGGTGTGGCAGCAACCCCTCTCACCAAACAAGTTTCAGACAAGAGGGATAGCTTCGGACGCCTTATCGTTGACCAGAAGCTGCGCGTGACATCTGTTAAAGATGTCTTTGCAGCGGGAGACGCGGCATCCGCTACGGCGGACAATTGTGGTCATTACGCCAAGATGTCTTGTCAACACGCCGGCCCTCTTGGGAGAGCCGCAGGCAACAATGCCGCCGCAGAACTCCTGGGCATTGCTACGTACTCGTATTCTCAACCCGCGTATACTATATGCCTCGATCTCGGCGCTGCAGGTGCTGTCGTCTGCAAAGGCTGGGAGCCTGGTGTCCAATACACTGGCAAGGAGGCAAAGTCTGTGAAGCAGTTCATCAACACCACTCTTATCTACCCACCGAAGGCGATTGCAGCGGAAGCCTTTGCCGCGGCCGATCCGAAGTTTGACGGCACCGATCCCACGATTAACTATCCATCTTTGAAGGGGTTTCTTCACACGAATGGAATTGTACTTTAAGTTACTGAAACTAAACGGGATAGACGGGATAGAAACAGGGTCTTCAAGGGTGTGATGAATATACTTACTAGAAACCAAGAAAGTACAGCCTTATCCTTACTTTAGACGCACGACCCAAATCTTATGTCAACGGTATCTGTCCCAGAGCGAATAGATAGCCTACGCAGTCACATATAGCAGGTGGGAGAAAGGGGTCAGTATCCATGAAGTTGTATTGATCGAGAGAGAAAGAGACTATATATGTGCCCAGCCTACAAAATACTACTATGATATCGCATAAACTTTGCCCAAAACAGACTGACACGAATCCATCTGCCCTGACTCTTACATGGGCATGCTGCCTTGCCCTGGGAGAGCCGTGAGCCCTACGAAACGAAGTGTTAGTTGTCATCGTTCTAAGAGGTCATGGGAACACTCACAGCTGTCGATGTCCTCATTAACGGTGTTCTGGATGCTGCACTGGTTGGCCTTGTCGACAGACTGGGTGGTAATGCCGTTGCTTAGCAGGGCCGTGGAGTCCATGGCGCGCTGGAGGGCGTCGCCTTTCCATCCGAAGACGTAGTCGCCGTGCGTGCCGTATCCCTAAAAAAGACCTTATTCAGCCGTGATACATGGGGACTGAAATTTTGGGGAGAGGATTTGGAAGACATTATGACTTACCGTGCTGTCCTGGTAGCTCCATACGAACGGTTGCGAGCCGTCGGCAGGCCAGTCGGCCTTGTTGTTGAACTGGCGCGTGTCCCACATGGTCTCGTACGCCAACTGCGGCATGCGTACAGGGTGCGAGGCTGGGCATGCTCCCGCTGGGGTGAATGCGCCCTTGTTAGTGTTGTACATGTGGTCCTGGTGGTTAGGGCTGTCAAGGTTCTTGCCGTCCCAACACCTACGGTAGCGGGTAGACAGTCAGCACGGGCTGGAGGCCAATATTAGAAAGGAGGGAGAGCGGTCCACTCACGCGGGGAAATGATGGATGGCCATGATACCGGCGGGGCACGCCTGCTTTGGGAACTCGGCCGTCTCGGGGAATCGAGTGTTGACGTTCTGCAGACAAGTGTAGCGGAGCCCCGGGTTGCTGCCATCCGTGGCTGAGGGCGAGCCTACGGTCATACGGAATCCCTGTGCACGTTAAACTGCCCGCTCTGACCAAGGCTTGCGAATCGCACTCACCTTCTTGAAGGCCGTGATCTTCTGGTTGCCATTCGAAGAAAAGTCTTGCTGGATGTAGTAGACCGTCATGCCACCCTTGATATTACCGAGTAGCGAGTTCGGGTACTGGGGCACGCGCTTGTATGTGCCATTACGAGCTTTGCTGGTATATGTAAGTACCGTTCATCAAACCAAGTCTTGTCCTCAAGTTACACCTAGGCAAGCTATGAAGATGGATTTTACATACTGAGGAAGAGTTAGCACAGACAGCGAAGTGTTTAGGGAACTAATACATACCAAATACATCACAGCTGTCCAGTAGTTGCTGAAGTCCTCCGAAAATGTGCAAGTTGTACAAGTGGCGCGCTCAGCGACGTCGGTCGTCGGGTCCATGGTAGCATTGAAGCCATTTCCACCGATGATCTGGTGCAGATGGGCTGAGGGAATGGCGCCTGGTTCGACGAGAGGGTCGAGACGCTGGACGCTGAGAGTAGCACATCCGAATCGAAGGTATGCCTGAGAAGGCGCGGCAAGCGCAAGCGCCTGAGCAACTAATGTGGTCTTCATCGTAACGATATCGAGGTACAAATTGCCGTCGATGTTGATGACATGTCTAGGATGGTTGAGATTCACAAACATGCACCATTCAAGGAAAGTGAGCGGGCATCGATCAACATATCTACAGAATGCTCGTTCATAACCATAATGAACATGACGCGGAATTTCCTTGTGCCGTGCCCGTCGATAAAGTAGTGCTCATTCCGAATTCATCCAGAGGAGAATAATCATCCAAGCTAAAGGACTACTGACAAGGTCGCACACCCAAAACACAGATGTATCTACCATAACGACACGGCAGTTGGGTGATTGGGTGTCGTTGTTCATCCCCGGGACAGGTTTCTCCGAACGCCCGGATAATCCTCAGATACAACTCACTCTCATCAGCCGGGAGATGGCAGTGTGTCCCGGCTCTGAGCCCCTATCGGAGGGATACTGGGGTCTTCGAGCTCGAATGCTATGCATCCTCTCAAGCAGGACAAGTAGAAGGCTGAAGTTGAAGCCCGTATCCTATTTCATTGGAAACGGGGAGACTATCAACTCTGGATGAACAGGAACACCTACCGGCCGATATGTACAACCATGGTCAGCAGGACCTGACACACTACCGTATACTTCGCCGCCCGCCGAGGAAGAGACAAAACAGAAGCGACATTGCACTCTTGTATGCAAATTCTACACGCCTTACACAGCGCTGTGGTGAGAATCAGCTCTTGAGGCATCTTCACGCCTTGTATGTCGAACTGCCGGCTTGGCGGCGATGATCCTGCGTACCGGGCCGCGGCGCCAAGTTGGCCACTGAACCTGACAAGCCAATAGCGACGACGACATCGAAGGCATCCATCAAGTCATACCTTCTGACTTTCTCATCGCATAATAAACACTATATTGGATACCTAGCCACCGAGACAGATTAACTCTGGAAGTAATGGTCAATCGCCAGCTGGATCCAATCCCGCCGCGAGGCAGCGGTCGAGAACTTGTAACGGTTCTGCTCTGCGAGAAAGGTGCTGAAGCGGCTCGTCGCCAACATGCGATGCATAGCCGGGAGCGAAGGCGAAGACGTTTGGGCTTCCGAGTATTCAACATAAGAAGAACCTCTGCACGTACCCATGCCTTGAATCCATTATACCCTGTTTTTAACAAAGGGGTACAACTGAGTAGAACAAAAGGTCTAGAATTAAACCACCAATTTTGCTACGATAGTAACTCAAGTCGTTGCGCCCGCGAGGTGTATGACGAGATTGCAATCGATTCTATTTCTAGAAAATCTCGAGTACAAGTCTGGCAAGGTCTCAATCTGTTATTCAATTTTGTGAAACCTCCACAAGTACACAGAGCTTAAAGCTTTCTGTGTTATAAGAAAAAAATTTGAGGAAAAGAAACTGGTAATTAGTGTTTGAATGCGCGTGGGTACCTTAAGCAAAACGGATGCTCAGCGGCTACCAGGAGAAGGCAGACCGCTGCACCGCCACGGTGAGTGACCAGACACCTTCGTACTCAGTGTTCGATATTGCATCTTATATGATCGTCACCAAGGTACGTAGAAGTCTTTTTAAGAAATTTTGATCTCATAGATGATCATCCTCATCATAAGAAGAACTCCAGTATGATTTTCTCCGGCTACTATTAGGTGTCTCTTCTTTAAGATCAAGGTCTCCCAACTGGCCGACAATTTCTCGGTATTTTAGTGGGACGCAACAAGCACATAAGGCTGCTTGCCCAACAGCTACACCAACGTGGATATCGCAGCAAGTGCTGAATTCAAGCGTGGATGGGTCATCCAATGGACAAAGATAGTCCCATGGTATATGAAAAACACTAGGGTCTTCGCGTCGGCGAACTTTGACCTCTCCGTCCTTCAGATCGGTCTGATCAGACATTAATGTAACTTCCTCGTCACTGTATAGAATGAAAGCCCTCCAGCTACCAGGTTGTCCTTCCAGATTCCTTATAACTCGAAAGTTCCGAGCGTTGCTCATTATGCGCTGCACGGAGCCATGGATTGCTTGAAGCTGAACCAGAACGAGTGCGATGGCTAATCCATTGAGTGGAACAAGCGGGATGGTCTCAAGTATTTCGGCCAGCCCGATTGGAGGCGTTGATCGTCGGAGAAGATTATTACATGCGTCGCAGTCACCGGAAATGGCTGACAAGCAAAACAGCTTGACATATATTTGAGGTTCGATAGTGCTGACTTTGGCTATGATTGGTTTAAGGTTTCTTCCAAGATAGGAAGATGGTGCTTGGCGAATGCGACAAATGATCTTAGAGTAGGCGATCACTGAAACTATATTTCGAATGGATTTCCTTATCATCATACGGAAAATGCCGAGATGTGAATTCTCGATTGCCCATATGAGGAGCTCGCTCGTCAGACATAACCTCGAAAAGAACAAGAAAGACCTTTCGGATTCGATAGTCTTTATCCCAAGAGGGATGTCATAAGGAGACCCTAGTCTTTGATTGAGCTCGGATGTTAGCGGTTTCTGCCCTCTTTCGAGTTCTTTTCTGATCAATTTTCTTATCATGAATAGTAACCGAGCGTCATATGATTGGATGAAGTTGGTATGTATGAGCCAGTTTTCAGAAGCATAATGGTAGAATGAAAACATATCCGGAGACTTCAAGGTTGTAGGATTGAAATTCGATAGAGCTTTTCCCACGTCGAATTCGGTTTGTCGTCGTGTACGTAGAAGATTGAGCGCCATTGACCGTGCCCAAGATGACGTTAATGTCGAAGACACCATATTACCATATAGTTGTCGATCTGTGACTTTGCCGGTCTGTGACATTCTTGTAACCTGCTTATCAAAGGCGTTGTAACTAAGATATGTTACGACAACCTATTGGGAAAAATCATTTTTGTCAGAAACCGTAGTAGTGTTGAAGGGGGATCGTCGCTGAAATAGCTCTCTTGTTTCAATAAAATACCCAAGCGAACTGATGGTGTACAGACTTACCCGAGCCATCTCCAATTCAGCAAGAGGACGATCAACATGGAAATTGTGGTTAGACCCTAGGCCACCCAGGAGAAACTGTTTTACACTTGGGTGTATAAAGTGCACCGAGAATTGTTCTTCATCGACGATGAGCAAACTTCCACCGGCAGAGAGTGCGACCTGAATGTCGTTAATGCGCTCTGAATGGTTCCATGTAGGAACGAAAGGAGTAACACTAAGGGCGTCTCGTAGCTCGTCTGTAGTCAAAGGGCGGACGGCAGCGAGAATTAATTTTAGAAGTCGCTTCTGGTACTCTGGTTCCGACATTCCCTCGGCCGCAGTAAGAATCCTTGTAAATGTGTCAGGGAGATCTTTAGGCAAGCAGCGAAGAGCCTCGCGAATCTTGCTATCCGTCTTCTGGGCACAGATAGTCTCAATTTGCAGAACCACCCATAGAAACCTGTTGAAGTATTTAGTTGTTTGGCAAGGTCTCTTCTTGAGCTCGTTTAACAATGTCAACTTACATTCCTTGAGCACCTGCCTCGAGAGCTTGCGAGATCTCAAGGATTAGAGTAGGATCTCCTAGGGTCAATTTACCAGTTTCTATATATAACTCCAGCTTTGCCTGGATGAACGATATTATATCAGGGTTCTCCTCTGGCATCTGGATTGCGCGCTTAGGTCTGAGAGCTGCTAACTCGTTGCGAATGCGCAGATCCGCTGTCAAGCGATACGAAACGCAGACCTTTAGCTGACAGCAGCCCTGGAGTTGCCGTAAGAATTCGATGACGTGTGACCGGTCATCCTCGTCGCACTCATCGATCCCATCTAGAATAACGAAAATGTGCTTGAATTTGAAGATATTAGAATTGAAGAGCTGTTTGATATTTCCCAATGAAAATCTGGGCTGCAGCTCTAATGAAAGTTTATCAATGTCGTCTAGCGGGAGAGCTTCTAGTATTTGCCGTGCCAAACATCCCACTACGGTTCGACATTTTAGAGAATCGACATGGTCCGACCGACAGAAGAAGTAGGCAACAGCATGACTCTTCGTGGCAAGCAGAATGTCGTCGATGATATTAGCCAAGACAACCGTCTTGCCTGCACCAAGCTTTCCGGACACTGAAATTGTCGAGACAGCCGTACTACTTTTCCATTGGATGTACTCTTCATCATGGAGGAAATACGTAGCATCACCACACTTGCGAGCCTGCTTCCAGGCCATCTGGTAGTCAAAGGTAGAACAAGCGTCTAATAATACCGCCCGACCGCTCAGTTTTCGGCGCAGGGCTTCCCCGGAGCTGAATTTGTAGAGAATATCCCTGGCCTGAGAGTTCTCCTTAGCCTCTTCGAGGCCCAGCTGGTCTTTGATGGCCTCTGCCCATTCGAGTAGCTTAGATTGATGAGCAGAGACGTCGAACTCCTTGAAGATCGACTTTAGCTGACCGATTGTAGACTTATTGCACATAGCCACAACATAGTGGCAAAGGTCCACCAGCGCAATTACGTATTCTATACCTAGGCGCTGAAGTGGTTTGGAGCGGGGATGCAATGTTGCCATCTCCTGATAGCGAGGGGCGGATCGACCCACGACCATGAGGAGCTCGGATAGCTTTTCAAGGTATGTAGAAAGGCGAGCTGCTGTCTACGAACAGATTATCAGAACACAACGAAACGCAGCGCGAAGTCGTCAGGACGTACAAGAAGAGACAATCGGACCAAAGACCAAACGCCAGATGCGATGAGGTTCTGGGCGCCCCCGATCAGGATGTCGCCAACTGAGACAAACTCTTGTATCGACTGAAGGGCTTTGGTTATGCGAGGCCCAAAACACCTCCGTCCTCCACCACTAGAGACGCGCGCTTGACGTTCGATTTCTGCCGTGACCTGCATAACATGGTGCACTTGAGGGCACGACTGGCTAGCGAGGTCTCTGCCGGCGTGAAATGCAGCTCGCTGCTCGGTCGATAATACTGATTGGAACCGTTCAATGCTTTGTTCCAATCGCACTTCGGCCTTGAGCCGCCCTATACTGGCGAGAACCAACGACATGACGCGTAGCAAGAAAATGGTCTGGTGGTCTGTCCATATCCTCAACTGTTTCTGAGAGGACAATTTTGAGAGGCTTCAGCAGAGGGGTAAGTTGGTGCGGGGCGTGACGACAGCTGAGAGTTGCAGCCTTGTAAGAATGCTCATACCTTAGGTACATATGTAGGTAGGATTCCTGATATGATTGGATTATGTGGAAGTCATCCAAGGTAACGCAGCTGCCTAAATACCTAGTATACCTCAGCGCACCGCAGCATACCGCAGCATATCGCAGCTTCCTCCTAGTAGAGGCTTAGCAACGACAAAGCTACAGCAATCAATCTAGTGCCTAAGGTAGGATTAAGACTCTGTTGACTAGGTACCCAGGTAAAATTAATTGTACAAAAACCAATTCTCGGGCCTCTGGCAGGGAAAGCCGCCACGAGACCTGAACATTCACTTGCCTCCTATTCGCGTGGCAGGGAGAGTCGACATCACTAGTGTATGTGCGTCGCGAATTTGCGTACTGACCATGTCTCAATGAAACTGAGGAACAGGTTCAAGATTTCAAGTGAGCGAAAAAGCAATGAAAACGTCGCGTGCGTAAGGTAGCTTAGGTGCAAAATGCTGGTGCCGGTAACGGTAACGAAGTCAATTAGTTGAGTAGGGAATATCAACTATATACACACCGCGCGTTTGTTTACTGTCTACACTTATTATGGTTCTTTATATGCGATTTGTCTATCACGCATGCTCGGTCGTTATTGACTAAGAAAAATAATAGGACTCATAGGAATGCAATTCATGTTCAGATTCGCATCTATTTGATTGTCATCTCGTACTATACGGCTTATACACATACGCAGCTTGGTAATCTTGACGTATATACCTATAGTCGCTCGGTTCATCATGCTGGATTGTTGCCCGATTGTTAAACATTTCAATCAGGGGAGCTGTTGCTGTTTTCATTTGCCCCATGAGTTCGCATAACCATGTGGAAGAGTCATCGGCACATGCACAAACCGGTCCTCCCTGAGAGTAAAGACCCTAATAAGATATACATGCTTACACCACTTTCGCCGCCAATGCGTTAGCAACGAAATGCACCGGAACAGATGCTACAGAATGAGAGAAAAATATGACTGAATACTCCAATACCGTGCCATGCCGCGCCGGAACCAGCAAGTTGGCTGTTCTGCAAGGATGAGTTAGAAATCAAGACAAGAGGATGGAAGTCGGCGATGTATTAAGTTGGGTATAGCACTCCGCGAATGTTTCGAACGACATTAGGAAATGGAGACATCCATTGTGGTTGGGGAGGGGGGAGGGGCCAGTGACAGCGAGTCTTGAAAAGCTTTTTCGAGGGTTCCTGATAGGCGGAACGTCGGATTAAAAACACGTCATGCTCCAAAGTGTGTCTCAAATGACGCCGCTGTCTTCCAAGTCTGGCGCTTTGGTATACGTTCGAGCTGTGCGAGTAAATCGTCAAGTTCCACCCAGTTCTCCTCGTTGTCGGCGAATTCGCGATGCTTTTCAGATTCAATATGCTGCAGCCAAGTTAGCAAGAGAGCCGTAGAATGCGTTTTTTTCTTGTTCCTGGTCTCACCTCATCAAAATCAGGGTACTTTTCGGCGCAATTCTCACAGTACCCCGGTTTGAGTTCACGGTCGTGCGGCTTCTTTCGATGAACAGCACGCTTAGTTGCTCGCGAATCGTTGGTTCTCTCGTCCTCCTTAGCATTCTCATCAATGAGCTCCAACTTACGGCTCGAGGTCCGACCCAGAGTGGGAGGTCGCCTAGTCAAGTTGTCCTCACGAAAACTAGTATCAGTGGCGTGCCGGGAGCTACGATCCTGTGAGTTCCATTTGAGAACTTGTCGCTGAAGACCGTGAACCTCCTTGCTCAATCCGGTTATAACACCTGGCGTGGTAGCAGTGGATGATATCATCTGTGACCTAATGGCCGATGTCACATTGGACGGCTGTACGCCAGATGCTACTGGCTCACCGCCAAGTAGACGTCCAGTGGCAGCATAACTGGTGAACGCCTTGCGGGAGAAGTCCATATTCTCCCTTCCAAAGCTGCGCGAAAGGCTTGGGAAATCAGCCGAAGTGACGCTGGACTGACGGTTATGATCCAATTCCATTTCACCCAGCGTCCGCTTTTTGGTGACTGGTCTAGGAGGAGCCATTCTGGGTGCCTGCAATATGGGTTTAATCTCACCCGCAGGTTCTTGACTCTCAGCTCTAGCCCGTGCCTTTCGTTGCTCTTCTTGGGCCTCCTTTGCTTCTCTGGCCTCTCTTATCTCCGAGTCTTCAATAAAAGGACAACGTCCGAGAGCAGCTGTCTGAAACTGTGGCCACGTGCCCTTTGACTTGTCAGGCGCCTTGGGGTACTCTTTCACCATGATGGGCTTCTGCTTCTCCTCGATATCATATACATAAATATACGGGCCCTTGAAGTGGACAAGCTCGCGAGCAAGGACAGTAGGGTCGCGATCGGAGGGACCATTCACGCGCTCTTTTTGCAGCAACCGCAACAAATTCCGATCCTCAACTCCTCGAGACTCAGGCTGCCCAGTTGGGTTGTTTTTCCGGCGTCCATACGCCATTTCAAGACACCGGTAGGGGTCCGTCTCGAGAAGCAACGTCATCATTCGAAACAGTTTGTCCACGGTCCAGATTTTTTTCTTCATGTCCCTTGCCCGTATCAAGATATCCACAGCTTTTTTCGGCATCCTCAGTCCCTGATCCGCGGGCTGAGGGGGTGCTCTGTAGGCACGGGCGCGCAAATCGGCGTCGAAGAGCTTTCTCCTAGTGGTAGGGTTCGAGAACCGTGTGAGCAGAGAGGGATTGATGGTCTCGGCTTGTTCTTGCTCTGGCTGTGCCGCCTCTTTCTCGACGGCTATGCCGTGGCCATTGTCCCGACTAGCGGCATCTTCAGTAGGAATTGGCCGACTCGTGATGACATGGGTCACGTCGACAGAGTAGAATGCAGTCTCACGCTAAGCAAGCTTCATGTTAGCGAAGACCGATATTGATCATAAAATATCTTAGAGCTGACGACTTACACCTCCAAGTGCAGCTATCTGCCTTTTCAATCTGTGGGCTGCATCGCTGGGAACTTGATCGAAGTAAAAGAGGAATTTCGGAAACCTGGGACGATAGTGGTTCTTCCAGGCTTGGATCTCATCAATATCCTTTTCAGTAGACTCAGGTGTAGCAGCTACCTCCGGCTGGTGACGGGAAGCAACCCTCTCCCTCGTGGACCTCGTGTCACATGTATTAGTATAATTAAGAGGACGTCGTGATTGAACAGGGATCTGGCTCCTTGACACGCGTGGTTGCTGAGATGGCGACTTCACAACGCGATTGGTGCTAGCATCAAGCACAAGCTTCTTTGCAGGAGGTGGCTGCCCGTAGGGCTCTTCTCGCTGGAGTTGAGCCAAGGTGCGTTTCTGCTTCAGAGCAGTGCTCCGAAGAGGCGAATTGGCTACATTCTGGTTGGAGGCAAGAGGAACCCGTCTACCAGACATGACTGAGAAGTCGATAGGAGTTGGTGATAAAGATATCGCTGCCATATAATAAATTTCTGACCATGCTCAGTTGCGGGCGAAAGGATGCGAGACGGGACCGTGGAATCGTGGGAGGCCGGACCGGGGTCGACGAGCAGGCGAGTCCGTGTGTATAAGCGTTGGCCCGTACCACAGCGACAGAAAGCCTTCAAGTGTGCAAGTCGACAATTACTGACTTTAATCCTGACCATCGAGAGCTTAAATCAGTATGGGAGAGCAGAAAGTAAAGTGGCTGTGACCTAGGTGGTTGAAAATGGCGTTCAGATGCTGGCGAATGAGAGGGGCTCCATACCTCGAGGGCACACGCGCGAGACCAGAGGGCGTGGCGGATCGAGGGAGCACACGACGCGAGCTGGAGTTGGCGTTAAGTGGACATCGAGACGAGGAAAGAAAAAAAAGAAAATCCAGCACGGCTTCGAGAAAGATCAATGGCTCCAAACTGCGGGAAACACGCCAACACCAAGCACTGGAAAACCAAACAATGCAGTTTCAATCTGGGTGAAGAGGGATGAGTGTATGAGAGGATGCGTGTGGTAGTGTTCTGTGATTGAAGCACGCAAATTGCACCATGCCCAGCCGCTGAAAAAGGCGGCGCGCACGGGGCACCCGCACTACCTGGGTAGGTACCTATGCTACAGCGTCACTTAGCCACTGCCAGCCTATCCCAATAGGGCCATAACACAACAAACCAACCGAAATACTGCACCACAGGCCCCAGCTCTACCCCACTACAACAAACAGTCCAGCGCGGTGCACAGCAACCAGCAGCAACCACCCAAGCTTATTACCAGTTTGGGTAATGTCGTGGAATCTTTCAAATTTGTTCTAACCTTAGAAGATTAATTGGGTTGGGGAAGGACAGAACCTAGCATCATATTACGCCTCGAAACCCACATGCATCCTGGAAAGCCCATTGACAGATCATAACCTATCGTTTCGTCATTTTCATCTTGTATAACGAACCAGCATTTGTGACGAATCGAAGTTTAATTGCATCGGTTCCTGGAATGCGACAAAATTGGTTGAGATCGAAAAAGCCAGGGGTAATCTTCCATCCGTCATACCTATGATGACGCAAAGAGGGCCACTGTTATAGCCCCCCTCCCATCACCCACCGTCAATCTCGTCATGAAGCCAAACAGGCTGCCTTTACGGCATCTCACAAAATGCCTTGAACAATCAACCCGGCCATCATATTCCCAGCCGGGATCGATCTCGACCACACAGCTGCCCCCACGAAGACCCTGTCCGACCCAACCTCGACGGACTCTTAAACAAGGCACAGCGAACGGGGCATATTCAACCTCGGTCCCAGCCTCACAGCTACTCTTCGGCCAGCCCGTCCACGAAACACACCCACACCTCCTCAAGCCCGGCGAGCTGACGCCGGGGATAACGGCACAAGAGTACCACGAGCGGCGGTCAGCCCTCTGCGCCCTGCTGCCCGCCAACTCGGCCGTGATCCTGCGCTCGGCCGATGTCAAATACCGGAGCGGCGCCGTCTTCCACGCCTTCCGGCAGGAATCCAACTTCCTCTATCTCACAGGCTTCAGCGAGCCCGAATCGCTCGCCGTGCTGCGGAAGACGGGGGATAACCCGGGTGACTATATCTTCCACCTCCTCTGCCGCCCCAAGGACCCTCGAACCGAGCAATGGAACGGGCCGTGGAGTGGCGTCGACGCCGCGCGGGACGTCTGGAATGCGGATGAGGCCGACGACATGGGACGTTGCGCCGCGGCGCTCGAGACCGCGCTAAAGGGCGTCGAGAAGATCTTCACGGACGCCGAGCTCAGCAAGCACGGCGTAGAAACGTCTTTCGGGAACATGCTCAAGACCGCCGCTCCGCATGTTTCCTCGTACAGCGCGCTAAAGCCGCACATCAACTCGCTCCGTGCAATTAAATCGCCTGCTGAAATCGCCAACATGCGCCATGCGGGCCAGCAATCCGGCCGCGCCATCACAGCCGCAATGCGTCGCCCCTGGACGTCGGAGAAGCAGCTGGCGGCGTTCCTCGAGTACACGTACCAGACGTCCGGGCTCGACGGGCAGGCGTATATCCCCGTAGTAGCCGGCGGATCGAGAGGCACGCTGATCCACTACGTGCTGAACAACGCCTCGCTGGATCCCAACGAGATGGTCCTCGTGGACGCGGGCGGCGAATACGGCACGTACATCACAGACATCACGCGGACGTGGCCGGTATCCGGCAAGTTCACTCCCGCGCAGCGCGATCTCTACACCGCCGTCCTCCGAGCCCAGCGCTCCTCGGTATCGCTCTGTCGCGCGAGCGCGAACCTGACGCTGGACCAGCTGCACGGGATCACGGAGCGCTCGCTGCGCCAGGAGCTCGCGCAGCTCGGTTTCGACCTCGGCGGGAACGCCATGGACGTCCTGTTCCCGCACCACGTGGGGCACTACATCGGGCTCGACGTCCACGACGTGCCCGGATACCCGCGGAACGTGGTCCTGAAAGAAGGCCACTGCATCACCATCGAGCCCGGCGTGTACGTGCCCGACGACGAGCGGTTCCCGCGGCACTTCCGTGGCATGGCCGTGCGGATCGAGGACAGCATTGCTGTAGGCGACGATAATCCTTTGATCCTGACTACCGAGGCAGTTAAGGAAGTCGAGGATATCGAGGCGCTGAGGAGCTAGATCCCATGGACTTTCACTACAGCCATGACGGATCTCATAGAGCCCAAATACAAAGACGTCAAGCAACGATACCCTCTGTAAGAATTTCTGTGAGCATATATATATCCAGAACAGTAGAATATATGTACATTAAAGAGATACTGCGCTACTACGCCTATAATGATTCCTAGGGTGTTACAGTGTCATCACCTGCTTCATGATAAATATTCATGAAAAAAGGAGCAAGCATATAGAACTATGCTTCAGCGAATAATAAAGATTACCAGTAATCCACACAGAAAAGAAATAAAGCGGTCAGAACAGCCAAAAGACTGTTGTTGTGTATTTTGCTATTTGACGAATTAATATTCCGTATAAGTGAAGCTCCATGTGCCAGCCACAAAGCCATTAACATCTAGCTCTAGTCTGTTGGATGCTCTCGACCAACTCAGTATAGGTATGTGGTTGGTTGGTTGGTTGGTTTAATCCACCCCATGAATTTCTGTCTCATGGATGTCAAGGTATGTGCGGAGGCAAATTTTTGAAGCGAAGCAAGTGGTATCATACGAGGAAGGGAAACAAAATGAACCGGAAAAGAAACAATCCACCCCTTAAGTCTTTTTCGTCCATCCGTGCGTTATGCTAATTTCGCCGCTAAATTTTTGCATGATGTATTTGATCAGAAAGCAAGCATGACAACAGCAAACTGGAAAGGGAAGGAAGTATGCAGGATAACGTGATAAGTCTAGAATTTGACTTGTCTTTCCCACCCGGACCAGTTTCATTATTCATGCCTTCGTGAGATTTGCGAGATGAGTTTTGTCTGCAGTGTTGTTACCGCCCCCCTTTTGTTTTACCCCGGCCAAAACATGTTCCCCGAAAGAGCGCCGATAAATGCAATTGATCAGAAGCGTTCAGCGTCTAGTTGATATAAACGCACAGAGTTTGTTGTGTTGAAACGATGGAAGTGCAAGAAAGAGCAGCTCATCATCTCATCAGAAACGTTGGTTGTATACTGGACCTGCGTATCCCTGAGGTCGCCAGTTGGACCCGGGGGGTGCACCGACAAGTTGCTCAAAAGCTTGTAGTCTTCGAGCCAATTCTTCGTTCTTTTGCGCAACTGAGCGGTTCCGTCTCTCCAGTTGATGGATGTATTCGGTTGCCTTAGTCAGAACCGTGCCCTGGAAGAGTCATTAATACGCGAAGCCGGAAAGAGGGGTAGAGAGTACGGAGAACGTACCTTGCTAACCTTAGGTGCCGTCCTCGACGAGCCAGCCGGAGAGTTTGGATCATCGTCCTCGGGTATGGCACGTAGAGATGGTATAGCATCGCGCAGTTCGGCAATTTTGTCTTTAAGATTGGTACGATATTTCCTTTCAATGTCGTTGTGTGCTGCTCGTTCGCTGTTCTTTGGCTTTTCCTTCGGTTTCTCTCCTGACTCTGATGAGTTCTTTCGCGAAGGCCCAGCTGGCCTCGTTGCCGTGCTTCGCGGCTTTGGTTCTGGTGTATTGCTTGTTGAATCTGTAGGGCTTTGCGTCATCTCGAAGTGAAAGTCCGCTACTGCTGGTGGCCGAGAAGGTTGCTGCGCTGGTGCTTGTCCTGTGCCCAATGCAATTGCCAAGAGACGCTGGCGCTCTGCGTCACCGATAGGCATATTTGTATTCACGTAATTCATGTGGTAGCCGGGACGAGGTCGTTCCCAGCTCAAGGGGGTAGAGTAGAGCCTCTCTTGGGGCTCGGGTGCTGTTGCTGGTGCACTAGTTGTTGGGTTTCCCAGTTCGTGAACGAGTGCCATGGAAAACAGATCCTCATCATCTGAGAGCGCTTGATCTAAAGCGCTATCGTCGATGAGTTCGCTTGTCACTGGCGGTAGAGCCACTTTGTTGGGGTCGCCGGTCGTCCCGACCGTGCTTGTCTTTGTAAGAGGACGGCTTAGACTCAGCGACCTGACCTGTGCATCAGCGAAAGACTCAGCGGAGTTCAACGAAAAGCTGGCATCCGTCCCCTTTCCTCCACCCCACCAAGATGCAGAACAAAAGGGACCTACGGGCTTGGTGTCCTGCGAGCTGTAGTCCAAGAACTGGTCTATGCTTTCGTTGTCACTATCAAAGCGAAGCCAGTAGTCGGAGCAATCAAGTGCGGACGGATCTTGGATAACCCTCGATGTCTTCGATTCTTCCGAGCACCTCCGCTTCTTTGGTCCGGACTTCCCGGGGATGCTGTGCTTGTGGGACTGGTAGCTCGGTTTGCTAGGCAACTCAGCAGAGGTGTGAGATGCCGGTGAATTGGCTGTTGTGCTTGGCGTATGTCGCGAGACAGAAGCTGCTGCTGAGTTCACGAAACTTGACGTAGACGAGTCGTCAAGAGTATCCCAGAAGTTCGTCGATGCAAATTGCTGAGTGAAATCTGCGGAGTTGTCGAAGAAGGTCTCGGGACCCTGTTCTAAGTCAACAACTAAATAGTCCGAGGCGCTCCGCCGGTCACCCGGGAGGGTGCGTAATGGTGAGCCAAGCTTACATTAACACAGGAAGAGGAATAGCCGTCGATGTCTTGCATGACACGTGCATCCATGACGACTCTCCTGACACGTTTAAAGAAGACCGTTGTGCCCGACCACTGAGTCTTCCTTATTCAATATGCCGCAAGGTAAAAATCAGGGGCTGTATGAGCCTAGGAGATATGAGAAGTGACAGCCGGCGCGGGCTGTTTGTATATGTTGTTGAGTCAAGTCTTGTCGTCCAAGAGTGGCGTATTTGTCTGGAGGGAAAGCAAAGAATAGAGTTTGATATATTCCGATTATGTCAACCGGGTGAGGTGTCTTTTTTTGTGTGTGCAACGGAGATACCACCGGCAGTGTTAGTGGGTTTGTCGTTGCGTTGTGGCGAATAAACTATAGTTGGGTCCGGAACATCTGATGCAGAGGGGAATCCCTTGCCTGGATTGAGGAGCACCCAGTCTCTTCTTGTAGGCACGATAACTTTAGATAAACGGGGGAATTCGGATCACTTGATGGAGGGGTATGATCTTCAAGATCGCTTAGGGGATAGTAATCGCCAGCTCACGTACAGAATCCAGTATCGTCAGGGACTTGCTAGAGGATCTTTGCACCTTGCACGGCCGGCACCATAGCACAATGGCCGAGACCGCCCGACACTGGGAGAAGCGAACACGAAAATGGCCTGACCTCTGTGGCGGTAGCGGGAACGCGATGCTTGGCCAGCGTAGTCAGATACAGGATAACGGGGGCATCGGCGCGGCACGCAGTATACCAAGTACAAGGACGGTGTATGGGATAGGTAGGAGGTAAATGGCGACGGACTGGGAGGATTGCGGGCAAATTAGGAGGGGGAGCGAAGCCTGGTGGTTTGTATACGACACGGTATACTGGGGAGTGTGTATTGACAGGGCTCGCGGCTGTCTGTTGCACGGGAGTCCCCTGCGGTTAGAGATTCCAACCTAGGCAATAGGTAAGGTAGTAGGTTTACTGCAGTACATTAGAAAAAATTCCGGGAACTCTTGGGTGTGGGCGTCTAGACCAGGACGCACGGGGAAAATATTTCACCTGGCACGAGGAACAACGAGGAGGCGGTCCGGGGAGTCGAGGAACGGGCAGGATATGAGGTAGCATCAGAGTGTCAGACCTTGCTGATGTGTATGTACGGTACTTGGCCTGTGAACAGGGAGATAGGTACCAGGTATCGTGTTTGGACAGGATGAAATGCAACTAGGTAACGCTTGGGACGAAGAGACAAGGTATGGGGCGTAAACAGCCATCAATTGTCCTCCCAGCTCTTTTACCAACTTGAACCTAGACCACATGCAACAACAACAATCTGCCCTAGGTTGTACTGCCTGTACGCCACCTGTACACTGAGTAAGTAGAGGTAGTTGCTGCGAGTACTTAATACATAAACTATATGTATAAATGGTAGTATATATGTGTGATATACTGCTACACCTATGCTACCTGTATACATGTTAGAAGCGGTACAGCCCTTGGTCAACGTCCTTTTCTATGAGAGGTACTGTGACCTACACTACACTATATCTTGTATCCGACACCAAGGTAAGTGGGCTACTGTCCCACGTCTGTTGCTCGCTAACAGTGTAATTAGCTAGCTGAATATACTAAAGAGTTCAGGATCTGTTAGGGTGCCTTGTCTGAGCACGTTCGGCCAAGCGTGGGATTGTTGTGAAAACTCGATGATGCACATGCTGTTTTCTTAGCAAAGCACCGCCGAGATACAGTACACCAATGCATGATATCGAGCAGCGAATTATGTGGAGAAACATGGGTAAAGGAATGGCTGGAGGGCCGACTCGAGCATGCCTAGCGACGAGCATTGAGCACGATTGCCATATAGTAGTGGATGGTGTGTGGGATAATCGGTAATTGTGGCCTGACTTTGATGCGCGTCAAGGAGGAAGCGGAGCCCGTGGGAGAAGAGCGACGGGGGGTGTGGACAATAGTAGATGTAAGGAATAATAAAAGTAGTTTAACTCGGCAGGTGCTCCTTACTCAGTACACATCTACAGGTCTCTCTTATCCCAAGGTAGAATGAGCTCTTATTATACTGGCAGCTCAACTGTACCTGTTAGGATTGCACTTTGGATATAAAATAACCTCGTGGTTGCGGTCTAGTACTTACTCATTTATCACTGTTGGTCTCACATTACACAGCTCTACCTTGTAGAATAAATTGTGAGTGCCTGCCTACCAGAAACTATATAACGGGAGCGAACAAGGAACGGGGGCGACAGCCGGGCCTGGAACGAAACTTGGGGACCTGTCAGGGCAAATGACCCAATAATGTCGCCGGGTGGGGAGATCAGGCCATATGCAAGGCTAGATGGAGATATCGTATGAGGCCTGCGTTGCCGACTGGGATGGGTTTGTAGGGAAAGGGTGTGTCGGGTAAGCCCTAGACAGTGCCGTGGGGAGTGCTCGAGACACTGGACTACTACGTACGCCACTGTACAGTTGTATGCAGTGCAGGTAACTCTTCAGACACCTCCAAACAGGTGGGGGAAGGAGAGATCCAAACTTCGGGCCGCAAACCAACGGTGTACGTACACCCGACTAGGTCTCTGAATCCAAGGTGTTCATTGGCCAACAGCTGGCTCAGTCGGTGACCATAGCGCCACGCATTGCGCCCCAATCCGCTGTTGTGTGTAAAAATTCACGGGTACTCCTTCTGCACGAAGTATATACTCGGTACCTTCTGGGATCGGGACTGGTGAAGAACAAGCGACAGCACTACCTGAGAAGTACAAGTGCTGTAAGCCACACGTTTACCGACCCTATCAGCCTTATCATCTATACATCTACCTCCAGACGAAGTAATGGCATACACCACTTTCGATATTCTTGACGTTCTTTCTCGTGATACTGTCCGTACTAGCAGTTAGACTGGTCCAAAATTATATACTAGTAAATTCTCTCGGTTATGTTTTCGTCACTTGTGCCACCTTTCCATAAGCCGTGTTTTGTGATGGTATAGGCTATGTACAGATCACACTACATTGCACAAGCCCTCCAATCACCCACATATGGTTTCTTCTTCCCGCATCTGCCGGTACTCGTGCTCCACCGTGTACTAGTTACGTAGTAGACAGGAGGTATTTGCCAGAATCGAGATGCGCTTCTGATCCATCCTCGGACTCTCACCAGTCGAAAACGGGCAAGCAGCTCGGCCTCATCGCAGGGAGGCGGAACGGCATTGCAGTTAGTAGGTGTATTACTTTCAGAAAAAAATAATACTTTAGGAAGGCTGCTTCGAGGTCGCGTTGCTATTTACAGGACTGCAGTCAGCTGAGAGAGCTGACCCCGTGAGCATATACGAAAGCTGGATAGGCATACGTATTAACTAGTATACAGGTAGCCCTCACCGTCGGTTGTCGTCTTCGAGGAGCTAGAGCTATCACGTGGTCGCTATCCTGACGCCGGGGCTAGGCGAATCCCTTTGCGCATGTGTTTCGGAACCAGCTCTACACGTCTAGGCTGTTCTTATTGGGCGGTCCCGGTTTAAACGCCTCCCCCATCTACGATCGGCTCAGATCCAGACTACTGTACTATAAATGAGTAGGCATATACTCAGGCATTGGAAACTTTCGCCGGGTCGATCTCAATGCGCGTACACACGTCCAGACGAAAAAACCTGTTCCTCGGCAACGCGTCCTTCGCTCTCTTTCTCTGCTGTAGTATATGACTGACTCACGTGGATTGATTACTCAATAATTGCCCCTCGGTTAAAAGGTAGTATGAGCACGAGCCCTCCGGGCAGGTCAAGGGGACTTGGCCGAATTGGAAGCGCCCCGGCGTCCGCGGTTTATCAATGACCCGATGAATCGTGGCGCCTCATGGCGGCGCCCAACGTCGGATCCCGCGGCTGCTCCCGGCGGACTGCGTACATAAAAACGTGGGACTGTCGGCGAAGGTCTTTTATCCGTACCAAGCGCATCATATACCTCCTACAGTACATGTGCCGTACTTGGTAAGTGCTAGTACCAGTGTTAGTGCCAGAGGGTAAATAGTGTCCCTAGCGTCGTCGTCGTTTTGTTACGTGTAACTAAGGAGGAGCCGTCCCTTTACTGCTTCATTCCGAGACTTCATCCCCCTATCGTACGATTTCTTAGTACGCAGCATGGAAAGCTATTTTCCGCATTACCGGCCTTGTATTACGACCAGCTTGTACATATGCAAGTATGAACCGATTTTTGGCATCCCAACAAGATCTCGCACTAGTCAGCGATCTCAATGCAACACCGTCGCACTGAGTACTCTGCACAGATACTCTTGCTGCCCGTGGCTGTTCGTCAGCCTTACCGACGTTGAATCTCTGCCATCCTTGTCGCGATCTTGATTTTTGCCCGCTTTCTATGCTATATATAACACGTAGATTATATAACGTGCTCAGGATTGCCGGGACTAGGCGGGTATTCCGTTGTAGGGGGTACCTATGTAGGCACCCACCGGCTTAATAAGGGGTTCAGTGCTCCGAGGTGACTCGTCGGAGTCGGCCGCTATCCAACAGGAATGCTCACAATTATTATTTAGCTTCTATCTTATTGGTTCGCTACCGCCCCGTAGACACCATGCTCGAAACCCTCGTTTAATCCTACTGAGGTTTGTGTTCAGTAAAATGTTCCTTGTCCAGGTATTCTTGGCACGCTAACGATCAGCCCACCGCGCAGAAGGTATCTCAGTTCGAGATACTTGCACCAAGTTATGCTGTAAACCGACTCAAGCGCGCCCCTTGTCTAAGCCCTTGCAAACCCGCAATACCTGGACATGGAACATTTAACTCCCCTACACACCAAGTAAGGCATGGACAAGCTGGTAATTTCGCGATTCCCCTTGGGCCGTGGATTACATCCTAGTGCAGTTCAAGTACCGGTAGGCAGGTACGAGAAAGCTTTTTATTGATATCTGTCTTGAGGGTATACTCATACAAGCCTTTATGTTACTTAGTTCTTCTTGCTTACTAAGTACCCAGGTAGCCTATCATATAATAAGGCAGCTTCTGTTTATGGACATAGAAATGGTTTACTACGCTGAATTACTGTGATAATCTGAGGAACAAACCAGGCATACTGGACATGTCTACATAGTACTATGCCTGGTGTCATAAATAGATACGGCGACTTTGGAAAATAATCAAGTTGCTAATGTTCGCGACGGGGAGAGAAATTATCTAGCGGATACCCGCCTCGCTGCACCAGTGATTCCATCTCGGCCGAACCCCTCCAAGACCAGGTGAGCCCCTCCATCTTTAAGATACGTGTACTGTACCGTAGGACACCTGTAGGTACCTCCTAGTACTGTATAAATAACTCCACTCTACAGTACTACGTAGAGAGCTTAGCGCGAAGGCCCAAGTCGTTTTGCGAGGCAACGCTGCAACATTTACGGATTCACCTAGCTGAGAGAATGACAAGGCTGGCAAAAATCATTCACCGTCCACGGTAGTTTCTTATACTAGATATTAATGTTAAAGTCGCACAGCAGGTTACTCCTCTCTTCGAAGGGTTTGTTATCCCAAATCGAGTAGGAATAATCAGCCCTCGTGCTAAGCGACGTCTCATTAAATCTCAACGAGCTGCTGCTCAAATATATCTTAATATAGATAGGACGAATTATGCTCTCTCGCAAATGGCCCGATATTATCACCCTCGGCTAGCTGTACCTTTTCCCTTTGATTTATTTTTTAGATCTCACATAATATAGGTATTGCCGACCCTGTTGACGCATGTCTTGTAGTGCAGTTGTAAACGTTCCAAGTCATGCCCAGAGGGAAGTTCAAAGTTGGGGGGGGATTCCAACACCTCTCATGGTATTCAAACGTCTTTGAAACTAGCAGATGCTGCGTTCTCTTATCTATCGCTTCAGAATTCTGAGTCATATGTTTATCTATCACACCTGATAGTATCTTCACGTACACCCTGTCACCTTGTTCTGGAAAGGTAAAGCAATCTTGGCGCTATATTCTACCGCCAGGGAGGTCTACGATTTTGCCTTGTTGTTTGGGCATGGTTTCAAGCGACGTCTGGGAAAATATGACGGTAACCGCCCCCAGGCCCCTTATTTGCCATCAGCCCATGTTACGTCCATCCTTCACACCTCGACACCCTATAGTAATTGTTCGCCTGAACTTAAACATCCAGTGCAGGTGTTTTGATTCGTTACACCCTTTCACATGCCAGACTAGACAGTCACAATGTAGATGACTATCACTAGCGCCTAAGTCGAAAGGATATCCCTTGACCAACAAGTTCTTCACCTCACCTCAAGCTGTAGGTATGATAGACGCATTGGTTGCTCGAGAATATCTCGCGGCCCGTCTCAACAGTGACTTGACAAGATCAGTCCATGGGTTTCATCTCTGTATGGAGAGCCATCATAATCGCCAGTTAGTCGTTAAGTAGCCAACTTGGACTAATCAATCGAAGTTTAGCTGGACCTGATCTAATCATCCATTGAAATGCAAGAGAAATATATTGCAATTACTATAGACGGCAAACCGTAGAAGGACAAATATACCGGTAATTAGTTTGAGTACCAAGGGGGGCTTTACGAAGATGGGTATCACAAATCTCACCTTACGAAAGATCAGAGCAGCGTATCAAAAGTAGAAGACTATCAGGAAATTGAATTAGTGAGAAGGAAGAAAAGCGAGATGAGTTTTAGTTGCGAGTCGAAAAGACGTTCATATTGAAACTCTATCCGGTCCGGGATAGCATGTACTGTATCTAAATGAAAGATTTATGTTGAAGATTGCTGACCTATAAAATATACATTGCTTACGGGCAAGTCTTCTATGTACCCACATCCTTATATCGAAACCTCATTACTCACCAACGTCTATAAGTAAGAGAAATGAAAATAGAAAAGGGGCGGGAAGGAGGGAAGGGGCTAATATGGGAGTAGTTACTGTGATCCGTTATGGCACCACTAACGGTGACCTCCGATAGCCTACTACTACCTGTGTAAGTAAAGATCACGTTGTTGGCAGAACTTATACATAGCAATAACACGTATAGATGGGAAACCTTAATATCCCAATATTCTTGTATGAGGAAGGAACTAATCGAGAAGCGGCCTGTGAGTAAATTGCTGAGTCAGTGGACTTAGCAATTACCAAGCAATGTCAACGCCCACGCGCCGGTATTAACATTGTCGGATTCAATTTGTCCCCATTGGGCTAGAAGCCCGCCGGCTCGGGAGATGAATCCGGACCTCGCGGCCAATTTTCGGCCGATCGAGCGGGGATCAAATGAGACGATCTGCCCGGCAGATTGCGAATATCTATCCTTCAAAGTAACGCAATACCTCCGATGATAATCAATACTTACGCCAAAAATAACAACGGAGAGTTCATACATAGCCTAGCAAGATCACATCCCATACAATCGAGCCTAGCCGCCATGCTGCCTATACAAAAACGGACATATCCCTGGCCCCTAGCCGGCTATGAAGACGCCGCTCCGCTTCCGAATGAGCGGGCCGAAGACGGGAAGAGCTTCGTGAACCCTAAAAGCGATAAGCTAAGCCCTGCATATGAGAAGTTCGCGGAACCCCTAGACACTGGACGCCGTGGCGGCTTGTGAGTGTTACTGCCCGCACCCTTTAATTCCTCTCCTCGTAGATTCAGGAAAGGCAGGGCTGATTGATTGGTGTGATGCCGAAGCGATGTACACATCTACTACTATCAGAATAACAAGCAACAAACGGAGTACGCCAGGGCCCTCTGGGAGCGTATTCGAAGGGAATGTGAGTTTAGTGTCACGATGATCTCTAACCGGATTCCTACCCCCTTTTCTTTAGAAGAAGTCTCTGCATCGCATCTGCTTCGACCCCGTCCCATAGCAGGTATACTAACACGGCTTACTCTCAATAAAGTCCCAGAACTGAGAATATATACGTTCTGGGACCGCCCTATCGGCCCGCACCCGGTGGCCATGTTCGAGGTCAACCTGTTCACGCCGGCACAGTTCGGAGCTTTCGTGTCCTGGCTTGTGATCTGGCGGGGGCCGCTCTCTGTGCTTGTCCATCCGAATACGACGGAGGAAGGTCAGCCTATGGCGGTCGAGCTGCGCAATCACTCCGAAAGGGCGGTATGGCTAGGGGAGCGAATCCCATTGGATTTCACAGGGTTCTTAGATAAGCTATAGCGAGGCCAACAAAGTCAGCTCCTCAGATCTGTTAGTCATGATGACACTTATTCCCTAGCTTCTGAGAAGAAGAAAACTCTTGTATATAAATGAGTGCAATTCACCAAGTCGAATGAGGGATCTTTGCGCGACAGCAAGTGTTTACTACCCACCAAAAGTGTACTAGTAAGGATCGTACTACTCACGTTAACTACTATCCGTGCTGGTGCCGTTCACTATTTGCTGTCTTTAACCTTTCATACAAGTGCGAACATTTCACCCTAGTACGTGTGCGCTGAACGCTGAAGCGGAGGTCATGCTGAGTTGAAATCATTCTATAGTCTAATCATAAAATTCATCAAGACGAGGTGAACGAAAGAACCTTGATCGAGCCACCGAGCGCCTTGGTAGCAAAATTGAGGATCCCAAACCTGTACCCGAGAAACCAAGCCCAGCCGGTATACAGCTCGTAGGCATCGCCGAGCTGCGTCCATGCGTCCCCATCAACACTATAGAAGAAAACGGCCGTGTGCGGGCCATCCGGCCGCACGTCCATGTCGACCCTGAACCAGAGATCCTCAACGCCATCCGGTACCGGCGCCGTGGCAACGACGGATCCGAGGTCGATCGTCGGCCCGCCGTACTCGTCCGTCGTCTGGTTGAAGGCCGCCACGAGCTGAGGGACGCTACCGTTGGACATATGCACCCCGATGTACGCGCTGCGGTCCCGGAACGCAGCGAGCCCGAACCTGTCCCCGGCCGCCGCGCCCGCGAAGTCGATGTGTACAATGCCTCGCGGCCGCTCGCCGTGTGTCCGGTGCGTCAGCGTGTTGCGTGCGTCGTAGATATCGTCTGTGACTGTTGCCGTACGCAACGTCAGGCCGCCATTACCCAAGGTGAAACTGTTCATATCCGGGTTATGGTTCCACTCCCACTGCGGACCAAGTGACGAACCAGAGAACGTGTCGGTACCTGTCCAGTTTGTCAGGACCTGTGCCGGGAGGCCCGCTGGCCAAGGGTATGACGACGCCCAGCCACCGGACGAACCCGTGACCAGCGAGGGAAAGCCGTCTGAGCCCCAGGTGATCGGCGCCAGGACCGGCAGCCGTCCTGCAGGAAACGCCCACATGAAAGACATAAAGTACCACTGGCCATCGTCCGTCTCGATCAGACTTCCTTGACAGGGTGAGTTGCCGCCCGGCAGCGGCGTGCCAACGTTCCGAATGAGCAACTTCGACTGGAATGGGCCAGTCGGGCTGGCGGACTTCCAGATATACGTAGCCCCCGACGGGTCATCGTTGAGGATATAGTAGGTGCCGTTGATCTGGTAGAAGCGATTCCCCTCAATCGCTTCGACGCCCACGTCTGCCGCCGTCAGCACCTGCTGCGTCGACTCCTGGCTCAGCCCATCCGCCGACAGCTTCGCGACCGACACATTCGTGTTGCCGTACACGACATACATGTCGTCGTTGCCGTCGATCAGCAGGCCGCAGTCGTAGTAGCACGTGCCCCCCTCGGCAAGCTGCGCGGCCCGGGCCCACGGGCCGTCGATGGACGGCGCCGTGAACACCCAGGTGTTCCAGAAATTGGTGCACCCGATCCAGTACCAGGTCCCGGTGCTCTCGCGGTACCGCAGCGTCGACGCCCACGTGCCGCCTCGGTACGCGCGGTCGCCGCCGGGAGGCAGGTCGTACGCGTCGCTGTTGAAGTCTAGACGCGGGATCGAATGGCCCGCCGGCTCCCAGTTGACCAGGTCATAGGAGCGCAGGATTGGCGCCCCGGGACTATAGTGGAAATTAGACGACGAGAAGTAGTACGCGCCATCCGGGCCGCGCGATACATCGTTGTCGGGATAGTCCTCGTATAGCACGGGGTTCTGGAATGTGCTCTGTCCGCGCGACATAGGGGTCGCCAGGGCGAGCCCCAGAAGCCATGACTTGCGCATCTTGAGAATTGAACTCTCAAAAGAATCGCAAGAGCAATTTTGGGAGACAAGCCGCAGGATGCGCTTAAGTGACAAAGCTTGAGTGCAATATGTGATGATTTACCTGCTGTAGGGGATGGGGAAGGCTTCCCAATTACCCTACCTAGTACTTACGTGCGTCTTGTCATGAAGACTGGATTTTTAATGACAAAAATACGGCAATGGTCGTGGGCTTATAGGTGGAAACATACTTGCCGCTAAGAGACAGTGTCCTCGCTGCACGAGGGTCGAGGTGACGGAGATTTAAAAGAAGTCCTGATTCAGGCGCGGACTCGGTCCTTCCATGGCGACTTCGCGCGGCTTTTGTGCCCGGGTATATCAAAATGCGTGACGGTTCCGACCGCGTTTTCGACTAACGGACATGGTGGGAGTTCTTGGCTCTCCTTTGAAACGCCGATATGCCCATAAGTGGTGTTTGTACCTGTGGCTATGGATCTGCCTCTTGTTGAGTGGCAGTGCCTCAGTCATAGGCGTAGGGCGATACTTTTATTGATGTACGAAGGTGCTGGCTCTGCTGACTATTGGCAGCTAATGCCAGCTATCGTTTACAAGAGACTCCTTCGTTCTTCTGGCACTCTAGCTTTGGGGACTACAGCGCGGCTAGATTATAAGTGGTCCTGTACTTGAGAATATCGTATTGGGGTCTAACTGCTTCAAAATAAGACTACTGGAATGGATACAGAATCGAGCGTACACTACCTAATTACATATTATCAAGGGTCGCTTGCCGAAACACTCTTGATCAACTGCTGTCGGTGACCAACTAACGATCATACGTCGAATTCGATATTCGAACAAATTTCCGCGTACCTGTCTTGACGCCTAGAAATGAGGACTTTGACCGGGGAGATCGGCTCTAGTATATGAACAGGCATGACGCTGTCATTCTTTTGAGGAACCTTAATCCTACCCCCGCCAGGAGCTTCCATATCGAACATCAAGACAACTATGGACACGAGGCTTAGTATTTCGTTCATTGCAAAGTGGCGTCCTGGACAAAGCGTCTTTCCGCCCCCGAAGGCGCGGAAAGCAGCGGGATGAACTTGGTTTTTCGTGTTTCCTAAGAAGCGACTAGGGTCGAAGTTTTCGACGTTGTCCCCCCAAATCGACTGATCGGCATGTATGACACCTCCAGCAATTTGAACGACGGCCCCTTTCTTCAAGAAGTAACGGTCTGCTAATATTGTGTTTTCCTTGACCATTCGTGTGGAGTAATTGTCGGATCCCAGGCGCAAGCATTCTCGGTATACGGCGACAAGCATAGGGCAGCGATCTTTGAGATCTGTGATACTAAGCCTGTGCTTCTGGTGAAGCGGGCCGTCATCACATTCATCTGGCCTCAGAATTTGCGTGATCTCCTCACGCACTATGGACAGAAGTTGCGGGTCTGCGAATATCTGGAGGAGAATCCAGAATGTGGAAGTGGTCGCGTTTACTATGCCGGCAAATAAGAACGAAAGTTCTGAGCGTGCAGTGGCGCGAAGTGTCCAGCCATGCTGAAGGGCAATTTCGACGCGCTTCTGTACAATTTTCGAGCCCAGCTTATGATTCCCGTCCTCCAAGTATTTCTCGAGGGCTGCAACGAGCCGCTCTCTGCCTTTGTATGCCTTTACCGCAGTCACGGAAGGGAGCATATTCATCAGTAGCTTCCCGAGTCCATGATCGAAATCCCAGAAGCATCCTTCGAGATCTGGGTTCAAAGCGATAGGGTTCCGAGGACCGTAAAAGTATTTTGCCGTCGATACAGTGACAAGATGTCGTACCCACGCGAGCAGGTCCGTGGGCTCCTTGGGGTTGAGACCGGCTTGCTGAGAATCCGCGAACGAAAGAACTTCGCTCCTTAGCTCTCGAGCCGCATCCAGCGTAATTTCGTTCAGGTAGCTTCCTGGGCCAAACCAAGCATATACCATGTCTTGAATATCGGCCAAGAACCCGCGCTCGTCCCCGGGCCCAGGATCCAAGTTTTTACGGGTTATTTCCATTGTAGGCTTATCCAGCCCGAGAACACGTTCAGTGACTTCAGGGATGATGGGAGTAAAAGACAACACCCTGGAAGCTCGCTGGACCGCAGCAGCCAGAGATGGGTCTGTGACAATGTAAATGCGAGATTTCGGTACCGGCAGCGTGAAGATGGGAAGGTGTCTGTTCCGCGTCCTAGGATTGCTGTCAGGCGTAGGGGCTGGAATAGGTCTCGGAATCAGTTCTCACCCTAAGTTCTTGATATACTTCCCTCCGTGTAAGGCCATCCCTAGGATATGTCCAATGGAGGGAATACCGGAACCAATGACTGGCGGCTCTTTGGGGTCCATTTTCTGTGTCGAGTAATGGTACAACAGACCATAAACTGCAAGCACGACAGCGAGACATGTCGCTATCGGCGATAGAGGCCAGCCCTCATGTAGATTTATCATATTGGATTATTTGTTGCACACGAGAACGTATCTAACGACTGAAACAGGGTGGCATAGCTTTTAGGTCTCTATTAGACGGGCTGTCAGTGCAAGGGAAATGTGAGTGATCGCGACAAATGGCATATTTTGTCGGCGGGGGGAGCCAAATTAGTATGATGCAGGTAGGTGAAGTATGTAGCATGAGAGGCACGAAAAGGAGCCCATGGGATGAGGTAGAGAGGGACTTGCGAACGGCGGCTATTCTCAGGTGCTCTTTCCTTAACACTGTCGGAGAGTGATACGGGGAGGAGATGATGGGAGTTAATTCGGCACTCGTCGGTTGCCACTGGTAAGATGGTGCTACGCTTCAGTCTCGAAAGATGGGACTGTATAAGGGTATATATCCCTCCTTTGCGCGACCTATAATACCCCGTGCTATGTAAAAGCGAAAAGTAACTGCAATTTGTACTTACGCTCGGGCGAAGACCAGATTATCTTCGTTAAGAGAACGCAGTCCTGCTGTCAACTCGTCCTTCAAAGGAAGACCAACCTTTCCCACAGGCTCAATGCCTTGTTCACGTCTGGATAGTGCAGGTGGTCATAACACTCCAAAACCTGTTCACCCCTTTGACCCAGATTCCTCCAACAGGGATTCCCCGCAGCCAATCAACGGGCCAGCGGTGAAGCGTTACATATCTGTGGTCTGGTTTGTCTCAAAATGCCGGTGGATTTGTTAGGTTGGCGTATATACTGCTAAATACCACGCTCGCCAGCTTGTTTTTTCTAGCTATCTACAGATATAGGCACGTATTTACCTTAGATAGCTGCATACCTTCAGTATTGCAGCCTGGAGTGAACTTACCAAGGCAGGTACAGACAGTAGCCTAATTAGGCACCTACAGTAGGGGTCCAAGTCTATCTAAGCCACCACAGCCACGGACGCCGCGCGGAAGCTGAGGACTCCATACAGCAACGTGGAAGACCCCTTCCTGTCTTAGCAAGGGAGCTACCTACCTAGGTAGACTGGCGCTTGCCCGTACTGTGGCAGCTTAGTCCTCTTGGCATCGCCGTCGCCTGGTCGTCCGAGATCCACCCATCTGGAGCTTCCCATCAATTGGACATCTGTCACCCCATACTCATCTCTAAAACAATCAACAGCCACGAATTCTTCATCAGGTTTAAAGACAACTCTTCAGCGATCACGTCTGTCGTCTGATACTCCTACGTCTATTGTTGGCGTTCGCGACAAATTTCGCTCAGCCTACGGCTATCGCTTCAATCCGCCGCCTCTCTGCGCATCATTCCAGGGTCTCCGTCATCGTCATTCGAAACCACATTTGACTCGAGATAGGACCATTCCCTTTCATCAACCGCTTTCACCATCCTGTTCTAGCCTACAAGCGCATACCAAGCAACTTCGACATGACGCTCAAGGACGAGTTCGCGACAAGAAACTTCAGTGAGTTCCTCCGCTTCCTGTGTGCTGATGCGCCATCCCTACATCCTACTCTAACACTTGTAATCAGGCATCTACGGACAATGGTAAGCTATCTCCTTAGCAGAATAATATGCGGTCGCAGAAACTAGATGGTTGTCCTAAGGACTTTTTGCTATTGTGCTGCCCTCGGTGGATGATAAAGCTACAAGACGAGACATACTATGGATTGAAGGCTGACGTTCATCTTGCTTGTTGCAGGCTGGGAATTCTCTCCATGATCCTTTGCTTCGCGCTGGGTATCGCCAACTTCTTTAACCTTTTCCATCACATCCTCCTTATCATCTTCGCCATCCTCTGCCTGTAAGTTACTGATTTGAAAGAAAGAAAAAACGCCTTTAGAGGAGCTAGGACGGCTAATTGAAGTTGAAACAGAATATCGTCGTTTGTCATTCTCTTCCTGGAAGTCCCTCTTCTGCTACGTATCTGCCCTACTTCGTCTGCCTTCGATGCCGCGATTCGCAAGATCTCGTCCAATTACATGCGTGCTGCTGCCTACCTGGTTATGGCTGTCATTCAGTACCTAAGCATCATCATCGCGACTAGCAGCCTTATCGCTGCTGCTGTCGTTCTCACATTGACTGGTATCTGCTACGCCCTCGCTGGTCTCAAAGGCCAAGCTTTTGTTGGGAGTAAGACTTTGGGCGGTCAGGGTGTTGCGCAAATGATTATATAAATCACAGATCTTCTGCGACCCCTAACGGAGCTGCCGGAATTGCGAGCAAATGCCAGCACGAGAGTATTGGCGACAGTGCGTGTGACGGCGTATTCTACGAAAGACGGACGTAGGACTTTGCGGACCAACGATGTTGAAGATCGAAGAGGGTAAAAGCTAGAAAAAAAACGACGGCAAGCATTTAGGACTGGTGTATTGGCGTCACGGATATTGTATGAACAGGCCCGTATTTCTATTCGTTCTCGGGTATGGTACCAGACCAATTTCTTGGTGTCAGGCTCGGGAGAGATACCTCAGGTTTCCTGAATGAGATGAATTTCTATTTGGTTGATAGAGGGTGTGCCGTCAGGCGATAGTATATGTTCTGGTGTGGGCTAGCCCTCGCCTTTGATGCACGGTAGCATATTATTCGTTGCCCTATGTTAGGCGTTATTTGAACGGACATTATTAAAACAAACAACCGGAGACATCTGCAAATGGTTCGCTACTAGCGATCTCTGTTGATACCAAAGGTTTTTAACGTTGTTTGATAGGGATGCATATTGAACGAAGCATGCCTAATGTAACGATACCATCATCCCATTCCAGAGACGGTAATCCGATGCTGCTTCAATGGTAACCTAGGAGTCAATTGTTGGTCGTCAAGTTGGAGCACCCCATGGAGTTCAGCCCCTCAAAGTTGGAGCAATAGTGAAGAGATGCAATATCCCATAGGCAATCAATTCCACGAACCGAGTAAGCACCATTGCTTATTGTACGCCTCGTGAAATAATGCACCCAAACTCTCTGTCCCATTTCAGGCCATGGTTCGGAAAGAATTTGAAGCATCTGACTTACCGCTCTCAAGTAACCTTCCACATTTGTCAAGAGCAGATCCTGGCTCATAGATTTTACCGCCCTTAGAAATCCCTTTTCCCCAAGGTGCCTGACAGTGTAGGCGTTCCTCCTCCGTAAGATCGTCGATGAGATCGGGGCGGACACCAGTTGCAAACGATAAAGTGTCAACTACGCAACTCAATCAGATGGACCGATCGATTTCGAGAACATAATGTGTTCAAGTAAGTTAAATTGTATGGAAGATTCTATATAATTCGTTATTTGTTTCCCCTGCCCCGTCTTCTCTTGCTCTCCGGTAGGTAGTATCTTTCCTCGCAGAGAGCTCCGTCTCGAATCAAGGGCCAAGAATTACTGCCGTGGAGAGGACATGCCGTCATTGTTGGAGAGCCGGGCATTTACCTGCAGCTGTACCCGCCGGTTTCAGTATCGATCGCATTCCGGACCCATGCATTTCTCACCGTATCTGCCATATATGTATCTACAATACGCTCCGAAGCTCCTTCGATGCCGCTGGAATTCGTGGGATGCTTCATTCGCATCACAATGAGACGTCTAACCTCCAACTTGGGTACTAATAGTGCCTTTCTGTCTTCTGCTATCGTTATACTTATCCTGTTACCGCTTGACGGGCCACGCTCTGTGACCGAGTAATGTGGGGGTGGGAAGAGCAGGGGAGGGATTACTCTTACCTAATGTAGGGAGCATGATAGTGCATCTGCTACTGAAGACTCGAGCTAGAGAAGCTATCGAGTCAACACAATTCGCGATGACGACGGGTCCATTCTTCTGCAGCCTACGACATCTCTTTTCCCATTATCCAGATCGATCGCGTTCTACAGTAATCGATTGATGTACTTGTCCAGTCAGCTTGTGTGGGATGCTCTGTATAACCACCTACAAGAAGCATAACAGAGTACACACTTTCATCAAGAACAACAATAATAGTATAACAAAGGCCACCACTGCCGACTGTCAGGTGGGTAGAAGGACCTGTCTGAAGGGAAAAGTTTTCATCGTCTAGATGCACTCTTTGCTGCTTCCAAATGCATTATTTCGGCTCAGGTGACGACCGGATCTGCCAAAATGGAATAGTTACCCGGTGGAGATGCTGTGAGACGTGGGGAGGTGATCGTTTGAGGCTGATGACGGACAGGACGACGGTGTTAGCGTGTATGTCGACGCCATCCACGGCCAGTATTAGCCTTTATAGACGTGGGTTAGCGCATGGTGTCACACCGTAACATTGAACTGCCATACCCTCCAACCTGCTTCTAAACCATCTCTTTGTGTTGAAAAGATTTCCGACGCAATTACAAGTTACAAACAGAAGAGGATGGAAATTTTAATCGTCTAGTATTGTAACCACTTCGTGTCAGTAACGATAATACGCAGTACTACTGTACAGAGCTCTCTTGACTCGGCTCTACGAAAGACTGGATCTGCTGCATGAAGCCGTCACTACCAGTAGCCACTGAGAAGGAAGCAGATGGACTAATTGGCGCCGTGTCATTGGCTGGTCCAGCACACAGTACACATACCTCCTGCTTCCTGCGCTAGTCCAGGGACGCATAGAGGGGCTAAACGGGGGCTTGGAGGGGCATCATGCAGCTGTAATACGTTGTCCATGCGTACCCCGAACGTCCATCGTTAGCTGGCCTGGCCTGGAGCAGTATTGCCTATGACATCTTGGTGCAGCGCCGTCTCGTCAGGAACATCATACTCTGCATTGTAGACAGGGAGGTAGGCCTCTACCGTCCAGGTACTTCCCAGGTCTGTCGAGAGCTCTTTCACGTGAGGGGCATCATAGAGCCCGTCTCTGAGCCTATCCCTGTTTTTTCGAGTCCGACACCACCATAGCCCCAGATGAGGTAACTGGTACTTGGAAGTCGTTGGGACGCCCAAGCTATTCACGAGATCCAATGACATGCAAAAGAGGTACAGTATGTATTGCCGGGCGAGTTACTATTGTATTAGTGTAGAATAGTTGCAGACAGTAGGCAGTTATGTGTTGTCTCGGTCATCCTTTAAATGGAACAGATCGCTTCCCGCGGGCAGCCAGGCCGAGTCTACACTACTCACACTCTATCATTCTAGTTGTCTTACACCATGCACGGATGTAGTTTATGCATCTGACAACAAGACTTCGCAACCCAAACGAAACCCAAAACTCAAGCCGAATCCCCTAAACTTACACATAACTACATTTCTAAACATTTCTTCATATCTACTATTATTCATCCATCTCTGATTTCTACCTCACATCAGCTCTCAGCCCAAAAATAGAAGCTCCTTTCCGGTGCTCCAAGCGTCGTCCTGGCAAGGTTAACCCAACCACTAGAGCGATACAGCATCACTTATAGATACTTTGAAGGAGACAAACATCGTGTAAGTGGCCGGCCATTCTCTTTCTCCTGCTTTTAGAAGATGCGTCCAGTAGGCACTCTGCAACTCTAAACTATGCTTGCCTTTTCCAATCTTGCTTGTTCGGCTCTCTGTCCGTTCCAAGAGTCGCGGCAGTTTACCGTTCAGGCACCGTCCTCTCGCAAACACCGCCGGCGCTGCCAACCCCCAGTCAACAAACCGCCTCGGTGCCCATATCAATTTGGCAAAGGGGTCGGCGAGTTATGGTCGGTATCGTCGTGACATGTCTTCGCTCCTTGGTCTCTACAATGAAAATGGTGTTATGATTATGTGACACAATTACGTCCGTTTCCGTTGACTAAGAACCCCTTCGCCCGCATACCACCCAGCTTCCACCACTCCCAATTCCGACGAATCCTCTTTTTTTCCCTCCCTCTTTATCGTGAGACTATCTCGAATATGCATACACTATTGCTAGCTTATCTGTCCCTTGCAAGCTCCTTTATCTCTACACCGCCGGATAGCAATACCGCGGAAAAAAATAAGCCGTTCAGTGACTAACAGCTCACGATAGACAACCGCGATAAGCTCGAGCTTACAGATACCAGATAACAATTTCCAGAACCAACCTAGGAGACGTTATATCTTCGAAGAAAGGGAATTCACAGCGACTGCTTGCTTGTCCCGCCTAACTGAGACCTTCTTTACTTTCTCTAATAACTACCAGACCTTGTGGAGTCCTATGCGGTACGTACACTATGGCAATGGCTTGATACTTGAAGCTCAAGTTGTTGAACGCTTGTTTACTCGATCCATATCCTCGGTCATTGTTCTATGACCTCACCACCACTAACAACACGGCTTTGTTCCAAACCTGCCATGCACAGTTTGAATTGAAATAGCTGAGTTGTGGCGATCCCCGGGCAATGACATGCAGTGCATCATCCTGGATGCCACTGTGCTCTATCGTGGTGTTGCGTTGTTGTGTTGCTGAGTTTCTGTCTATTTCGTGGTTTTCCATTCCCCATCCCTTTTGGCACTGACTCATTCAAGCACACCTGTCCTCTATCCTCTCCGTTGCTGATCATTGAAAATTGTCTAGGCTATATTGGTCTCAGGCCAATACAAATTGCTACAAGAGCTTCGAACACTTCAGCTAACACCAACTGCAACTTGTCCGCATTTCATATTACTCTTTTGTTAACCCAGCTATGAGCGCCGCCGCTATGTCTTCACAACCCATCGTCCCGCCTCGTCCTGTGAGGAGCCAGGAAAAGGACAATGGGGCTGCCCCGACGATCCCAGCACGTCCTACGAAGCGATTCAATCGCTCTGTCTCCCCAAATCCCGATCGATTCGCACCGTCGCCTCTCAATGAGAGCCCCTTCGCTCCCAAGGCTAAGCGAAACAGCCAGAGCTTACTAGGGGAGGAACTTGAACGATCCACGAGTGTTGATCTGCCCGGCGTCGGCGAGGAGGGCAAAGAATACGCTGTTGCCCTCGAGGAGCTCCGCTCTACATCGCCCGAGGAGATTCGCACCTCGTCTCCCGAGCAGACTCGCAGCGTCGATGAAGGCCTCAAGCTGCACGCCCCCAAGCCCACCGTACCTGCTGCCAGCGCCGAAAAGCGAGTCGCCGCAGTCACGCGCACCGATTCCGATCGCGCTGCTGCTTTCGGCATCGGGCGTCCTAGCAGCGAGGAGCCGCTTCACTCAGGTGCGCGTAGTCTGAAGAAGAAGGCTAGTACTACCAGCCAGCTCTCGCATCACAGTGAACTCATCACCGACGATGAACATGGAATCCCCGAGATCGGACAGAGAGTTCCTATGCTGTCATATGCTGGCGATGTGCAAGCTCCCTCGCCAGCACCACCAAGAGCTTCGAGCGTTGATAGCACCAAGAGTGGTCGCCACCACACTCGCAGGACGAGTTCTCGAAGCGGGTTCCATGACCTTCCACCAGGAAGCTATGGTCTGCACGGCCACGGAGTTGAATCTACTGATAAGCTTGAAAAGGCTTACTACCAGAAGCACCCCGAAATTTACCAGAAGGAACATTATCACCCTCTGCACGAGCGTGTCCATGACTACTCTATGAGCAGTGAGAATCTCAACAAGATCGTCCGGGATACCGCTAGCCGTGGCGCTGGTTTTGGTAACGCAAGCCATCAACAAACTTTGGAATGTTTCTAATCACTCATGACAGGTACGTCTGGATATATCGGAACTCCCAGTGAGCAGGTAGGCTTCCAAGCCAGTGATGAGTACACCTCGCGTATATCCTCGCCTCAGCCCTCCTCGGCCGCTCCCAAGGCCGAGTCAGTCAAGTCCTCAACGGAGACTACTGGAGACAACGTCATCCACGTTGACGAGGACCCCCAGTACAAAGCCTTTGTCAAATACGGTGACGGTGAATCAGCCGAGGATCGTGGTGTGCACAACGATGGGTCCTGGCCTATCCTAGCTGCCGATGAGGTAGCTAAAGACCCATCACCGTACGAACTACAACCAGCCATTCCACCCAACCGACGTGGAAGCGATGAGCCGAGGAGCCGCCCATCGAGTAGACCGGCTAGTATCTACAGTCCCCCCCCTCCTGAGGTTCGCTCCGCGCCTCTGGAAGACGTAGAAGAGTACGAACCGCTCTTCCCAGAGGATGAGAAAGGAGATCATAAGCCGAAGACAGCAGCCGAGAAATTGAAGGAGCATAGTCAAAGATTCCCCAGTCGGGATATCTGGGAGGATGCTCCGAACAGCGTACACAGCACGGCCGAGGTTTCGACACCCGAACCCCCTGACACGCGCCCCAAGTCACGTACTGCATCAGTAGACTTGCCTCCGAGGGATACAGAGACGCCAGCCCAAGCATTCGCCAGAAGGCAGGAAGAACTAGCAGAGAAAGAAGCCATTACTCCAGACAGCTTCTTAAATCGACAACAGCGACCGAAATCCTGGGTTGAGCACCAGCCACATCTCGCCAAAGAGATCCATAGTCGCCCAAACACGGGTCAACGCTTCCCCAGCCGAGATGTCTGGGAAGACACACCTGACTCCCTTCAATTCACAGCGACAGTATCCAGCCCTCAATCAGTTGATGACTCGGCCGCCGACGAAGAAACTAAGCCACAGCCAACTGCTAACAAACCCTCCATCCCTGCCCGCCCGCCTAAGAAGCAGGGCTCTGGAGATGATGGTACTTCGAGACCCTTGGTCCCCAACCGTCCAAAGCCGCATATACCCGCCCGCCCTGTCAAGTCTGCTGCTGATGCCAAGGAATCAGAGGGAGCTCCAAAGCAGAAACCTCTGGTCCCGGCTAGGCCTGTGGGCGGTAAGATAGCTGCGCTCCAAGCCGGTTTCATGTCGGATCTGAATAATCGGCTACGGCTAGGCCCGCAAGCTCCCCCTAAGAAGGAAGCTCCGCCGGAAGAAGTACCGGAAGAGAAGGAAAAAGCTCCCTTAGCTGACGCTAGGAAAGGACGCGCTCGCGGCCCTCAGCGAAGAGCCCCAACTAAGAGCTCTGGAACAGAAAAGTCTGCTCCGCCGCGGGTGACTAATGGTCACCCTGTGTTGTCTTTCTCTATGACCAGGACGTTGTGGAGTATAGATGAGGAGGGTACCGTTATGGTTGACAACTTTGGCCCAGAAAAAGCTAAGAGCCCTGAACCGACGGTGAAAGAAGTTGAGCCTGAAACAGACGAAGTGAAGCCAGCAGATGAGATCAAGCCAGAAGCAGAAGAGGTGAAGCCAGCGGACGAGGTGAAGCCAGCGGACGAGGTGAAGCCAGCGGACGAGGTGAAACCAGCAGAAACTCGGCCTGAACGGACACGAGTCGAAGGAACTGAGGCTGTAGAAACCAAATCTGAAGAAACACCCGAGCAGAAGGAGCCGGAGAAGACAGCCGAAGAGACAGAGCCTACGGAAACGAAGGAACCTACGACAGCTGACGACAAGCCAAGTGAAACTCAAGACACTGTCGAGGAGACGAAGTCGC
Source organism: Xylaria sp. FL0933 (assembly GCA_022578765.1). Taxonomy (NCBI): domain Eukaryota; kingdom Fungi; phylum Ascomycota; class Sordariomycetes; order Xylariales; family Xylariaceae; genus Xylaria; species Xylaria sp. FL0933. The sequence goes on from MU389752.1 coordinate 96,471, forward strand.
TTGTTACGAACACAGCGGGTGAGCCTGTCTTGACGGAGACTGTCGAAAAGAAGGAAGGGGGCGACGAGGTGAAAGAGGTGGAAGAGGTCAAGGACGAAGTAATATCATGAAAGTAGCTAACGTGATGGGCAAAGGTCCATCACGTTTGGTGGATAGTAGAATGGGGGACAGACGTCGAGGTTGTGTGGCTATGTTTGTTTTCCTCTGGCTTTCATTCCTTGGTATTATCGACTATTCTATCCATCGTTTCTCAGTACCATTATTGCCTCATCCCACCTCGCCCTATTCTCATGAAAATCGCGAGATGGTCAACGACGGTGGATAGTAGCGATGATTCAAGAAGGAAAAAATTATGATATAGCTAGGTACAGTGTTTTCCTTCAAGGTACTTTCGTTTCAGACTGAGGTAGTATGGATCGATAGCGAGAGAGAATTTGACGAGCGGTGTCCCTTAGGTATACAGTAAAAGCGGAGAAGAGTGAAGAGAGGAAAGAAACCAGAAAAAGGATCCTCGCAGCGTAAAGAAAATGTGTTGATACTGTTGTTGAGTTTTTGCTCTTTTCTGTTTGCTATATTGCTGGGTTACTTGCTGCGTTTAGACTGTGTTCAATTGTCGACTTACGTTGTATGGTATGAGTAGATGCTTGGGACTATGTAATGCGCGTAAGTATACATGAATGAAGTTGGATGTTAATTTGATAGATGATATAAGGGAAGTACGGGAAGTAAGGGAGCAAGAAGGTCCAGCTGATGTCCTACTAGGAAACCAGCTTCACCGGAATGTTAGCCCCGACTCATTGACCGGGCATTGAGTGTGTTGGCCATGGGCTGGCTGGAACTCGCAACTAGAGTGTAACATAGATAATGTAGGGACCAAGGATTAGACATAGATTTACGGGATAGATCGGCTTTGATAACTTGGTAACTACAGTACCTAGATAGGTACTTACTTACCTAAGTCAGGCCAGAAAGCCAGGCCGGCGAGCTGATTGATTAAAATAATTAATTATCTATGACCATATATATACATGGCAGTCGTCAGCATATCTATCTCATCAACACTTCATTTTATGTGTAAGAAAAAGAGGCTGAAAAGGAGGTGTATATTCAGGGGCAGGGGCTGTTGGCCAAAGTTTAGAATCATCAAGGTTCTGTGCACACTATGAAGATGAGCTTTGAGCATAGCATCTATAAACCGCCAGATGAACTAATGAGTTTAGGACTATATGTTCTCATCTCCTTCTCCATCCCCTTTTTTCTTCTGTAAAAGAAGATCAGTTATGTAGCCTCGTCGTCGTTATATCAACAAACTATCAGCTGGCTAGACAGCGGTAGCAAGAGGGGGAAAAGGAAACCATGATAGAGGTCGATGCGTAGAAGACGTTCCAGTCTTGCTTTCTTGTTGTCCAGTTTCTCCTACTGCCTTAAAGCAAGCATACAGCTTCTCTATCTTCATTATGTATCTGGTTATTTACTTAAGGATGAGTAACTCATCATCGTCATCATCATCATCTAAAAAGACCATGCCGCGTCCTCTATCTGCGATTCCATCACCACCACTAGCCAGCTCTCCACCCAAGCTTTCACGTCCGGCTTCGCGGATGCCTTTCTCGGTGACGAAGCGAGTTTTCTTGCGCGCAGGGGACTGGTTCCCATCTTTACGAGTCCCGCTCAGAGTCCCGCTCCCGCTCTCCTTGGTGGGGTGTAGTTTCTGTCCTTCTTTCATGCGTGCCAATTTATCCTTCAGCCCGCCTCCCCAACCTAACCCGGCAGTCCCAGATGCTGAAGAGCTGTGTACGGTAGAGCTGAGCACGCTCGAGCTGCGACTTGACAGGGCGCTCTCGACGCGCTTTCGTTTGATAGGGCTGAGATGGATCTTGTTGTTCCTATCGCCTATGAGGCCGAGACTCTTCGCATCGAGTTGTGGGCTAGACTCGTCTACTGAGGGAGTTGACCTTGAAGTGGCCGATGCGAGACTAGATCCAACTCGATTTCCCCGTCTGTCCTTTTGTAACATTTGGCCCGTCTTCATATACTCTCTCCCGGCACCACTCCCAACCTCACCTAGTTTCTTCATGAGGTCGCGTTCTTTTTCTTCCGTCGCAAGGCGTCGGCGTAGTGCTTCCTTGTGCTCGATGGTACCGGCGACGCGGGAATGGTCACCTCCTAGGATCTCATTATCAAGCATACTGGCCGCACTAGCTTTATGCATGTATAATGCGCTCTGCGACTCGCGGTCGTAGTTCCCTCGCTGCTTCTTGCCTGGACCATACGAGCTCTGCTTCTTGGGGCCGAGTCCGGTATTAAATGCGTTGACGTCTTGCCTCGCAAGTGTCTTTTTGGACAGTGCCAGGTTCATGTGAAACTCGCAGTATTTGGTGCGCTTGCTATTTACCCAGCTGCTACAGAGCGTGCCATCTTTCTTGACGCTCTCACAGAAACCGAGATCTCGTGCGACGCCCACCTCCAGTATCGTATCTTCGTCGCTATTGATCACGAGACTGAATTTCCCCGTGTCCGTTCTATTCGGAGGTGGAGGCATAATCGAAGGGTTAAGAATGGCAAGGAGCGTGCCAGGAGTCAGTTTCCAGTACCGCTCAAAGCCAGTGTTGAAAAGAAAAAGGTCGAGTTCCCATTTCAAATCCACCAGTGTCAGGACCATATATTTCGCCTTGTTCGGGTCGGCTTCCGTCTTCTCCTTGACGTTACTACCCGTGTTTTTGTGTGCTTTAGGCTCGGATTTTGAGGCTAATATGCCAAAAAGGACTATGTCCTGTTCAATGTCAGGTAGTTGGAACTCCGGGGCCTTTACATGTTTCAAAACATCGGGAATACCATATATCTCTTTGCCAGCAAGGTTGCGGGTGAGAAGTAAATGTGGAATTATCCGTTTTTTAAGGTGAATGCTGGAGTACGGCTCGAAGGCGGATGCCTCTTCTTCCGGCACTTCGGATGGCGGTACCTTATTTTGCATTTCGCTTGTTTGTCCAAACTCGTCTTTTGGCATGGTGCTGTTTCTCTTTAAATTGCCACCGGCCATTACTTCATCTCTACTGTATTGTTCTTCCTCCCTCGGTAGTTCGGGCAATTCTGCTGCACCCTGTTTGAGTACGTCCATTTCATGCTGGCTCAGTTGGAAGGCCTTAGTCCTGACTTGTTGTGCTCTCTCCTGTCGCGCTTGTCGGGATTTTTCGTCGTTTCGAGCGGCAGCCAGTCGTTCGCTAAAGGTTTTTGGCCGTTCCTGAGCAGTCGGTTGACTTATGGCACTTGGTGCTGGTGTGTTTGTCCTTCGAAGGTAGCCTCCGTGCGAACCTTTATCGGCGTCCAGAGTTTTCTTCAAACTCGGGGCGCGCTTAAGAGAGACATCCTTTGCTCTGAGTCCCTTGTCTATTCCTAACCGTACTCTGCTGGGTGATGTCATCTCTTGTGCTGTCTGTGCCCTTCTTACTGGAGAAGCTGGAACTTCAATGTCGGCCTGTGATTGCGGCCGCATGGTTGGGCCGGCCGTTGAGCCATTAGCACGAGATTGCGCTCGGCTCGGTGGCGGAATCTCTAGTATCGGCCTTGATTCAGGCCGCATCGTATGTGCGTCAGGTTCTTGTGCTCTTTTCGCCTTTGCTGCCTGCAGCTTTTTCAGCTTGAGCTTTGCCTGTATTGCCGCCAATTTCAACTCAAGCGTTTCTTCATCTTCGTCGCCTTCCAGGTCCAGGTCCAAATCGTCATCTTCGCCGTTTATCGCTCGTGCAGCATGGGAGGCCGGGCGGCCAGTTGTCGGCCTCGAGGCCCGTTTGGACGGTGACGGTGAAGGCGAGGCTCGTTCGGCCAGCCGGCGAAGTCGTTCACGTCCACCAGGCGTGCTCAGGAGCGCTTCGTGGGGTGAGCGCGGCGGCCATTGTTGCTCCGGTTCTGCTCCAGTTCCTATCCTACTATGAGCTGACCATGCCTCGGGAACGATGTAGGAATCGTTGGTAACGTACTTGGTGGCATCGTGCTATGCGTATAATACGCACACCACCTAGGGTTTTTTTCTACCTCAGCCGCCCTCGAGGTGTGGCATTCCGCTTGGGCAATAGCAAGGGCACAGCCTGGGCTGGGAGGGCATGAATTAACCTGGTATTATCGTTCAATGTAACAAACGCCCGGGTTGATCAGAACGGGTTGATGTATTCCTTCAATGTCTTGTCGGTTGCCCTATCTATGTGCTGTAATACGTAAGTACAAAAGGCTTTCTCCTTTTCGCTAAGAACATACGCGATGGACCTACTGCAGGCGACTAAGGGCCAAAAGCTCATGTTGCAGTCGCAAAATCGTATAAATTTAAGACTTCAACTTTGTACTGACAGCATAGCACTTTCCCCAATGCGGGTAGTCGGGCGTCGATGATGTGTACAACAAGAACAGATAGTAGCTCTGTGCTGGCCAGCAGGTCCCTTACTGGTGCACTGACGCTACCTACCAGGCCTGTGAAGACAGTGGGGTGACGCGCTTTAGCGGAGATCGATCTGACGCGACTTAGACGCGTTGCACTATAACTTGCAGGGGTCATCTAATATACACGGTATAATTTACTTGCTAAGTAAAGTTGAATACTAGACCTGGCATACACTAATTGGATACAATAAACAACTGTAACATCTTGTAAGATCAATTTTCCAAAGAGAAAAAAGGTCTAAGTCAGGAGGTTACCGTCTACTTAGCTTTTCGAAAGGTCAATTGATCAGTTGAGTTGATGTCACGTACGAGAGGCACTTCTACCTCTCCATAAGCCATGGCGAGGACAAGGGCGTCCAAGGGCAAAACGAGCACTGCCGGTGCAGACAACTCGGCAGCGACGACATCTGCGATAACATCCAAATACACAGTCTCCGAGCCATCAACAAATCCCCCAAAGATCTTCATCCTTCCCAAACAGGCGACTGCCGAAGCCCGCATCGTGTCACTATTACATCCTCGCTACGCAAAACCCACACGATACCTCGTATGTCCCGAGACGGGATTCTACGAATTCACACGCATCGCAGCGCCCAAGACCACACCACACAGCTGGCTAATACAAGCCGATAACCGCCAACCCGAACAGGAGGGCGCCGCGGCTAGTCCGAACGAAAAGAACGCGAGCTTCGCCGCCTACGTGACGAGCGGTGCCGAGCTTTTCGTCGCAACCCCCATTGACCCTTTATTCCTCGTTCTGCCAACGTTGATCGACCCATCCGGCAAATCAGAGAAGCGCAGGTACATATCAGGCGACGACCACTTCGACCGCATACAAGAAGAATCGCCACATCTATGGGAGATATTGCGCTGGGGCGAGGGACGGGTGCGGAGTCTGCTGGAGGCGCGACTGGGCGCCGTCTGCGAGACGGTGGAGGCAGGCGACGAGCGCATGTTCCAGTTCAGCGAGGACAAGCTCTTGGAAGAAATTCTAAGCAAGGCCCGGCGTATGAGCACTAAGCCCTTACCGCAGAGCATGGAGGAGAGGTTCGTGGTGAAGCCGCTTGAAGCGCCGGTATTAGGGGTAAAAAGGGAGGCGACCATAACCACATCAACAGAAGCGACACAAGACGAATCTTCAGCCTCAGATTTGGCGAGTGGGACACCCAAACTGAAGATCGAGGTTAGCGAGAGCAGCTCCTCCGTCTCCACTACAGACAGCACCAGTCTCGCATCCGACGCTCCAACAGCCGCTACATCTATCCCGGCATCAGAAGAAAGCGGCGAAAGCCAAGCGCCAGCCGAAACCCTGCTCCCGGCCATGACAGCCTCCCCCGAAGTGATATCCCTCCAGCGCCTGCGCACAGCCTTCAATTTCCTCTGTTCAAGCTACGTGCCGTCGTCCCTCGCCACGTTGCTCCGATCCAAGCTCTCGGCGCACGACTTCGCGCCGCTCGACACCTACCTCTCGGAGCTGAATCGCCTGAAGCAGGAGGCGGCCGCGACGCGCTCGGCGGGCGATTATTCGCGGAAGAGGGTGCTGGACGAAGAGGAGCTCGCCGAGCGCGCTGAGAAGAAGCGCAAGAAGGAGGAAGAGGATAAGCGGAAGAAAGCTGGTGAATCTCGTGGCGTGAGGAACCTCAAGAAGGTTAATACGACAGGGATGAAGAAGATGAGCGATTTCTTCATGAAAAAGGCTTGAGAGTTTGCCTTCATGAAGGAGGAGTGTATTTTATTAATCATCGAAAGGGAACAGGGACGGTATAAGGCATACATTGGGCATCATATGGTCAGGACTAACTGTATCTTGGTCTGGGTATCATGGCGTTTATTTTTGTATCTTATGTCTAGCCGTTGCGCTGTATATGACTGCATAGCCAGTATACATACGGGATCGTCGAAAATAGACAGCGCTGGCTTGATCAGGGTCATCTCCCTATCATTTTCTATTTCTCTGTTCATGACCCTCGTGCTCCTCTTGAGCCGGCTCGTAAAAACGACCTTCCAATCTTCGAGTTACCCCTAGCGCTCGAAATACTAGAAGCAGTAGTATCTCCCGACGGGCTTGTTCCCATGCCTGACGTCGGTCTCGACGTACCGATTCCCCTACCGCGCGCAGTAGCCCTCGTCGTCCCCCGAACTCCTCGTACACCTGCTCGTCCACGCCCTAAGCCAGTACTACTCGCGTTCGCGGCAGCCTCGCGCTGTCTCTGCGCCTCCTCCGCGCGACGCCGAGCTTCGGCGCGCCTCCTCTCTTCTTCGGCTGCCCTACGCTCAGCCGCGGCGGCTTTGGCGGCCGCCTCGCTTTCTATATCTGCCAGGTCCTGAGTCGCGCCCTTCCATGAAGGGTTCAGAAGAAGTCTCTGGTTGTGTTCAGTTTGCGAGAGGATGCGCGTCCATGTGTTGAGAAGAGTGGAGGCCGCGTTGACCGTGTTGGAAACAGTCTGCGCCAGTGAGGGGGGCGTTTGTTAGCCAAGGCGCTTCAAGTTTCTCGTTTGGGGGCTCATGTACATGGAGCGTATAGCGAAGAACTACTTGGAGGTTTGTAGGTGTGGTGAGGAGGAAGGGATAAATTAGGTCTTAGGTGAGAGGTCAAGGGAGGAGATAGTAGTGTCGTACCTGCATGTTCCCCTTTGCTCGCTCAAGCGTCCCGAGTACGCCCTCGATCAATTCGTTCATGTTTCGGACACCCTCCAGCTCCCGTAGTAGCGCGGCCTCACGCGCATCTTCAGGGTCCTCATACCGGTTATGCTGATTGGATGGGGTCTTGGGTCTGTCAGACTGCTGTGCTTTGGGGCCTTTTGTATCAGGCTCAGAAGGCGATCTGAAGAGGTCTTCGTGATCCGAGTCTTCTTGGTGATCTGCCATTGTGTGATGCGATAGACGAAACCCGGTAAGTCTGGTAGGGGTCCTAGATCTCCGGTTCGGTAGGGTGGAAGAGACAAGGGACCAGTTGCGGCTCGCTTGCAACCCAAGGTTGGTGGTGGGGGCTGACGCCAAGGTGGGGTGGGTAAACCACCTAGAGGTGCCGGCAGTCTGCGGGTAGGGATGAAATCGGCCTGTACGCTAGTGTGCGACAGTTATCGTGGGACTATCTGAGACATGCCCGATGAGGAGACCAGCAGTTCAGGTATGGCCCGAATGGCTTTTGTTGACATGTGGTGTTGATACGACTTAGATGTGGTGCGGGGATGACGATATCTTGGCCCCTATCTAGCCAGTAGAATCTCGACAATCCCATTTACAGAGTTGGGTGCGCGACGCGTGCAGGGGCCAGAGCGCGTTTTAGTGGGGCTATAAACGTGTAAAGAGTTTAAGCAAGCTGGGCCTGACCTGTGCGCATTAGGTCGAGTTACAGTGGGTAGTTGTAGCGTACCTACGTATACAGTGCTTTAGAATGCTGTGCAGCCAAATCTTACTGTAAGTACCTCCTCTCCATTGTTGGAAGCCAGGGTACCTTGGAGCCCACTATTTATGTGGGTAAGAGCTCCCGGAAGGAAGCCCGAGCATTGTGCATGAGCTGTTCAGTGACCTGGCCGTGCCCCAGCCACTTCACTTTGCCCTGTTCCCGCCAGTCTCTGCCTCCTAAGTAATACTTCCCAGCCTCCTCTAACTGTAATTCTTCCTAAAGTCCCCCGTTCCATCATCATATTGTTTGCGGCCTCATCACCGGGGCGATTGTTGTTTTTTCCAAAACATCATACCGTCGCAGTATCATCTACCCAAACTCTATTACTCGCTCATCCTGTCGCTTTCAATTCACGGCCTCGTCATTGAGTCTTGTCATATTCCTTCAAATATAACACATCCGAATGAATCCGTACCAAGTAGCTGCGCAGGATTCGAATTGATCGCTCCCCCAGATCGCCCCCGAATAGAGACCTTCCGGCCTGTACTTCGCCTCAAACCCTTTTTTGGCTATTGCTCGGCGCGTAGTATAGGAGGCGAAAGCGCTCGAATTTCCCGACCGTTGGCTTGACTTGAGGCATTAGTAGCTTCGAACCAAGACGGCGACGGTAAATATAGCCCCTAAAAACAGCCTGCAACTATCCCCCAACCCCCAACCATCCACCCTAAGGCCAGCTCAAGGGCTCAGACAAGCGTGTTTGTGTGTGCGAGTGTGCGTCGGAAAGTGTAGAGAAGGCGCATCTGTCAGCGTAGGAAAAGTTAAAAGGTCTTGCAGGAATTGGTTGGAACCGGTCTTAAATCCAAAACGCGGCCTCCAACAGGGTCGCTTGCTCAGCCAACAATGGCCACCAGTCTTGCTATTTCAACACCTTCACCACCTGGCAGAGTGCACACTCCAGGTACCCCCAAACACGGCTACAGCGACCCATGGGAGCCCTTTTCCCCTCGCAAATCCGCCCGCATCTCATCCCGACAACAATCAACCAACCGCACACCCTCTCCACGCTCTTCTCTTCAATCCACCCGTTCTTCCACAAAGCCTTCTGCACTTTTCTCAACTCCTGCAACATCACCTATAAAGAAACGCATGCCCGCCATGGATTCCGTTCGGCGTGCATCGGGCGCCTTGACCGCTGAGAGTACTGCCAATGCTGCCGGGTCCCTAGGCATTAGCCCCAAATCACAACAAAAATCACACAGCGCCGTTGCTACTTCTCTCAGCGCAGGCATGCTTCCCACGCCCGCGAAAACCCCACGCAAACAACCCAATCCCAAAACCGAAGCTGTCTCGCGTGGCATGGCGCGGACCCTTTTTGTGACGGAGGAGGACATACTCACGCCTAAGAAGAAATCTAAGAAATACACGGGCCTGACTCTCGACAGCTTCAGAGCGGAGGAGGTAGAGGAAGATATCGAGATTTTCACAGACACGCGCGATCACTTCCCCGAGGTAGATGACAGTGCCGAGAACCCATTTTACGGCGACCACGCCGTCGCTGAGCCGTCTAAGCGACGGAGCAAGCGAAAGGCCGTCTCTGTCCCTGGTGAAGGCAGGCAATCAGTTGAAGATGCTGTAAAGCGCGACGATGGAGTGCTCGTCGTCTTGTAAGTCTGCCCTTGGATACTATTGTAATTTTCCTCCCACAGCCGTTGCTAACTTGAGTCTTGCGCAGTCGAGGAAAGAAGATGTTTCGCAAATTTGCCGACGATAACGACGCCGATTCCAGCAGTCAAGCTGAAGATGACGAAGCTGCTGAAGACTTAAACGGCCAAACACGCCGCAACCGTCCGATGACTCGCTCATCGATTAAACCTCGTTTACTCTTCCCGCCCGCGCCCAAGGGCAAAAAGGTTGCTGCAGCTACTGTTGAAGATGAAGAAGCTGTAACCGACATTGAGGATAACGTCTTTGGCGACGCTGAAGCTGCTGAGACCGAAGCTCCCCAAACTCCCACCCAAGTCACCAAAGGCAAAATCGAAACTCCAGACGCTCCACGCTTCGGACCTGGTTCGCCCCCTAGCACGGCAAGAGCTACTCGGTCTACAGACAGGCTTCGTGGAGTTGACTCGCCAGTGAAGGCTAAGGGCCCGAGTCCTTTCGACGGCTGGCGTCGCTCCAAGAGCCGGGCTCTACCCCAAGGTCAAAAGCGAGAAGGAGAACCCCTCGCCAGGCCTCCAGCTAGCGCTAAACGTCAGCGTGCTTAGGTTGCGTCAACGGACAACGATGCTAATGGATATGCATACGACCTAATTTGGGCTTTCATGTATTTACAGCAGTGACAGGATTACGGCGGATCTTTCTATTCTCTTGGGCACGTTTCGATTGTTCTTGTATTAGTTACTCAGAGATGGATACGACGACGGCCATCACGAAGAAAATTGGCAAAAAGAAAGAGAAGATGGAATTTCAGCACGGGTGTTGGGCGTTTAGCAGTGTCAGAATGGCCATAACGAGAATGAAGTTGAACCGGGCAGGCCTGGGGTAACGCTCCCGGAGGAAGGTCTGAAGGAATCAAGCCTTTTTCGACGAGGCAGCAAGGCCATGATGCCAGTAGCGGTGCGCAACAATAAATGAGCGAGTAATCCATAATCTGCGAGCCCATCATAGGAACAGTATTGTGACTATTGAGTTCACATTACCACATGTCGCCCCGGCAAAGCTATAACTGGCAGGGAAATAAATAGACGTAACTAGTAAATTATTATAAAATACTTTTCTCACACCAGTACCTGCGCAATGATATCTGAGTGTATTGGACATGTATTTAACATTCTGCTGTTACCTTGTAAACGTCGTAATGAAACGCGAACAATCTCGCAGAAACAGAAATGAACAATTATGTTGACTCTGAGAACGTAATCATATTCAACTACTGTAGCCCGAATTCGTGAAACCGCCAATTCTCCGTCAGTATCCTCGTAACACCATTACTGGATGCATCATGGATATGTAGATACTTAGACGTACCTCCTATGTACGGCTATAAAGATTAGGTGTAAGGTATTATGTATGCCTCACGTCACTTCAAGAGCAAATGTCGAGATGGCAGCTGCAAAGCGCGGAAGACTACCCCGCCCCCACCATTAAACTTACAAGACTTGAGGGTAGCGAGGGTAGCTCCGCAAACCGCACCTTTCTTCCTCCTGTCTGCCCCGCGAGCTGCAAGCCCGACATATTTTCGGGACGGAAACCCTGGAGACTTTGGTTCGGAATCGTTGGTTATAGTTAGGTTAGGTGCATTGACAGGCTCCTCGTTCGCTCTTCTACTTTAATATCAGTCATTCGCCACCAGGTAATTACACCAATCCACCACAAATCTTGTCCAGCTACCTATTATTACCCAACCATCCGTCCATCCATTAATACGCTCGACCTGACTCTTACTCTACAAACTCAGACCGGAAGTCGCCTTGCGTCCAGCAGCGCGAAGAATTACAAACATGCATATTCTTGTTACCAACGACGATGGGCCCCCCGGTCCAGCCTCCCCCTATGTTCACAGTCTTGTTCGGGCTCTACAGAAAGCCGGCCACACAGTCTCCGTGTGTCTCCCCGATACGCAGCGGTCGTGGATAGGAAAGGCACACATGATAGGACGCACTGTGAAGCCCGTCTACTACCGCCCGCCGCCCACCTACGACCCGCAAGACGATACCACGCCGCAGGGGACGACGCACCGGCTACCTAGTCGGGGCCGTGACGCCGTCGAGGAGTGGGTTCTCGTGGACGGGACGCCGGCGTCATGCGCCCAGATCGGTCTGCACCACGTCTTCCGCGAGCGCGGTCCCATTGACCTAGTCGTCTCGGGCCCCAACTTTGGCCGTAACTCGACGGCACTGTTTGCGCTAAGCTCGGGCACGCTGGGCGCCGCAATGGAGGCCGCCGTCTGCAGGCGACGCGCCATTGCTTTAAGCTACGCACACTTCAAGGATCGGCAGGATCCCAAGGATCCCTCTATCATCGCGGAGGCGACGCGGCACAGCGTCCGCGTCATCGAAGCCCTTGCCGCCCAGTGGCCTACCGATGGGTCCGTGGACTTATACACGGTCAATGTCGCCCTACTTCCGGGACTCGAGGGCCGACGCACCATCTTCACGCCTATGCTGCAGAATTACTGGGGCGATGGCGGCACATGCTTCACCGAGGTCGAGGGCAGCGTGGGTGACGAGGATGAAGAGGAGGAGCGCATCCGTGGCTCTGAGACTTCAGCCAAGTCACAAGCTGCGAATGGGGCGCAGCCGGAGGACAGCGACAGCGAGGACAGCGGTGACAGTCAGGGATTAATACATAGACACTTCAAATGGAAGCCGAGGTTCGAGGACGTATATCGAAGCGTCGAGGAGGCTCCCCCAGGGAATGATGGGTGGGTGGTCAAGGAGGGCCACACAAGGTATGTCACACACCCGTCTATTCCCTTTCAATTCTTCTCTCTTGATTGTGGAGCGGCGAATTTAATTCGGTGATCCTTGCTAACGGCCCGTACAGTGTTACACCCATGAAGGCGAACTTCTGGCAGGCAGCATCTCATTTACATGGAAAGGACTTGAACTTGTGAGTGTCTGTCAGTTTTACTGCATTGCGTTCGGTTTAGAATACAGGCGGGCGATGTTATCGTCGAAACATGGTCAGAGAATAGACCACCGTTCACGTTAGGTTGGTAGAAGGTGCATTCTTTCCAGTCTGGATACATTGTAGGCGATACACGAAGAGTGAGTTGTCATTACAGGCAGACTACATTTTGTAGAGCAATTGGTTTTGAGGCTGAAGCGTTGTTTTTGTTGGGACCTTTGAAGCGCTCATGATCTTCACTGTCATTCGGTTCATGTATCTTACCTCTTCGGTTATTTGTAGGGAAGTTCAGAAAACCATGCAAGAGAAGTCAACTCCGTCTCTCGTAACTAGGCAATCGACACTTGTTCTCCGTCCCAAAGATCATTTTCACGCACTCATCGCGTACGAAGACGCTTACGTGCAGCCTCTCATCATATCCGCTCTCGAGGCACTATTCCCGCCAGAATCTTTCACTGTGCTTTCTAAGCCGCCCGATGCCATCAAGGATGATGCCATATCGCTGGGCAAAATCCTGCCGAATCCCAGGACAAACGTACTCCAGGTCACGCCCTACGAGGCCATCGACTGGGACTTTGTGGCCGCACACCCAGAGACGTGCCTTGTCAACAGCTACATGCTGCGCAAGGCTCTCATAAGGAAACATTACCTAGCGGCGACGGTGGAACAGTGGGTTGCGAAGCGTCCGCAGTCCGTGCTCAAAACCCACGTGAAGCGCTCCGAGGCGTTTGAGGTCGATTATGCCGAGTTCTTGGACGACGCGCTTGTAGAAGCCTTCGATCTAAGGGCTAGTCTAGAACGAAACGAGGCTCTGCTGAGTGGTGACACGAACGCAGATGCGGGTGAGGAAAAGGGGGCAATAAAAGATGTTGAGTGGTGGATCCTCAAACCTGGCATGAGCGATCGGGGGCAGGGGATTCGTCTTTTCTGCACCATGGCGCAGCTGCAGGGTATCTTTGACGAGTGGGAGGCTGAGAGACCGGATAGTGATGATGAAGAGGATGAAGGAGAAGGAGGCGACTATATCACTACCTCGCAACTACGCCACTTCGTCGCGCAGCCGTATATTGATCCCCCATTACTACTTCCCGGAGATGGCCGCAAATTTCACATTCGCACGTACGTCGCGTGCGTCGGGGGTCTCGACGTCTATGTATACCGACAGATGCTAGCGCTATTCGCGGGAAAGCCGTACGTAGCCCCGAGATACAGCGCGTCTGGATTCTCCGACCCCGACGACGAGACTCAGAATCACGAGTCAAGTTCCAGAGATATCGACCTCGAGGCGCACCTAACAAACACGTGTCTCCAGCGGTCCGTAGCAGAGAACACAGTCCAGCCATTCTGGGACCTACCTCTCTCTTCATCATCCTCATTCTCATTCTCATCCACAGACTCAGGAGGAAAAGACGCGAAGACGCACATCTTCGAGCAGATCTGCGCGATCACGGGCGAGGTCTTCGAGGCCGCGGCCCGCTCGATGCAGATGCATTTCCGCCCGCTCGAGAACGCGTTCGAGATCTTCGGGCTTGATTTTCTTGTTGATGCGAGCGGCTGCGTGTACCTGCTTGAGGTAAACGCGTTCCCGGATTTCAGGCAGACGGGGGACGAGCTGAGGGATATTGTTGCTGGGTTGTGGAGGGAGGTGCTTGGGCGGGCTGTTGGGGGGTTCTTTGGGGGTGGGTTTGGGAGGGATAGAGATAGAGAAAGGGGAAGGGGAAGGGAAAGGGGAAAGGCAAGGGGAGAGGAAGAGGAGGCTGAGGAGCTTGTTCTTGTTCGGCGTGTGGATTTGGGACGATGAGGTTGGAGCGATATGGAGTGATGTGATGAGGGTTGGGTGGATACACTTCTTCTTCGTCAGAGTATGGACTTCTTGCTGCTCATGCTCATTTTAGCTTGAGAATGCTCGTGGAAAAGATTCTACCATGAAGCCATAGGTATAGCCGAGCTGTAGTGAAGATGCTTCTTCATGTAGAGTAAGATAAATAAGGACGTTTTGGCGTTTCTTGACAAGTACCTAGCCCCAGAATTGTGAGAATTCAGATCCGGCGTCTCGGTCACTTGATATTCCCTCTAAGGCAAAATTTCGCAAGTATTCACTAATAAGTTCAGTTTTCAATATATGTTCCCACCTGGGACGATTACGACAGAAGTCGAGCCCTCGTTTGGTTTTCCTCTGTGCTGAAAGAAACACCTAAGTGTTGCTGTGATGATGAAGGGGTCTATCAATTATACTAAGACGGCCATTGAATTCACTTGGAACCTTCTGCATAATTCACCTGCTCCTATACGTGAAGTCCTTGGCGGACTTGGGAATTATGCCGTTGTGTATTTTTCGCAATAAGCCTATATCATGAAGTTACCTTCTTATTCTGTGCGCTGCCGTTCAATTACAATACCACCGGTATCAGCATGTCTAGACGTGTAGTATCATACAGAGGAGTCTTACGACAGATCATCTCCCAAAGACTGATTAGCCAAGGAATGATATATCTGTGGCCTGGAGAGCTCCTGAGATGACCTAGATGGAAGTTAAGTTATACTGACTGAATTTCCGGGGAGTTAGCTGAGGTCCTTCGCCCTCCGTCAGAGGAGTTTTTTAGCGACCTTTTTGCGTGAGAATTTGAGCCCAGGGGCATCTTGGCGGAAGAACCTGGCACTTGAGGCCTTTGTGACAAAATCTTGAGATATAAATTTTCCTATAAGTTAACAGCAAGAGAAGTTAAGATTACTATAAGCTGATCTAGTTATATTACTGTACTTCGTAGATGATATTTCTAAGCCGGTAATGTAAGTTGCCTGATTATAGAAGAGGTGATGTTCAGCTGGATGCCTATCTTCAGGATATGGGGCTTGCTCCATGTTCTTACAAGTGCCGAAATGTACACTCTCATTTCAACAAGATATACCCCCAACACTGGCAATCTTGATGATTCAGTGGTGAACCAGTCTGGCAGGGCCATAGACATTCACGGGATAAACGCCATTAAGTTCTATGTGACACAGAGAAAAGATGAATAGGCACTCCAGCTCATAGATGTCTCGGACCACGTCATCGCAGAGTTGGGGAGAAATGTTGGACATGACTCAGAGAGGCATGTCGCAAGCGCAAGTTGCGTACTTTTCACATCTTTATGACTCTTCTCCAAGACGCCGACCTTGGTTTCAATTAACTCGGCTTATATTTCGGCAATGTACTTGCTTCTCCTTGCAAATTCGATCTAAGAACCGGCATGAAGCGAGTTAATACTCCAGCGATCGGTGATATTGACAAGACCCCAAGAGGGTGACGTGGAGTAGGGCTTATACACACCTCTCATCTATGTGATAGTGAGTCATCTACGATTCCTTGAACGCGAGCAGGTGAGTCAATTAGGATTCAGGGTGGTATCGGCAGGCTCTGGACAAGAATAAAGGTTTAATTTGAATGGCCAATGGCTAGTTCCGACAAACAGCTTTGACTTGGCATTGATGTGCAACACACACACATTTTGATGTTACAATGCATATGTTGTAAGCCTTGCACTACATGGCAAACTGAATAATAATCAGATATACGGAGTAGCTGAATCTCTATTTATACTAGTAATAAGCCAGAACCAACAATCATACAAACAACTGACCATTGTACTTCGTAACCAATCACCTACTGTAATTGATTACCTAAGCATGATGTACTTGTAGTAAAATTCCGGGGTAGCCCCTCCTCTGCCTTGGTCAGGTCACCTGATTACGGCCATAGTTCGCGTCCGCCAGCGATTAACACGAACGCGTCGAGCAAGCGGGGCAGTACCAGTACGCTGAAAAATCCAAGACGGGTTAGCCGAAGCACGCTATTCTCAGCTAGATAGGTACTGTACTTCCCTGTAAAGCACTGATCGCAAATTCCTCGACGCGCTGCCTCGCCTCCTAGGCAACCCAACTCGAGCGACTTTAATCTAGCAGATTCCCTTTCCGATTGCAATTTTCCCCTTATAACGCATAACTTCACGTCCTCTAAATCTCCCGCTTCCAGTAATCCTCACCACCCTCGAGTCTGTTTCTCATATCTGTCAACCTTGTCATGGTTTAATTCCCTGGACCTTATAGCTTTTAGACTGTTTACTCGCGATGGCAGACCAGGAAGGGCCAAGTCTTTTCGACCTTTGCGTCTTCGCCTTTGTACCCGGCAATGATTTAACAGACACGGTTATTGATGAGGTACTATTGCATTCCATTATTTTCCTGTCTCTATACTTCTGCCTGCCGAGTCCAAGTCCTCCTTTACTGATCAAATTGAAGCTGTCACAAAGCATCACCAAATATGGCGGCCAAGTCTGCCAGAGAACGCGCAACAAATCTCTCCAGCTTGCCAACATAACGCACATTGTCTCCAACACGATTGAATTCCCCCAGTATGATGAAGCAACAAGGATGATGATTCCTGTGGTCAAGTCCAAATGGGTATCCGCGTCCCTGGCCAAAGGCAAGCAGGCCCAGATTCGACCGTACACGCCGGATCCCCGCATGATCTTCTCTGATGTCATGCTGTCATGCGCCGATATTCCCGACACCGACAAGGACACCATAATCGGTGCTACCATGGCTATGGGCGGTATGTACTCGGATCATATCACTAAGTTGACCACACATATATGTGCTTTGTCGACAGACCACCCAAAGGTCCAGATGGCGATGGAGAAGAAGCACAAGTGTAGTATCGTCCTCCCTCATTGGTAAGCGATCTCTTGTGTATAGCAAGCAGGCAAAGACTACAAGATACTAACGACATGCCAGGTTTGACGACTGTTTCAAACTCGGAAAGAGAATAGACGAAGGACCTTACCTGTTGCCAAATCCTGAAATTTTACGCGCATCGCCTGGCCTCTCTGTCGAACCACAATGCAGTCCATACATAGATGGTGCTATCTCGGCTCGACCAGATTATATGCGGCCGCCTACGGAAGAAAGAGAACTATGTTTGACTGTGTTCAACGAGAAGAAGATCATGTTATCGAAAGACCTTGATATGAGGGGCCGACTTAAAGAAATTCTTGCTCGCCTCATCACTAATGGAGGGGGTCAAATGACAGAAAGTGCACAGGAGTGTGACTGGCTTGTCTGTCGCTATCGGGACACGGAAGAATATATAGAGGCCTCGCAACTGGGAAAGACAGTCGGGAATATGTCGTGGTTGTTCTACATCATACAACACAATGCATGGTCTAACCCTCTCCACCGGCTGCTTCACTACCCCGAGCCTCGGAACGGTATCCCAGGCTTTAAGGAAATGAGGATCTCCGTATCGAATTATGGGGGGGAGGCCCGGATTTATTTGGAGAACCTTATCAAGTCTGCCGGTGCTACCTTTACGAAGACCATGAAAGCCGACAACACACACCTCGTGACGGCAAGAGACAACAGTGAGAAGTGCGAGGCCGCCCGCGATTGGAATATTCATATGATAAACCACCTTTGGATCGAGGAAAGCTACGCCAAATGCGAGATGCAAGCCCTAACGGTGGGTAAATATACCCATTTCCCTCCTCGGACGAATCTTGGCGAGATCATTGGTCAGACCTTCTTTGATGAGAAGAAGCTTGAAGCACTGTATTTTCCCGGCGGTCCCGAAAAGCCTGCTGTACGTACTGTGCGGAAGCGCAAGGCTTTGGAGATGACAGACGAAAACTCTGCAGAAACCCCCGGGGCAAGCGCAGCTATTGGACGACAAACGCGGAAAGCGTTTGATATCATGAGAGACAAGGATGAAGAGAAAACGGAGATGACAGATTTACCTGCACCATCAAGGAAACGTTCTACCGAGTTCGCGACACCCGCACGTGGCCGCCATGTGCGCTCAGGCAAGGAAAATGAGACACCCTCAACCGTTGCCTCATCGAGCCGAAGTGCGAAAGACAAGGCTCTAGGCAAGCTCTCTAATATGGCGCCTGATATTGCCCTGTACGAGAAAGAAAAGAAGCGAGGCCTGAAAGACGGCAATGGCCTCTGGGGAGGAAAACGGGCAGCTGATTTTATTGAACGGGAGCACTTGAATCGCCGTCGTACATCGAGCCCGACGGCTGGGGACGATAAAGAACCGAAGTCTGAGAAGAGGCCAACGAAAAAGGCAAGACCAACACTTCCAGAAGTAGAGATGAGAGTTATCTTGACTGGATTTAAACGATGGGTCAACGACAAACATAAAGAAGACGCAGACCGAGTAAGATCCCTGAAGTTCCTTTGATATGATATACTAATTCATACGCATCAGAAAAAACTGCGTGATATGGGTATCGCCGTGGTCCAAGACGGTCAACCATGCGACTATCTCATAGCTCCACAGCTAGTCAGAACCGTTAAATTTCTCCGTAATTTGTCCAAGGGGGCCATGGTTCTGTCGTCAAATTGGATCGAACAATGCCTTGATACCAAACAAGTCCCTGACCCAGAGAAGTTTATCTTGAAGGATACCGAGAACGAGAAGCGATTTGGGCTAAAACTAGAGACTTCGATCCAGAGAGCGCAGAAGAATAAGGGGATGCTCCTGGCAGGGATACCCGTCTACTGCACAGCGGGTATCAAGAATGGTGTCGAGAGTTACCAGGCCATTGCTGAGGCCAATGGCGCCATATTCATGGTGTACGGGCCCAAAAGCGGCAGCACAATTAGACCCACGAACCCGGAGGATGACGAGGGCGGTCCCGAACCGGTGTACCTCCTTAGCACATCGTCGCCCGAGGAGAAGAAGCTATGGAAGAGGTTTGAAGATATGGCACGCAGGGGCAACATGGAGCCACGCGTCGTCGCTTCAGACTGGTTGTTGGACGTCGTTATGAAACAGGAGGACAGCTTTGATGACAAGTATCTGGTGAAGAACTTCTTCATATAACACCATTGCACTTAACAACATTGCACTTTGATGTGTTCCGTCAGCTTGGTCCTTTCCTCTTCTCTTTTGGTGTGGGTCGTATGGCGTTTGATTGGTATGGGGAATATGCATATGCGTCCTGGTTGTTGCGATACCGAGCTTATTGGTGGGAACGATGTCATGGCCGCGGATAGCATTCTCTCGTAATTGTACATAACGACAACCGTACAGCTGCCTTTGTACAAGTTATTGCCTTAATATATTCAATGATAATGATATCCTCTACTCAGAAGAACTTGACGCCCAGCTGGTCTTCCTGTCCGAAGATCTGCGCCTTGTTGCGCTTAACGAGCACTTGGAGTGCCTTCTGGAGTAATTCGAGATCGAGACCGTGGAACTCTACGTCACGAGCAGAATTGTTTCCTCATCAGCGCCTACTACTCTTTGGGGGCCTAGTCTCATACTCTCTTTCTACGGAGTATATATTCTTCCAGAGGAAGAATTAAAAACACCAAAGCAAGACAAATCACGATTGGAGTAAAACCGGATAGCTCTGTGAAAAGGGAAAAAAAGGAAAAAAGGAGAAAAAGGCGGAAAGGGGGAAAGGGGAGTTTGTTTGCAACTTACCGGTGCCGATAGTCCCCTCGCCTTGACTGAGCTCGTAAAGCGTGAGCACGGTGCCCTTCTGCGCCGTCTCGTCGACCCAGGCCTCGAGGAGCGCGGCCCATTCCTCCGGGGTGCGCCAATACACCCATACCACGTCCCCTCCTCCCCCTCCCCCTCCTTCTTCATCTCCTCCTCCTACACCTACCCCTATTCCCCCTAGACTTCCTATACCCCCTAGACCCCTACTACTACCGCTGTTCGGAGCGATGAACTCGACCCGCCCGTCCCGCCGCATGAACTCGAGCACCTCGCGCGCATCGGCGAGCGAGAGCCGCCTGTCGATGCGCCGGTTGTAGAAGAGCTCTTCGGTGTGCGGGGAGGTGAGACTCAGCTTGAAGAGGCGGTGGTAGGCGCAGTAGGAGAGGATTAGGGAGGACCATTTTGAGAATTGGCTGTGTCGTGTGCTGAGGTTTGGCTGGCGCGTGAAGAAGGGGGGGAAGTGGTATTCGCGCGGGAATTGGAAGGCGTTGGTGGTAGTATTGCTGTTGCTGTTGTTACCGCCGCTGCCGGGTTTCGGGGGTGGGACGGCGGTGGTGCCGGTGAAATTGGTGGTGGTGGAGGAGTTCGAGGCTGAGGTTGTTGTGGTGGTTGGGGTCAGTTGGCCGACTGCGCCGAGGGATGAGGAGGATGTTGTCGTGAAGGATGGC
Organism: Xylaria sp. FL0933; assembly: GCA_022578765.1. NCBI lineage: Eukaryota > Fungi > Ascomycota > Sordariomycetes > Xylariales > Xylariaceae > Xylaria > Xylaria sp. FL0933. The sequence goes on from MU389752.1 coordinate 117,040, forward strand.
GCTGGTGTCGCCATTATCGTGTTCTGTTTTCTTATTATCTCCTTTTGTAGATATTGGGTTTCGAATGATGTTGTATGCGGTTTACGGCGACTTTCACATGGTCGTCTATTACGTTAGGTAATGCCCCTCCTGCAGTCCCTCTTGGCGGATAGGTGGGGTAGCTTGAAGCGACCTAAGGTAGGGGCACTTTTGCACATGTCGAGAATAGGGGGGCTAAGTGCAACTTGGATTCCGTATCACCACGCTCGGAAACTAAAGAGTAAGAAATAACAGATAGGTATTCATAGTGATAGAAAGGTCATCTCTAATTGTATGCATAACAAGAGTATCAAAGCAGCTATCCGCGCAAGTTTCCTTATCATTCATCACAGAGCCGTCATTCGCACAGCAGTCCCAGCTGAAAACTCCTCACAACCAACCATAACGAAAACCAAACAACAAACAAACAATCGCTCATCACAATTCATCCTCAGGGGTATCATCTCTCATCTCGCCACCGCCGAGTTCTTTTTCGAGCTCGTCCCTGGCGAACTCCTCATAGTCCTCGAGGTTCTTCTGTATGTGGACCTTGAACTTGATCACGTCGTTCAACATCCTTTCGATCTCTGTATGCAACTCTTCCCGCAGCGCATTTGCTCGGAGCGTCAGTTGCTCATATCTAGAACATAATCAGTCAGCAGTGCGGTGTAGTAAAGCGTCTTACTGGACTTACTCGATATTTGTATTCATCTCCCTCTGTTCCAACAACTGCACGGATTCCGTGAGCTGAGCTCGCATCTTGGCAAGCTCCTTCTCCATCTTCTCAATCTGTGCATCAGAAGCAAGCTTCTGTGTTGTTGTCACCTGTTATTTTGTATAGTTAGCTGAGACTGAACTTCTTTCTTCTCTTCTTTTTCTTAGATGCTCGCTTACCTCTTTCGTCTTCTCGTATTCTTCTTCGGCGGCTCGCACTCTGTGTTCTAGAGCCTCTACCTCGTTGCGTTTGTCTTCAATAGCTTCCTTGATACCGTCGAGAAGTTCATGGTCCTTCATCATCGCATCTATGGCCTCAGTTCTCCTCTCTGAAATCTCCCGTCGTAGCGCTAGGAAACTGTTCTTAACTTGTCCGCGCAGGTCAAGGTTGAGGATGTGGGCAGGCTGATAGCCAGTCACAGGGTCCGCTAATAACCGCTCTGTGCCAGTCCCGCTGGAATAAGACCCCTTAACGATAGATCCCGTAAAATCAGATTCGTTTACAGTGACTGCAAGCTCGTAGTCCTGCCCTTTAGCGTTCATAGCTGATGCTGGGATAAGGCCAATCTGATAAGCGAGGGTATTGTACTTGTCTACGAGTCTCTCGAGCTCGTCAAGCTTGCGGCTCGCCTCCAGCTCCTTTTCCGCTACTCGCTTCTTGCCTTCGTCGAGTCGTTGCGTAGCTGCCTCGATTCCTTTTTGCAGTCTCTCACGTTCCGAGGTCATGCGGTCGATATCCTGCATGCCGATACCTTGGTCGTCAACTGCCTTCTGCAATGCACGACGTTCATCACCTGCTTCTTTTAATTCTTCTAGTAACTTGTCTAGCTCTTGCTGCAGCACCTGTATACGGCTCTCGTATTTATCGGACCTTGACTGAGCCAAGGAGTTGTACTCTTCGAATTTAGCTTTATCTTCACCCATGATCTTGTAGTGATCATCCAAGATCGTGGGATCCGGTGTTGACTTTTCGAGATCCTCAATTTCTCTTGATAGGCGAGCATTCTCGGCTTCTAGCATTTCTAGCTCGGATAGATATTTCGAATTGGATCGTTCAAATGCTGCAGCCATAGCATCTATATGGGGCTGTATTATCTTGTCGACATCTTCCCCTTCGGCATCTTCACTGGCCGGAGATAGCCAGTCTCGGTACGCCGCCGTCAGAAAATCGAATGTGATATGATCACCAGTAACATCGATTCCACTCTCTAAGCAGGCCTCATCGTATCGGTGCGCCGCATACCCATCGAGCATCTGCGCCAGCTGCATCATCCAATGAAGCAGACCCAAGAAAATGCTCCAGTTCTGGCCACCGACGGCGGCAATGTGGGACTTGGTCATGCTCTTCTCGTACGGGTAGCGCAGCTGCTTTAGGATTGGGGGCACCTCTTGGTCGATACTTTTCATGAAGCGATAGCTCGGATCGATGCGATGGTAGAGCCATTGAAACATGTAGTTGAAGTCTTTCTGGGTCGGGGATTTGATAGTATTGTGCGAGAGCGTGTGTTTCATGTCCATCTCAAAATTGTTTTGCGACAGGTACTCCAGCAATTCTTGGCCGATTCGCGCCTGGTATGATCGATCCCTGAGCGGTCGGGGGTCTCGTGGAACTCCAGCGGCCTGGGGCGCCTGCTGGAAGAAGCTCTGATGACCGCCGGGGCCGTTTGTGGACGATCGCGTGCGATAGATGCTGCTCCTGCGTTCGTTGTCGGAAGAGCGATTTTCTGAGAGTCGCGAGGGTAGGTTGCCCGTCTTCAAGGCAGAGCCGGGGTTGCCTTGGTAGAAGGAGGCGCGCTTGACCGAGGACAAGCCCATATCGGCGAGGTTGGTGCCGGAGGACGAGCGTGCGAAGACGGGTTGGCTCGGGCGCGGCAGGGCCAGGGAGTGCCTAGATCCCGACAAAGACCGTCCATGGCCGGCGCTGTAGCCCAAAGCACCGTTTCCGCTCGTTGAACTAGACCTCTTCATGGCGGATTGAGGTTGTGGAAGAGAGGTGTTGAGACTGATACCGCCTAGAGTCTGTTTCAATAAGTAAGTGGGTGGATTCAATGCGACGAAAGGGAGCACGCCTATTGGACCAGCGCATGGGGATGGGTATCTTAGGATTTAATTCAATCGTACTCACCTCGCGCGGTCGGCGGACACTCCAGAGTCCGGTTTCTTGGGACATGGTGATAATAGCAGCTTTTGGCACCAAGAAATGGTGGGAGCTATATGAATGACATTCAAAGAAATTAGGCCAATTATCTTGAAAGAGTGTTGCGACGGCCAAGCCAAGAAATCTACTATAAGTGGCATTGCATGTAAACAATCAACAAACTCGATTAAGAGTGCGGTGCGGGGCTCTTGCATGCCCACATAGGTAATTTACACCTAGGCGCGCTAGCTCATTAAGTGCCTGCTTGGGTTAGTGCGTCTTTAAAGTTTACTTAATCATGTAGGTGCCCTGGCAACACCAATTCTATAATGTATTTGTCTTCAGTAACGCTAGAAAGCCGTCAGAGGACCTTGTTGCCTACTAGGTACTTACCTAGGGACTTGCATACTGCGCTCACGCTTACTCTTGTGCAATCTTCAAAGATATATCTATTCTTTTACTTTCTATATTCTTGGTCGACTGAAATTTACTAGCAACTATGTTTATCTCGTCCAAAGCATACAAGTCACGATGCCAAGGAAACTTATGATATTTGCTGGTGCACCGGAAGAGCATACGCTTGATTGGGCCGAGTCTAACCTGTTGAATCACTTTCTGGACCCAATTGCAAGGTTTGCTCATCTCGAGGCCTCTTCACAATCGTGTTTGAGAGAGACGAGCTTCATCTCCACGCCAGACATAGCCGTATGGCGATCGATACCTTTGCATCGAGAGCGGTTGCCGACTGGCTTCTCTCAGAACCATGCGCTAGCTCATGCTTATCAGGGAAGTCCAGAGTTCTTCACTACATTGTCAAGGTCATTTAATACCACATCGGATTTATCAGAAGATGCGCTGGATCAACAGGCCATCGACCAATTTTACGATCACTCCGTTGCTATCCATGGAGACATCCCATCGTCACAGCTTCCCTCCACTGCGAGTTTCGCTACAGAGGAGTCGTCTTTCGATATCACGGACGATATAAGCGCAGAAATTTCTACTCGGGTAGATGAGGATGTTACCGAATCCCTTGGGTTCCGCGAGGGTGCCGTTACGCATCTTAGTGATTTAGAAGATTTACCGGATGCCAAATACTTGCTTTCAATATTACCCCAGACTATGACCGTAAATATTATTGTTGGCATTATCTCGATAGCAGAACCGCGTACAGTGAGGACACGCTGGGGCGCCACAAAATCTTTAGTCGAGCTGTTGGTTGCCGACGAAACCAAGTCTGGCTTCAGTGTCACATTCTGGATGTCATCTGAACCGAGCGAGACCAACACTTTGGTTCGCAGCCTAAGGCGACAAGATATTGTTCTTCTACGAAACGTTGCCTTAAGCGTGTTCATGAAGAAAGTCCACGGACACAGCCTGCGAAAAGGCCATACCAAAATCGACCTTCTTCACCGAAGACGGGTAGACAGTGGTGATATCGGCGGCATATATAGTATGAAAGACGTCTCTTCGAGTAGAAGGGCTCATCCTCAACTAATGAAGACCAGGAAGGTCTGGGAATGGTTACTCCATTTCGTTGGAGGTGGAGGAACGAACCTAGGTAAGAGGAAGTACAATGGAAAACCAATCAGGAGGTGGGATCTGCCTCCAGATGATACCCAATGAAATTTAAACATGAACGAAGAAAGGCAAAGCGAAGAGGCCGTGGTTCGAACCCCATACTTTACAGAATAATAACCTATTTATTGACTTCGTCGAAAACAAGGCTGGAACCCGATGGTACCATGCTGTTGTTATCGTGAAGGATAGTTTGGACGATGTTGAGTATCGTGTTATTCTCCTTCCACCATCACACGCAGTTCTTCTCGTCTGGCGTAAAGTGCTAGAGAACAGTGTGCATTAGTGTGTCGTACTTATGACTTACGGGCCACGATCTGTAGTTACTTTAGCCACTATTAATAACTGCTTTAAATTCAACTATACAGACAAAATTGGATACACAGGCTAGTTGTTCAAATAAGCGACTACAAGTTACAAGGCTTTAGAATGAAAGCTCACTCTGGATTTAAGTTTGAACGGGTGGAGAGTACGATTGATTCACTCCGTCCAAAGAAACTAAAATACCTACTTAGGTACATGTACCCCGTGCAGACTACACTTTTGCCAGCACCGCTAGACTAGCGCGTGGGTTAGGTGGGCTGCCGGCCAGCGTTAAGTGCTGTCTCTAATCTTTAATGGGATTGACAGCGGCAATGATGGAGCCTGTAACGGTCCCTGCAGCCATTCACAGCCATTCACATGGCTGCTTTATTCTCGAACCGCGCGCTTTCAACGCGCGTTGCGACGTCACATTTCATACATCGCTACACGGCTACATACCTCTTGTCTCGTTCCCATCCACTATTCAGTATCCGCTGCTTTGTGCCTATGGCCACTGGCTGAGATCCAATCGCAAGCGGAACGTATCGTCGAGGTCTAACAACTTGTGGTCAGAATTGAGGAGCTTTTGGCAAACGAGGGCTCTGAAGAAGCTCGTACGACTTGATCCCTACCCAGTAGCCACCCTCTCTATCGATTACTACGACATCACGCATTCATTCACCTACCGCCGACGCCATTCTTACTCCTATCCGGGACGCCGGCTCCTTTTGGTGTTCCTGTGGCTACATCCTGGGCGCCATCCAACTGGCGCATATCACAGTAGGAGGGGGAGGAAGGACAAGTTGAATTGAATGGCTACAACAGCCCAAAGCAATGAATTCGCCGTGATGGAAGAGGATGGCAGAGCCACGAATGGAGGTGCCGGCCAGAGCACGCCGTTTCTCTCGAGAACTAGGAGTCTATCTGATGGAGATGGGTCGCAATTGTCACCGTCGCCTTTCATTATAGAGGCTTCGAGACGGGCATCCAAGGACGACAGCGCACTGGGAAAAGACAGGAACGAAGAACCCGTCGCTCCAGTGACTCCGCGGCGCCCTGAATTTCCCATGCACGGCCTCTCGCTTCATATGCCACAACGGGAGGCTGACTCGCCGGCCCAGCCGTCATACATGAAACCGGCTCCTTTGTCTCCAAAACTGGACCATTCGCAGATTTACGCCTCACCCACTAATATTCTCCCACGGCGGTCGCGAGGTCTGGACTTTTCCCGTGCTGCTACGAGCCTACACCACTCTATGGTAGCCGAGCAATCGTCACCAGATTCGTCGCCAACTATAGGAGGCCGTGCGATGAATATACCCCGGCGAAGCAATGGCCAGTACGAGACAGAACAGCCAAACATGTCACTTCGGTCGATAATGGGCAATCATGAGCGCATGCACATCTCTGGCTCTGTAGGCAGCACTAATCCCATACTATCGGATTCCTCTTCGAGCAGCGAAGAAGATGATTGCATGGACGATGAAATGGAGGACGCCATTCTCAACACACCTCAGGTCGCCAAGAGTGGCTCACAAAACCAGAGTATTCATCCCGTTCCTTGGTTGCCCGGTGGATATCCGGCCATTAATACCCCTTCAAGTTTTCGCGTTCGACCCCGGAAACAACCAAAGAAGAAGTTCCGAGGCCATGCAGCTCTAGGATTCAATGCGGCATCGCCTGCAACACTGTCCAGGTCCCCTCCAACAAACAATCTGGTGAAGGAAATGAGGGATATCCCTTTACGAAGAGAGAGCATAAGTTGGGCAGCCAACCAATTGCATATTTCGGGCGGTGAAAATGAAGACAGGGTCACTGAGACTGGAGATCTATCACCCATCACGCCTGGAAAAGACGGTGCCAGAGGTGTGGTCAAGAGGGCCGTCACCCGTAGAGGCAATCTTTTGGTATGTGTTATGCTTTTGTATCGTTCTATATCTTTACGTATCATAGTATACTAATACGTAGACAGCCTAAAACGAAAGGCTTCGCGCGAATCCGTGCAGCCTTGGCAGAAGAAGTCGCCCCTATTGATTCTGAGGTCCGCCGAGAAGCAGAAGTAATTCGTCAAGTACGAGAGAGTGACATGGATCTTGAACCACGGATTCCTCCGGGAGCGCCCACTGCCCCTTTAGATACGCCCAATATTTCTACAGCACAATCGTCACCAAAGCTCGGCACTACACAGGAGCCGTTTGATGAGATACCCGATGATGACCTGATGTCGGATTCAGTATTATCAAGCAGTTTCAAACAGCAGGCTATGAAGAATTCGAAAGGTAAGGGCTTTTGGGACACTTTTTCAGAAACCGGCAGTATCAACGGAACAAGGATAACGCCACCGCCCCCTGCAATTCTGCCGAGGGGCTCGTCTTCTGGCATCAGTGAAGATATCAACATGGATTCGCCGTCCATGTCAGCAGGCTCGGGAAATACTGGTCTGTTTGGACCCGGTATGGGATTCCTCAGTCATGGTAGTGACAGTCAAAAATCCGAAACACCACAACCGACTGCTTCAGCCACACCATCCCAGACAAGCAGCATCCCGCCAACCGCAGCGGAGATCACACGGCGAATCAATAGCAAACGCCGGAGAGAAGACGACTTTGATCCCCACATCTTCAAGAGAAGAGCGGTCAGCCCGGGCATGAGCGTACATAATTCGCCGATCATGCAGAGCCCACTGCAGCGAGACAACATGCCCTGGGGATCGCGGCCCGGTAGTAACCACGGGGCAGATAAGGCTTCCGGCACACCCAGCGAGAACGGGAGCTCGGGCGGGAGCAATAACAATGCGTCTAATGGGGGACGGCCTATCAGCGGAGCTAAAGGCCGCGTGGGCTTCCAAGGTATGAGTGATACCAACGATGGACTGATGCGAATGTCAATCGAGTAGAGCTATTGAATTGTACCCATTCAAAATCAGAACACAGGGAGCTTCAAATAGCAAAGGCAGCTTTGCTTGCTTCTTTTATAACGGCTGCTATTGCACAAAATACGGCGGTTTATGGGGGAGTTCTCTCATATTACTTGCTATATGGGCTCCCAATATGTACATATTATTAAAAAGGCGTGGTTGGGATGAACTGGCTTATGACCCATCATATCATCCGCTCATAGGAGCAGCTACCTATGAAAACTAACGCCCCAAAAAGAGAGCGCCTTGCTTGAGAGCCATGCCTAATTAGCCAATACAATTTACAAACTATAACACCTTCATGACAATGCATAAGCAGAAATGTACAATGATGGTTTGTCTAGCTCGTTACGATGCAACTTTACTCAGTCTAGTCGATCGCCTCCTACCTGTCTCAGAGGGAAGAGGGGGAGGGGCGGCTGGTTTCTCGCTGCCTGACTTTCTCGTCCCCTTTTTGGGCTTCGAATTCGTACTTGTGGACGTAACCTCGTCTTCTTCCTTCTTGACTGCCTTTCGCGTAGCCGTCGACCTCGCTTTCTTCACGGGGCGCGCGTCCGGCTCAGCTTCTTCTTCTTCTTCTTCCTCCTCTTGCTCGCCATCTTCACCCTTACTCCCCTCGTTAAAAAAGCGACTGTTTTTGCTGGTACTGCTCTTCTTGTTGCTGTCCTTTTTCCTCTTGCCTCCCTCTGGCTTGGGCTCCGGCTCCTCTTCCTTGATGCCCGCTACCACGCGGCCCGTCTTCTTCTGTCTGCTAGGCACCACACAGCTCGTGCGCCCGCCCACCGTGACGAAGGTGATCTTGTCGCCGTTCGGCAAGGTCTTGGCGGCGTCCTTCTTGCCTTTGCCCCACCGGTGGTTAAACAGCCAGTCTTCCGGGAACTGATCCGAATCCCCGAGCTTCTCGACCGCCGTGTCGCAGACGTAGCAGATCGCTTTATATAACCTTGCGATCTCGGCGTCGGAGAAGTCGTCGCTGTATTGCTCCGGGTGCAGCTCGGCCTGGTACATGATCTCGTCGCCTACCCAGTTCCCGATGCCGCTGATCATGGCCTGGTCGAGCAGGAGCGCCTTGATGGGGACGTGGCGTCCTTTCATCTTCTTGCGCAGATATTCCTCTGTGAAGATCTTGCGGTCGACGACGGGGTCCGGCCCGTTCTCAACCAGCGGGCTGTTCGACCTGATCTCCGCGCCGGGGCAATCTACGAGACGGACGCGCCCGAAGCGCCGCGCGTCCGTGAAAGCTACACCCACCCCCGGCTCGCCCTCGGTCTCGAGATGGAACTTCCAGAACTTGGGGGGCCACGCCTCCTTGTCGGCGCCGTTCATCTTCTCGGCGTACCGGTTGTACGCCGTCTGCACGCCGCGGATGTGGATCCAGCCCGTCATGCCCAGGTGCATGACGGGATGTGGCGGCGAGTCGAGCTCGAGCCAGAAATACTTCCCCTGGGTCCCGGCGCCGACGACGCGCTTCCCCGCCAGCGCGTCCTGGAAGGCGGGCCCGCTCGTGCCGACTTTGCCGAAGATGTTGTTGTCATCTTGGGCGACGATCTTGGCTATCTTCTTCCCGACCAGATGCTGACGGAGAAAGTGTGTCACACGTGCGACTTAGAGGCACCACAAAGTCAGTCAGCTTCTCATTGCCTGTGTGTGTGTGTGTGTGTGTGTGCTCGGGATGCAAAGGGTGATACCGGACCGAGATAGGGCTTGGTCATGGGTGCGGTAAGAGAATATCTCGGGTCATACCTTCCGCGATCTCAGGCATTACAAGCTGCTTTTACTTTTAGTGAGATATGGTGACAGGTTATACAGGTGTAGCACAAGAACGAGTCTGATCATGCGATTGGGTAGGACCGCACTGTAAACGACCGAGATGGTTTAACTATGGAATGCAGAGAGTAATCGAGAAGGTTTCCTAAATGCGTGCACGTAGCGTGGTATGGCGTGGCGCGTCTCATCTCTTTCCGATCGCGCCATCAGGTGACCAGAGGGGATACCGGATAGGGGAACCTATTTAAGATCTACTTGGGTTAGTGCGCGCTCTGTACCAAGATACCTGCCTGCTGAGGAGGTACATTTAGAGAGGAGGCTCAAATTTACCCTGTAGGTAGCGAGCACTACCCTACACAGGTCTTTAACGACGTAGGACGCGGCTATCTCGACAGAAAGGTACCAGAGTATTTTATTTCCTGGTTCATACCGGCATCGGTGACGCATCTGTCTATCATGATCCTGTTGACTTGTCGTATTTATCTGCCAATTGACTGCGGCTGCATGGATGCAGAGACAGCGTCGCATCTGTACTCTGACACGGCGGTGTGGGCTGGCCTGTACTCGGCGCTTTGAGTAAAAGCACATGCTCAATCTGACGTTTAGCTACATAAGCATGGTACTACCCATCCTACTACATATGTTCGGTACTTTAAGTTACAGATGTAGGTGGTGCAGTTCATCCTTTTCACCGGTGACGGGTCCAACCTGTGAACAAGGCAAAATTGTCTGTCTGAGAACCTGAAATAGGCACGGTGTACCGGCAGCGACCGGTGACGTTTGAATGGAGCAGCGTAGTACACCACCTACAGTAGACTGCAGCTCATCGCTTACACTAATGTGCGGCAAGCAGTGGCGTTATCTTGCATTACCTGCAGTTGTCAACCGGGGCAGGCAGTCGCTGTCGTATGAGAGGGCAGTTGCTCTACTGACAACCACTAACGAGGCGGCACTCACAGGAAGGTCCTCAGGTAGTGTAATAAAAATCATGCAGTTCTGTGGTGGTAGGGGTATTAGTGAGACTGCGTGTTTTTTATTACACAACCTCGGTCCTTACGCACCTGTGCATTGTAAAGAGTTTTCTAGCCCATTGTTTCTTGTCTCACCTGGGTAGAATAGGCCCCGCGGAAGAAGTGGGGCCCCTCCTCAACACTATGCCACTCGTTCACTAGTTATTGCCGACCAAATACCTCGCTCACGTTGATCGACCCTGCTTTTTTTTTTCTTCTCAGTCTAACATCAACCGAGAGGGCTCTGCACTCAAACTGCCACGACTCAATCCTATGAGTTCATCATGATTCTTCTCTAGCACACCTTGTTCCCACATTTCCTGCACCACTCTCCCAGGTGGAATCTGGCAGTTCCGTCTTGTCTTCCCCGACTGCACCTCGATAGTTGTCAAGCTCGGCTTTTCACTTACTCACCGCGATCGGAGCAAACAGGGATTTTCTTCAGCCAGCCTTGAAGTTTTCGAGCAGTTGGCTGCTGTAGGCGAGATATTGCACCAATACCCTCTCCAGATATTAGTTCTCTCAATTGGCTTGTTGGGCCTTTACCAGGACGTCTTTTCTTCCTGGTTCTCTCTATCACCTGTCATCACTCCAGACGCTAGGCCGTTCGTTGGTTTTCCGGCTCATTAGCCTCAACGCTTTCCTTCGGCAAACCATACCTCCAACATGGTCCGTAACATCGTCATCCTTGGCGGGAACTCCCACCCGGCCCTTACCGAGAACATCTGCAATATACTTGGCCTGCCGGTTAGCAACCGCACACTGAGTAAATTCTCTGTCGGAGAGACGCGCTGCGAAATCAAAGACTCGGTTCGTGGCAAAGATGTCTTCATCATCCAGTCTGGTGGTGGATCGGTGAACGACCATCTCATGGAACTCTGTATAAGTACGTGACCCAACATTTGTGGCGAGCGCGTAATTCAGAGAATCAGCATTGACCCCTCATGTAGTGATCTCTGCATGCAAGATTGGATCTGCCAAGAGAGTCACCGCAGTCCTTCCTTTGTTTCCCTACTCGCGACAGCCTGACGTCCCTTACAACAAGGCTGGCGCTCCGCTTTCAAAGCCCCCTCTTGAGGTTCCCAAGGACAAGTACACATTCGAAAGCGTCCCTGCAACGCCAGCTCCCGGAATTATCAAGAGCCCTAGTTTCAACAAGGACACCGATATGGCGAGAGTTATGAGTCGAACTTCTCTAACCAATGGAAATGGAACTACGAATGGAAATGGGAATGGCCATGGGCTCGTTAATGGAACATCTCGTTCTAATGGAGAGAGCTCTGACCCTCCCGTGAATCCTGCTCCTCCCCCGCCTCGCCCCGGTCTCACTACGATGCACACCCAAAGCTTCACAACCCATGACTTGCAGAACCCTGGCCTGGTGAGCACGTTTCAAGCGAAGCCGGGATACAAGCGATGGGTCGCACAGGCAGGCACTTTGGTAGCAGATCTTCTTACGTGCGCTGGCGCAGATCAGTATGTATCATCCCGTCTCCCCTTCGACGGTTTGCCGTGCGTGCACTGGCACCTCCAGAACCCACCCACGTTTGATACCATTACGCGAAGCTTGATGTCTCGTAGGGGTGGAGGATACTGACAAACACAATAGTGTAGTGGCATTAGATCTTCATGATCCTCAGTACCAAGGCTTTTTCGACATCCCTATGGACAACTTGTACGGCCGGCCGCTACTCCAACGTTATATCCAACAGAACATACCAGATTTTAGAGACGCTGTGATTGTGAGTCCCGATGCAGGTGGCGCCAAGCGAGCTACCTATATCGCCGATAGCCTCGGGATGGACTTTGCTCTCATTCACAAGGTAAGACAGAGACCTACTTCTGAGCGACCCCAAACTTAACCAAAACCCCCAGGAACGACGACCCACCCGGATCACAGACCGGCAAAATGCCACCATGATGCTTGTGGGCAATGTTGCCAATCGTGTCTGTATTCTGATAGACGATCTGGTCGATACAGCCAATACCATCACTCGGGCCGCCAAGCTGCTGAGAAAGGAACGCGCAACCGTCGTGTATGCACTGATCACTCACGGAGTTTTCAGCGGCGATGCGATACAGCGCATCAACCTTTCCGCCATCGACAAGATTGTGGTCACCAACTCGGTTCCTCAGGAGGAACACCGGAGATTGTGTCCGAAGCTAGAGGTATTAGACGTCTCACCAATCTTTGCCGAGGCCATTCGTCGCATCCATCATGGCGAGTCAATCAGCGTCCTATTTCAGTATGATTGAAGTAGGCTGGACACCCCATTTACCTGCCCCCTGTTCCGTATAATCCAGTCCGCGGCCAGATCACAGCGGTGTACGTCGCTACACAGAGAAGTCTCGGAAGAGAGCCCAGGACACGGCCTTCTGTCGCCGAGCAGAAGATATTGGCGCCCTCGTGAGGTGGCTGCCGGCGGACTGTTTCCGTTTCTGTTTTGACCTCTCCTTCGAGGTTTATGACGCATCTCCTAGCGTGCATAGTATCTACTATGATCAAGGTCAGATGATATTCTCCGAGGTAAGAATAGTAGTGTGACGCTTGGTTCCACCTCGTTCGTGCCTGGAGATGTTGCCTTTCAAGGCTCGAGGCATTGTTATAGGCGTACTTGGTTGGGATTAATCTAAACACGCATACAACAACAATCTTGAGATGTGCAATCTCGGTTGTGGAATATTCGAGAGGTTTGCTAGAAAAGCGTACCTCAAATTAGATATATGCGCATACTACACAATTCGTTGTGGTCCTGTTTCCAGTGACATATATGCATACATATATAATGGTAAATCCGATTACACTCCTGCCAGAGTATCGGTTCACTGGTGTTGAAGAACCAAGAGGCGAGGAGTATACCATGAGTGTATGAAAGACGTACAATGGATGTCGCCGAAGGCGTACGTCACATTACGAATATTTGATGTATACTTACTTCTATATTAAATGTATTGTATATATCATATATATACCTATTGTTGTAATATCATTGTCTATATATACCAGTTTATATATTCTTCACATGACATACATAGTAGGTTTTTTTCAGGTCCGAATCGACTCTCGGCAACTCACCTGGCTCTCCTGGGTTAGTGCTGTCGAGGTGCTAGTAAATAATCACTAGCCTGCGCAACAAAGTGGTTTACTTTAGTGTCCACCTAACCCCGGAGCCCCAGCCAAACCCCAGAACCGAGCCAATCCGGTAATAATGGCCGGTTCTTCAAGGAACGCTAAATGAGGGAGCATTGGCCTGACCAGTGACAGAAATCCCGACCGAGCTAGGTAATCCAGTCGAGCGACAGACCTCGGCATGTGCTTGGGGTCCCACGTTCCCAACGTTTGCGCCGGTACCCTTCTTACGACCCTACTAATACAGCCGGTAACTCCAGTCACTTTGTCGGCTCCAACCGAAGGAGAGAATCTCTTTCAACTTCAGAGCTACCTATCAACTGCATCGATTATCATCACCCCTCCTCTCCTCTGGACAGACTGATTTCCCATATCGTCATTGCTTCGGACCTGTAGTTCACGGCTGCAAGTTTCTTTGCCTAGGTACCGAGGTAGGTATCATCAGTAGTGGCGCTATCTTGTTGAGTTGAGCTAACAATAGAGGGCTGCATGCTGTAGCTAGGTTAGTTAGTTAGGTGTAAGGTGCGATAACCGGTCCCTTAACCGGCGGCTTGACCTGACTGACAACCTGTAAGACACTCATCCCTTGCATCGATCCCGCCACGATTATCTCATACCTCATACCTCATTCTCGACTTTACCGGGCCGTTGCATCGACAACAAGCAGCCGGAAAGCAAGCGACTTGTTGGCCACTTTCTTTGATAATCTTTCTTGATTGGCCCACACGCCTTCTCGTTTCTCAATTAACTCCCCCCGTCTCAATAGATAGACGCCCTCCCTCCCCTCCTCCCATCGGGTCCCGCGAACCGGTGTTAACAAGAGGGATCAATCAACTAGAGCCAAGGAAGCAGTAAAAACAAAACGAATAATTAAATAAGAATAAAATAGAAATAACAGAAAGCCCAAAAATGGTCGCCGACGCACTCATCTACCACCCGACGGTGTCGCACTACCTCAAGTTCGTCGCGACGACGACGGGCCGCGACAAGGTGCTGCGGCTGCTGCAGTACTTCTCGCGCTTCTACGCGTGGTACCTGCTGCGGACGAACGCGACGCGGGCCGAGATCGCGCCGTACGAGGTGATCAAGAAGTCGTTCGGGCAGGCGCGCAAGCTGCTGCGCGCGGGCAAGAACGTCGAGCACCTGAAAGCCGCCGCGGTAGCCTTCGATTCCCTCACCAACCACACCACCTCAGCTAAAAGCGGCGACGTGGTGTTGAAATACGCCGCCCTGGGCCGTCAGTTGGGGTACGCGGGGTATCTTACTGCGGATTTGCTCACGCTGCCGTCGGCGCTGAATATTAAGGCTTGGGAGGGCGCGAAGAGGGCGGGACGGGAGGCGTATCGCTTTTGGGCTATGGGGCTTGCGTGCTCGGTTGTTGCGCAGGTGTATACGCTGCGCCAGCTGCGGATGCGCGAGGCGAAGGTTGATATGAAGGAGGGCGAGGGCGTGGTTGAGGCGAAGAAGATTGCGCTGTGAGTTTCTTTCTTTTTATTTTTTTCTCTTTAAGTATCTCCTTACCATTCTCCCCCGCTCTATGATTTCCGGGTGGTTTTTGATTTGTAGTCTGTATATTTCTATATATACATACGTATTCCGATGATTCGAATCAAGTCGCTAATCTCATATATCATCAAAGCGAGCGCTACTCTGCTCGGCTCCAGCTCCTCTCCGACCTATGCGATCTCACGGTCCCCACCTCGGCTCTCGGCTGGGCTAACTTTGACGATGGCTTCGTTGGCCTCGCTGGTACCGTCAGCAGTTTGATCGGTATATATAACCAGTGGAAGAAGACGGCATAAATGTATGTGTGCGGGCGCGTGTATGTGGAGGGGAGAACGAGTGAGCTGCTGGAAGACGAGGGACGAAATCGGCTTCGTGGTAAGCTGGTATCGTATCGTCTCTAGGGCTTAGGAACGGAATTTATCATATTTTATCATGGGCAGTTGCGGTATTCGAGTTGTTTTCGCCCTTGGAAATATAATCGCAGCTAGCTAGTATCCAAGGTGAAGGGGCATGGCATGTCCAACATGCTCTGGGCGCGCAAGAGCGAGCAGGCGCTTCCTACCGCTTGCTATGTGCGCTACGAACTCGGAATGGGGGATTGAGGGCCTCGGAATGGGGGCATTGAAAGAGAATTTATGTATGTACAAAATCTTGGAAAGGGGATTGATTAATCGTCTTGTGTTTACGATCATCCTGGTGCCGGGATGATTCGTATCAAGGCCACGGAATGCAGAGTTCCCTGCCTTTTTTCGTAGCCCCTATTTATCTGAGAGGGCAGAGTTAGAGTAGTTTCCATTGCGACTGTCAATTGATATTTCCTTTTTGTTCCAAATTCTACAACAGGATTATCAGGGTCTCTTGAGTTTTCTAGGATTATATCATATATATATATCACGGTGTCAATTGCAACGCGCGGCCATGGACAGACACTGCGATTTGAAAATGGTTTACTCTTTTTTATTCAATTTTCAAGTCCTTAAGAACTAGACAGGACCCTTAAAAAGAAGCGGCCAACGCGCCAATAGTAGCCGGAGCCGTCGTTATACTATCGTACCCAGCAGAGCAGAAATACAGCCAGCCGAGCTCGGCGTCGCGCGCATCCTGGACATAACTCCGCATCAACGTAGTATCGGCGGCGCGGCCATCGGCAGCGGTGCCCGTGAAGTCGTGCACGAGGACGGCGGCCTGCGGGCGGTACCCCCAGTCGGGCGTGTTGGCCAAGATGGTCGTCGTGCTCTCGTAGACGGGGACGCTGGGGTCATTCAGCGCGCTCTCGAAGGCGATGACGACGTCGCAGATGTCGTAGAAGGAGGCGTCGACGGCTTTTCCAAAGTTGCAGATGGCCGTGATCTGCGCGGCGCCGAAGGCCGTGCGCGCGAAGGTGATGGCGGAGTTCAGGTAGTCGAAGGCGTCGGCGCCCGCCTCGTCGAAGAAGATGCCCTTCACGCCAATGTCCGCGGCGCCCCAGCCCGCCCAGTTGGTGATGTTGGCCTGCAGCTCGGCCGGGTCCGAGGCGCCGTAGTTGGTGCGCACGTACCCGATCGTCTGCACGTTGGCCTGCGCGTTGAGCTGCTGCACGCCCGAGATGTAGTTCGAGTCGGCGTTGCCCGGGGACCCCGTGGCGCCGGGCCCGTCGCCCGGGTTCACGACGGCGAGCCACGGCACGTTGGGCGAGGCCGCCATCGCGGCGAGCGCCGGCTGCCAGTTCGCCGCGCCGTCGCCCCAGATCGCGGACGGGTACACGTAGAGGGGCAGCAGGATGCCTGTTGCCGAGACGGCTGATGCCGCGAGGAGCGCCGCCGAGGCGAATGCGCGGATGAGGCCCATCATCATCTTCGTTTCTGTCTGTCCGCTGTTGTGTTCGTGGAACTGCTCTCGAACTAGTAGATGAGGGTTGACAGTGGCAGAGGAAGAAGGGTGGTGATAATGTTATTCTATCACCATCTTCTACACTTATGAAGTCGTGTAGTGTAGTGTAGTATTGAGTGCAGATCACATCACAACAGCAATCTTATCGTAAAGGGGGAGGCGCGTCGATCGCCTTTTATTTCCCCAGACCTCGTCCTCGGGTCGGAATCGGGTGGTGGTGACGACGCCCATTGCTTGCTTTTCAGCGATTTGCTAACGTTACTATAATTAAAGGATGTGTTCGTCGCATGATGTTTTCTGGGGTAAGCGTACACTAAAGAGGAATCCGCTGGTGAAACAGTGTTTCATGCGTGTGTAATTACCCCATAGAGTAGGTGCCCCAGGCACTACCCAGGGACTAGGCGGCGGGAAACGGACAGGATCCCCCAGCGCTGGGACGATCTGTACACGTTGTAGGTAGGTGGTACACTGCCTAATACGCGTATTTATTGGACGTGGCTTGTTTGTTCGGCGCCATTATTATACGACGGAATGGAAAGATTTCCAAGGTTGGCTTGAAGTCGGAGTTGTTACTTGAGAGTGAATGACAACGATAATAGCCTTCAGCTATTTGGCCGTCTTGTAATGTAGATGCTCCTGAATTGATAAGGAATTGCGATGGGTTTGTCATGGTAGGTCGAGAGACGGTGTTTCAGATATATTCAATCGTTCGTTATATTCAACGACAGCCCACGTCTCGAAGGCCCGACCATGGTTAGTAAAATGTGTATTCATGAAAGTAAGTGTAAGTAAAGCTTGCGTGTAAGTGTAAGCGCGTAGTAATCGAATAGAGACAGCCATAGGTGTTTCGAGTATCGATAGCCTCTCTCCTGGAAAAGATGACGTAGACATCTACCGGCATTTACCGGCTCTATTCGATGCGATATCGCCAACAATGAATGCGGCTTTTATCAAGTTCGCATGTAAGTGTTCCTCAAAACCGAGGGTCTCGGCCACGCCGAGGCCATGTCCCTCGATGCTGGACGCAGGTTATTCTGCAGCAAGGGTATCGCAGCCAGGATTCAGCGCGATCCCTCGGTGGGCATGGTACGGGGAGAGAGCTAGTGCAGTTCCACGTGTCCCTTCACTGGCTAATACGTTGGTATAAGTTAATCGCTGTTAGCTGTTAGCTGTCAGCTGTCCACGAGAATCTAGCTATATTGTGAGACATCTTACAAGTACAATAGCAGCGACTGCTACTGTTCCTCTTAAGCAGAATAACAAACGGCAACACTCGCGCGGAATGTATGTCCGGAACACCGGTACAGGTCGGTCCAGCTTACATCCGTATACACATACTCACCCTCTAAGGTGTGCACCCAAGGCGGCTTGAGTAAGCTTAAACGCCATCAATGCTATGCCGTGCCGGCAAGCTACTACATAGTAGTAGATATCCCGAAAGCTTGTTTTGAGCCTACCGGTAGTCGGCAAGAGAGCTAAATATCGACACGCTATCAGTCCACCTAGGTTGGCCATGAAAAGGGCCTATTGTGGCCAGAATCTAATAAACCACCCGTATAGTATATAAGGGCCCTTTACTTAATGGTTATATTAGCGGCGGCTACTTGACTCTTCGCGCCATCCCGCACTCCAATACAAACTGATTCCCTTGGCGCATTTAACATTCATTACCACAAGACGAAACCATGTATTCCAGCTCCGAAGAGATAACGCAAGCTCTCGAGAAGTTCCGCGCCTGTAGGGTATCGGCCAACCGACCCGTGCTGGAGAAGATCATACCAGTTATCGAGCGCACACAGCCGCCCAACTCCGGTGATGGGCGCGCAGAGCATTACCAAAGGCTTCGCAGAGAGTTCCTTGAAGACCTGCTCGAAAGCGGACCTCTGGACATAGACAGGCCAAGGGAGCTCCTCGAGCGATGGGATGATTTTAAGCAGATCGTCGACGGCACCTCGGTGGAATCAGACGAAGCTCTACGGATCACTAGAAGCAATACGTTTTTCTCAGCCGTGGAGGCTGGCCTGAAGGAGAAATCACCAGAGGATGTTCGCGAAAGCATCACCGTCCCTTCCGAGTTGCGGCTCTTGGCAGAACAGGTCGACGCAATCTGGGGACCTGGGTTGGCAGAGGAGGTGAGTAAATTTGACGGCGCCTTCTTTGACTTATGCGATTCCGGTCGAGTGAATACCCCAGAGATCCAGGCAGACGTGCCATCTGGCCCATTTTTAACGGACGACGAAACGTGCGAGGAGTTTGAAACCGTCATCGGATTCCAAATAGGGGACGGCATGGACGTGGAGTGTTGGGCTATTTTCAGCCGCAATCGAGACAATTATGATCAGCCCTGGGAATGGAGGTATATGATCAACCGCTTTGAATATGGCTTGAGGGTATTCGATACCATACCCGACGCCCTTGCATGCTTTGCTAGTTGGGGCGAGCCTACCGAGCATGGTATGAATTATTGGGATGGTATAGGGCACAGAGTATACGAGCACCTTCGACTTCATTAGACTATAGCTGTCCTGTGAACCCACGATGGCACCCCGGCTATGTATTACCAGGCATGATGTAGCAGCTGTAGTACCTCGTCGGTATGCATCGTGGATAATGTGAGTGTATACGGGAGATGTCCATTACGGATGATATCTGCTTGCCATGCTGGCTGCGTCTTGTAGTTCTGGGGTCAAGTCTATCATTAATTTTCAGTGGACAGCCTCGTTGAGGATAATATTGGACAGACAACGCAGGTGGGCGCAAATATGACTGCGATTGGAGCTTGGCTACCTAAGCCACTTCATGAGATAGTATATGTTGATAAGGATAGTAAAGTGAGCCCCATGGGGTAGCCCCCATTATTAAGGATCAGTATTTAAGAGATAAACTATTTTATACATTTTAGATCTTTTATTTTTTATATTTATATGAAGAAAAAATAGATGCTGGCCATAATAGGCCCTTCTCGTGGCCAACCTAGGTGGACTACACGCTACCTCTTCGTTAGCTTGAAGGGCGAACATCGACTTTTTGTAATTGAATGCAACTAGGTTAGCATGCTTAGGTGGTATCCTTATGAACTAAAAGCCAGCATGACAGAACACGGGGTCGAGCGACGGCCTCCCATAGGTCAACCGCCCGCAGCGCGCAGGTGCTACTGTTACATGAGCTTTTCAGCAAAGAGGTCATATGTCACGAGAGCAGCTCACGTATTGGTTCAGCTTGATCTTTAAACTTCTTCACCTCAAATTGTGTCTTAGTTATTTTACTCGACCATAGTCTCACCCGAGGCTCTGACGGATAGATATATCATCCGTCTTTCATACCTACAATACTACGTAGTATCACATGTAGACACACTAGACAGTTACCTCAAAGACCCAAGCAGCGCACATTCCATTCCATCTTTATAGCGAATCGGCTCAATTAATACTAGTATGTAAGTGAATCTTCCAATCTTCCTACCTGCAGACAACGTGCAGGACTAGCGCATCTTGATAGGTGAACCCCTGTCTTTGTCCCATCTTTTTCCAGCTGCGTAGGATCACTGCATTCCCACTCTAAACCCGAATAGGCTCTCCATCATTACAAAATGAAGAAACACGTGCAAGAAGATACAAAAGTTTTGCTTTCTAACCCTTCTCGATTCTGAATTCCTGAGTACGAAAGTATGTAGAAATGAGCAAATTGTATTCGACGAACGACATCACATTAGCATCTGTTTAGTGATGCCCAAATTGCCAGCTATCATTACGATTCAAACTATTTCTAACGTACAGAGTACATCAAGATGCTTATGCAGATTTAACATTTATCAGTACATGGATCAAGGCTAGCTAGCCCACCTAGGCCGGGGAAAGCGACGGCTACTTATCTCATTTGGGTAGCTACGTAGCTGAGCGAAGACCAAAACGTAGAAAAAGAGGCCGACCTCCTCTTGCGACGACGCTTCATTTTTCTTTTATCCTCCTAGGTCCTAAAGTCCAAGATACCCGCCCTCAATATTTAATCTCTTCGCAGTCGGGCTCTGGCTTCCTTTTGGATACTCCTCTTATTCACTTAGACTGCTAAAACATACCTATTTACCATAGACTTTAATGATTAATCAGTAGCTTCCTCAGAATGTTTGGAAGCGAGAAGCCTGCGGAGCAGCAGGTCGTCGACGACAAGCACACCGCCGTCGACTCGGAGGGGTCGGCCGGGCTGCCGCCAATCGACCAGAGACCGTTCTCAGAAGCCATCTGGCCTGTACTGGCTTGTGGTGCTGGTCTCTTCTCTGACGGTTACATCAACAACGTGCGTCTAAGTCGCCCTTGCTCCTCTTCCCTCCCGCTCCGTCTAGATCGATAAACTTATACCGATGCTATCCGTCTCGGGGTCCGATATTGGTTGTAATCGCCCATAAAACTCACATTCTTCACAGGTCATCGGCTCCGTGAACACCGTGCTTAGCTATCAATATGGCGACGTTTACAGCAACTCGCGGGCCGCCCACGTTGTCTCGGCTATCGCATTCGCCGGAACTGTACGTTCTCCACGCGCGCCTCTCCCCTCGCCCCGGTACTCCTAGTGGTCCAGGCTATTCGTGCGACGAACGGATGAACTAACTAGCTGGATTCACACGTCGCAGGTCGTCGGACAGCTAGTCTTTGGATATACCGCAGATCGATATTCTCGTACGAACTCGCTTCTGATCTCCACCGTCATCCTCATTGTCTTCACGGCGCTCGCCGCTGGCTCTTACTACCATGGAGACGCCGTCGGCATGTTCAACATTTTGGTCGCGTGGCGATTCTTTGTAAGTTGATCTTCAACGGATGCAAACCTCGCCAAAGACTAACATTTAGCCTCCAGGTCGGAATTGGTATTGGAGGTAAGAAGCGCTGTGGATGTCTATGAAGTAATCCCCGTGCTAAGGCTCCATCTAGGAGAATATCCCGCCGGCAGTGTAAGCTGCGCCGAGTCCACCGGCGAGCTCAAAGGCGGCACGCGAAACCGATGGTTTATCCTGTTCACCAACTCGCTCATTGACTGGGGATTTGTCATTGGCGCCTTCGTCCCATACGTCGTCGCGGCTGCCGCCAAGAACAAATACTACGGCACCATCTGGCGGACAAGTCTGGGCATTGGCGTCGTCTTCCCGCTAGTCTTGTTCGTGCTGCGTCTGAAGTTGAAGGAGCCCGAGGAGTTCTCCCGAAATTCGATGAAGAATGCCCGCACGCCTTACAAGCTGGTCCTCAAGTTTTATGGCTTCCGTCTTCTCATTGTGAGCTTGATCTGGTTCGTCTACGACGTAAGGAATTGCCCCCCTTTTCCACAATTGCATGCATGACAAGCCATCTTACCTTATCGATAGTTCTCTACCTATGCCTTTGGCCTATACTCTTCCCCTATTTTAGCCAACATCTACGGCTCGGCAGATGGCTCACAGGCCCCCTTGACGACCGTATTCGGATGGAATACGGTCATCAACCTGTTTTACATTCCCGGAACCATGATTGGAGCCCCCATCAGTGATCGTCTAGGACCTCGTTACACCTTGATCCTTGGTTTTCTCACTCAGTCCATCGTGGGTTTTATCATGGCCGGTACCTACGCCAAGCTCTCCCAGCCTCATGTCATTGGCGCTTTTGTTGTCGTCTATGGTATCTTCTTGAGTCTCGGCGAGCTAGGCCCAGGTAACAATATCGGTCTCCTGGCCGCTAAGTGAGTATTCCTGAGAATCATTTCCCCTGTATCTCAATTATCCTCTTGGAGCTCAACATGGCTTCGAAGATTACCGAAGCTCAAGACCACAATGACTGACCTGAAGTGTTATAGGACCTGCGCGACTGGAGTCCGCGGCCAGTACTACGGAATCGCGGCTGCAGTTGGCAAGATCGGCGCCTTCGTCGGCGTCTACGTCTTCCCCTACATCTCAAAGGCCGGTGGTTCAGCCGATAGTCCCACCTACTACCAATACCCGTTCTACGTCAGTTCTTCGCTGTGCATCTTTGCAGCATCTCTGGCCTTCTTCTTCTTGCCTCACATCGGCCAAGACACCATCACCCATGAAGACGAGAGGTTCCGCGAGTACCTCACCGCCAACGGGTGGGATGTCCGCCAGCTGGGTCTCAAGGCGGGCGAGAGCATCGACTCGCTGCCACGGGAGACGGAGGTATCGCAAAAGGCATAGATAATACTAGGCGCTGTTGGCTATCACCAGCGGAGATTGGCATTTGCACTTCCAGTTTACTCCATCTACTGCGATAGGGCTGTCTTGGATACTTAGCACATACATGCATGCATGACCCCATCTATTATAGAATCATGATTGACGCCAAATTATAGCGCTAGTTTCTGCCAATTCTATACTCGTGTCTCAATATCTTCTATCTCCTGCTTGTGTGACAGTTAAGCCATACGAACCTACCAATGAAACATGGAGAGATCAGGAGCTACACCGAGAAAGAAATAGGTTATCTCACTTCTTTCCACCTAGGGGTAACTCATGAACCTCTAGGTAGGACTTACTCTGCATGATGCATGTAAGTTATTTAAATCCGGAAATGAGTACGAAAAGCAGACAGACGCAGCTTGTATCGCTTCATTCCACAACAACCAATTCAAGGTTCAATTCAAGCCTCTATCTATCTCTCCACTCCCACAAACTAAGGTATAAATAAAATAACATAAACTCACGTAAACCTAGCAGTCATTAATTAGACTCCGTCAATTGCTTGAAACGTTCTCTCTACGCGAATAAACCAGATCATGTTTCTTCTCATTGTGCCACGTTGTATTCTATTCTATTAGGAAGTCCAACTATGTGTAACTTGGAATCTAACATAAGGGTTTACCTAACGAGACTCTACAACGTGGAGTCGCCTGTTGTAGATATAATAATGCAAGGAGAAATAAAAATGAAGCGAAGCAAGCACGTTATCACATCAACGCAACCGGGCTAGATTACCTGAACATGTCATGAAACTAGATTGAAAACGCAGTTCATAATATAATACCATTTACCTTAGATGCTGTTGATAAACATCTTAGGACGATATGTACTAGGTTTCGCTCCCGTTTCAGCACCACACTGAGGTAGTCTTCAAATTCAAGATAGCAGTTTCACTCAATACCTATCACCTGGCTACTCAAACGGTATGATTTAACTTCCTTTATTTTATGCGCCTTGGGTATGCTATAGAAACAGTCGTCTAGTAGTTACTAAATATATAAATTACAGTTCATCGTGAACATCGGGCTCGTCATCATCACCTGCACCGCCAGCTCCCTGGTACATCTTAGATGTGATGGGGTAGGCGACGCCTGAGAGCTTCTCCTTCTGCTCCTCAAAGTCCTCCGTGGTAGCGGTAGCGGCGTTCTCCTCGAGCCACTCGGTGGTCTCCTTGACAGCGTCGAGGATCTGTATCGCGAATTAGTCACTAGTAAATGGGTAACGAAAAGCGGGAGAACTTACAGCTTCCTTCTCATCCTCGTCGATCTTGCCACCAAGACCGTCCTCATCGTTGACCTGGTTCTTCAGGTTGAAAGCGTAGTTTTCCAGACCGTTTCGGGCCTCAATACGCTCGCGAGTGGCCTTGTCTTCCTCGGCATACTTCTCAGCCTCGGCAACCATGCGCTCGATCTCATCCTGGGTAAGACGGCCCTTATCGTTGGTGATGGTGATGGTTTGGGTGTTACCAGTTCCCTTATCCGAGGCTGATACCTTGAGGATACCGTTGGCATCAAGCTCAAAGGAAACTTCAATCTGGGGAACACCACGAGGCGCCGGGGGGATGTTGGTCAGTTCAAACTTGCCGAGCAGGTTGTTGTCCTTAGTCATAGATCGCTCGCCTTCGAAGACCTGGATCAGAACAACGGGCTGGTTATCGGCAGCAGTAGAAAAGATCTGGCTCTTGCGAGTCGGGATGGCTGTGTTACGGGGGATGAGCTTGGTCATGACACCACCAGTGGTTTCGATACCAAGAGTCAACGGGTTAACATCCATGAGGACGACCTCGGAGGTACCTTCCTCGCCAGATAGAACACCGGCCTGAACGGCGGCACCAAAAGCAACAGCCTCATCGGGGTTAATACCCTTGCTAGCCGTCTTTCCGTTGAAGAATTCCTCGAGAAGTTCCTGAACCTTGGGAATACGAGTTGAACCACCGACCAGAACGATGTCATCAACCTGGTCCTTGGTCATCTTGGCATCGTCGAGGACCTGCTTCACGGGCTTGAGAGTTCGCTTGAAGAGATCGATGTTGAGCTCTTCAAACTTGGCTCGAGTCAAGGTCTCGGTGAAGTCCTTGCCCTCAAAGAAGGACTCGATCTCAATACGAGCGGTCTTCTGGGAAGAGAGGGTTCGCTTGGCCTTTTCGGCCTCACGCTTTAGTTTACCCATGGCCTTGGCATCCTTGGTGATGTCAACATTGTTCTTCTTGTTGTAGTTCTTGGCCCAGAAGTTGATGATTCTCTGGTCGAAATCTTCACCACCTAGATGGGTATCACCAGCGGTAGCCAGGACCTCGAAAACACCCTCGTCGATGGACAGAAGAGAGACATCGAAGGTACCACCACCAAGATCATACACAATGATGTGACGCTCACCATCAGTCTTGTCCAGACCGTAGGCGATAGCGGCGGCGGTAGGCTCGTTGACGATACGCAGCACGTTGAGACCGGCAATAATACCGGCGTCCTTGGTAGCCTGTCTCTGGTTGTCGTTGAAATAGGCGGGGACAGTGACGACGGCGTGGGTGACCTTCTTGCCCAGGTATGACTCGGCAACCTCCTTCATCTTGCCGAGAATGACGGCAGAAATTTCTTCAGGTGTGAACTTCTTGGGCTGGCCGTGGACGTTGACCTGAATGACGGGCTTGCCGTCTTTCTCGACAACCTTGTAAGGGAAGTGCTTGAGGTCCTGCTGGAGAGTTTTCTCATCCCACTTTCGACCGATGAATCGCCTATAGGTGATTTTGGTCAGCGAGTCAGGTCACGGAGGGAGATCTGAATGTGCTAGAGCTGCGAGCGCAATGTTCCCGCATTACGAGACACGCCGTTCGTTGTAGGGAGCAAGACAGACTTACTTGACGTCGTAGATAGTGTTCAAGGGGTTGTTGGCTGCCTGTTGTTTGGCGGCATCTCCGACTAACCGTTCGTCTTCGGTGAAGGCGACGTATGAGGGAGTGATACGGTTTCCTTGGTCGTTGACGAGAATCTCAACCTTGCCCTTTTGCATCACACCGACGCAAGAGTACGTGGTTCCCAAGTCCTGGCAGAGAAAAGCAACGTTAGCAGGCGAGGTACGCGAAATCGAAGCCGTGGCGACGGTCGTGTCGGGGCATTGAACGTGCGACTTTGACTTACAATACCAATTACTGTGCCATAATCCTGCTCCGTATCCTGAGCATTTACGCTGGAGACGAAGGCAAGGGGACTAAAGAGAAGGAGGCTCCAGGCGATCATGCCAATGGCAATCGCCCAGTAGCTCTGGGATCGCCGAGCCATGGTGAATGGACGACTCGGCGGCGGTATCACGACCGAAGATAGGAAAATGGGGTATCAATCAACTAAGCAACAGAGAATAAATGAAATCAAAGCCACCAGAGCCAAAAGCGCCGAGACCTCTCTATTGTCCTCTCATACAAGACACCCGAGGATGCAACGGGGTTATTGGGGTTGGATGGGTTGGGTTAAGGGGAGAGGAAGAGTAGTTAGTTTGCAGGACGGGCAGAAAGGCTGGAGGGGATTTCTCTTATATGGCCGATGCAGGTGGAAGAAGCCAGAATTCACAAGTGGACAAGTTGCAAAAAAGACACATCTTCAATATCGAAGTAAAAGTGGGCCTATAGCCACCATCCAACGGTGGCATTGGACACCTAGCCGTGCCTAGCCATGCCTACCGCTCTCCAGCAGCGCCCTAGTCCTAGGCGGTGCTAGGGACCTTGGGTAGTGTGAAGCCGCCTAGGGTCAGTGGATCGTGCGTCATTGGGCAATGATGGGCGGCCTTGTACACCTTGTTACTCACGCCCGCCAAGATCAGTGGCAGGTCCAACAGGACAACTTGGCCTCAAGGTGCCACCAGGGGCGGTAAAGAACCCACCCAAGGGCCCCTTGGGGCGCTTCCAGCTCCACACAGCGCCCACACAGGTTGTCGGTAGTAGCTAAAAGGGTGGGGGGTAGCATGAACTAACCGAGTCAAAGACATCAATACCGGTTGCTCGAGTACCAAAACGACTACTTGGCTTGTATCTAAAGAACTGCCAAAAACGGATATGCTGAGTCGTATGTGGCCTATGATAAAGCCAGATTTCAACAAGTTTAGGTAGAGTTGTCCCTTCGCTTTTGATCATTCACCGCATTTACGAGCTGTACTCAGATCCACGTGGTTTCTTTTGTCTCATCGAGTCATCGAATGTGTGTTGCAAGTGCACTGCTACCTTGTATAACCCACGTTACACTTTCAGCCGCCACTGCTTCCGGACACAGTAATCCATTTATTAGTTGCCACATAGAATTGATCTTATTGCAATCGTCAAACTCCTAGAAACCCATTACCAACTCAAAACAAAGTATTGTGATAGGTGGGATTTAGTTTTGTTCATAGACCATATGTATACTTGGGTAAGTTATCTATCTGTCGTCTTCTCCGAGTTTCCTCCACAGTCTTTGTGCGGGGCATCCCTGCCACATGAGTTCCGTCCCTCAATTTAGATAGTGTCTCCTAACCGGTGTCAGGGGGATCCGGGCACCCCCCCCATTTGACACACGTTTTCCACCAAAACACACCTATTTCAAAAATCGATAGTTAAATAGAAAAAATAGCTATAAACATAGTTTCTTTAGATTTATAAAATAAAATGATTAAATATCACGTAAAAAAATCAGCAGGCTATATAAGCTATTTTAATATAGGTAAAAAAAATGTTGAAGTAAAAAAAACGTCGGCCCACTAAAAATACTAGTAAATTTAAAACCAGCTAAATAAATTCTAGAAAATCTAAAAAACATGTTATTAAGCCAAGAAATATATATATGCTAGAAAGAAACATGAATTATTTAAAAATACTGATTTAAGCTTTTTACGATTTTTTTAAATAAAGTTATTTATATATATAATTTTTACCACTATAAATTTATAGTGATAAAAATAAATACGTTAATAGTTTAATTAAAAAAAATCGTAAAAACATTAAGCTACTTTTTTTAAGTAACTTAAGCTTTTTTTTATATAGTGTGAAGGTCTTAGCTTTTTCTTCTTATTCCTCGATTTTTTAGAATTTATTTAGCTGGTTTTAAATTTACTAGTATTTTTAGTGGGCCGACGTTTCTTTTACTTCAACATTTTTTTTACCTGTATTAAAATAGCTTATATAGCCTGCTGATTTTTTTACGTGATATTTAATCATTTTATTTTATAAATCTAAAGAAATTATGTTTATAGCTATTTTTTCTATTTAACTATCGATTTTTGAAATAGGTGTGTTTTGGTGGAAAACGTGTGTCAAATGGGGGGGGTGCCCGGATCCCCCAGCCCGCGGTTACTACTTTCTGTATCGCTAGTCGAAATGCCTGCCTTAACCCCTGACAATAAGGTACTATGTAGTGTAGTGTAGGTTATTTATAAGACCGCCGCAATTGTAGGACAGGTACGGTGCAACTGCAACTGCAACATAAGTTCATGCTACTATATGAAGATCTGAGTCATCATAATTATGGGCAAGTCGTAGAAACGAACCAATGTAAAGTCATCGTACTGGACCGTCACCGGACATCCTCGAATTAAAGAGTTGGCTGTCAAGCTCATATAACCATCATAGCGCTCGCTGTACTTCAGATCTGCTTCACATAAAACCTAGTGTGCTAGAATTCACGCGACGCTTCTTCAAACCCCATGCTTTATATGATCCTATCCTTGCAGCCTTTTGAGTATGCGTAAATGTTCACTTCGCCGCCGTTGTTCCACACAAGCTAGGCAATCCTAGCCCATCTCACTCCAACAAGCCGGCAGCTACGGTTTCGCCTCCACTCCTCAGAACCACGCGTTGACCGACTTCCAACGGCACCTTACTGCTCATCTTCACCACGATCCTCGCTACACTAGCCGGTTTGACGATCTTGGGCTTTTTCTTCAGCACCGTTCCCTTAACCTTATCAAGAAGAGCAGGTATCTCGACAATCTGGCCCGCAGCATGCAGACGGCCCCTGTGTACGTCCACCTGCATCGGCATCAACATATCAAATGCAAGCACTTTGACTGTAAAGGTGTCGACGCAAGTGATTGGCTGCGTAGGGTCGCAGACAATGTCGCCCACACGCACGTGGATCGGGTCAATGTTGCTGAGATGAATCACGATGTTCTGCCCAGCAACGGCCCAGTCTACCGGCTCAGAGTCCAGCTCTAGTGATTTGACATAGGCCTTCTCGCCACTTGGCTGGACTAAAAGGGCATCGCCGGCTTGCAGAGATCCGGCGTCAATACGCCCAGATATTGTTAGTGGGCTCTGCTGCGAACGAAATACTTCCGAAATGGTCATCCTCAACGGTTTGGTCAAGGCTCTGGTCATAGGCTCTGAGCTCTCTAATTCGGCAATGAGAGTGTTTCCGCTATACCAACTGGCAGCAGGGTCGGATGACTTATTGACTAAATTGTCACCATTGAGACCAGACACGGGTACATAGCTGACGTTCTTGAGCTGGAACCCGGTGGCGGACAGGAAACCTGACACCTGCTGCGAGATCTCATCAAATCTCTCTTGTGACCAGGCGACAGTATCAAGCTTATTGATGGCGACAATTATTCGTGATACACCCATGCTGCGTAGGAGGAGTGAGTGCTCTCTAGTTTGTCCTTTGAGACCAGCCTCGAAGGAACCCGTCGACGCGTCGACCACCAATATCGCAAAGTCCGCTTGACTGGCCCCGGCGATCATATTTGGGATGAAGTCTCGATGACCTGGCGCGTCTAATATGGTGAATGATGTAGAGTCCGTCTCAAATTTATTTGTGGCGATGTCGATCGTGACTCCACGGGATCTTTCTTCAGAACGTTGATCTAGCACCCACGCAAGGGCAAATGATGACTTTCCAATACTCTCGGCTTCTTTTCGATATTTCTGGATGGTCCTCTGGTCCACTACACCCAAGTCGAGGAGCAGTCTGCCCATGAGGGTGCTCTTTCCAGCATCCACATGGCCTGACAAAATTAGCGTGTCTTCGCCCTCAAATTTTCGAGGTCCTTGGTAACGACATACCAACCACGACGAAGCTTGCATTCTTCTTTTTCTTCGCCTTTCCAAACTCACTCAGCACGTCCAAATTTTTACTTTTCGGCAACGGAGTATCGTCGATTTTCGTAGCCCTCATTCCATCCACGATGCCTTCCTCCTTCCCCTCGAGCCCGCCCTTCTTTTTATTTGAACTTGCCGCCAGTTTTTTGTTGCTTGCTAGTTCCGAATGTATTAGTATAGTCATGGAGGTACCTTTTTCGCCAAAAGCGAACCTTTGGATTGTGCTGTAAGCACCACGTCGTCAGGACTTGGTTCTGAGAAAGCATCAGCTATTGAAGACGCAAAGCTCATGTACGGTATTGGATATTGATTCCTTGGCACAGGTGCAGCCCAACTCGTAGAGGAGCCTAGCAATGTTCGCGCAAAAGCAGAGGGAGCGGCAAGCGCGGAAGGGCCAGGGTGTGGATCCGTCGTGGTTGAAGGGTCGGGTATGCAAGACTGTGTGGTGGCTGTGTCAGGATGCTCGATTGTCCCATCTATGTCAGGTTTGTGTTGAGCTTTTGTGCGAGCAGGGAGAGCCTTCACATTCTCTCTACTACTCAGCCTCGCTGCTACACCCCCAGTTATTGGCCGATCTGGTTCTCTGGGCGCTTGCGAGGTCATGCTGTTTTCTGACGATTGCATGGTTCTGTCTTCCAACTTTCGATCTTCAGCCTTTTTTTTACGAGCCGCAGCCAATGCTTGGAGTTTTGACATTTTCCCTGAAG
This sequence comes from Xylaria sp. FL0933, assembly GCA_022578765.1. Lineage (NCBI taxonomy): Eukaryota > Fungi > Ascomycota > Sordariomycetes > Xylariales > Xylariaceae > Xylaria > Xylaria sp. FL0933. The sequence goes on from MU389752.1 coordinate 147,967, forward strand.
AGCTAGAGCCTCCCAATAGACCGCCGACCGGCCGAGATGGTTCGATGAAACTGGTGCATCGGTCATTGGGAATATTCAACCACGGCATATCATGGAAGAAGTCGGCCAGAGAAAGGTGCGGCCGGTGCTCTAGACGCCTATCATCTGTACTCGTAGTGTTAGACAACGAGTAACCTGAATATGATCGATCTCGGACCCACCCTCAAACACCCCTAGAGCACCTAGGTGATGTCTCCTGGGCCCAGGCACTTCTACGTAGTGCCGATTGACGCCTGTGCCGCGGAATGTATCCATATGAAATCGTGCGGACTCACCTCCAGGCCTGTTCTTCTGAGTGGGCGTTTTGGCGGATTTCGGTGAAATGTACTTGCTCGCCAAGTAACTCGCGGACTTTTCGACATCGTAGTAGTAGTGCCACAAGGCTTCTTCAATCTGTTGCGTTGTGACTTTGGAGGAATCGCTTCCTAACGCGACGCGGACCTGGGCTGCACTGGCGTCCATCTGGGCTACGCAGCGTATTAGACAATATGTTGCGAGTAGAGGGAACAGGTATACTGCATTTTCTTATGCAGATCGTACCTCGATCCTCAGGGCTCAGCTCATCTTCTTCGTCTGAGTACGCGCCACCCTCGTACTCGTCAAGGTCATTTTCGTAGTCGTAGTTCCGATATGCTTGATGTCGCGACATGGTGGCAGCGGATGAGTCACGTCCGTGAAGCACAACGACACCCGTAGAGTTGGGGTAAATATTTACTTTTGGGTGAATCTAATGGCTTCCGTGGAAGAAACCAACCACATGGAGTGATTGAATTATATAAGGGGCTTTTGTCGCGGAAGATAACGTTGGCATAGAGTCTCCAACGTAGCTGTTGGAGGGGCAAAGGTAGAGAGGGTACCTACGTAACCAGGGATGGAAGGCACCCTATGTTGGCCAAGAGTGTACCTACAACGAGGGCTACAAAGGGTGGAGATCCATACACCCTGCCAGGTGCGTTTCCGGTCAACATAGGTGCCTAGATAGTGAACGAACTCGGCCAACATAGGATGCCTCGCAAAAGGAGGGGCATTGAGGGGTGGAGAGGGCTCCGCACTGCAAGTGCTTACATCATGAGGTATTGCCACACACTCTAGCGGCATCCATGATGGGTTTGCAAGCCACCTAGCTACATAGTACCCCTGTAGCCTGTGCTAGTTTATTGTCTTTTTGACTACCAACGGCCAACTGAATATACTACTCTACTTCAAGAAGACGCCTTAAGCTCCAAACGCTGCTGTTCTCTGACGTTTTGTTTGATATCTGTGTCAATACATTACACGCTCCATGAACCATCATAATACACGAGATGCAGCGATCCGCTTCGTGCAGCCCCTGCTTGCGTGTACCTAACTAACCTCACGCAGCTTATCACACGTAGAGCATCTGATGATGCCCTAGTATGCCTGATTTGTGGTATTTCTAGCGGGAAAGCTCGTGAGAACCGCAGCTTACAATGAAAAAGGAAATGATCACCATGCAATATCTTTTGCTTGAGGCATCCCCACCTCTTATAGATCAATCAAACTTTCTTCCACCGCAGGCTGCTGAGGCGCGTGCTGTGGAGCTGACGGGAAAGGGTCCTGACTGAATCCTGCGTATCCCGGAGCTGCTGCCTGATAGAGATGACCAAGCTGACCCCCGTTTGGCTGCTGCTGCTGCTGCTGTTGCTGTTGCCAATAGTGATGGGAATTCGGTTGCGCTACTTGCTGGTATTGCGGAGCCTGCTGAGATGGTTGGGCGGGGTTCTGAACGGGCGGGACATTAGTGGAAGCAGGTGTTGGGGGGATAGATTGTCTATTGAAATTTGATGGCTGATGCAAGTTGGGATATGGTGACTGCGCAGTTTCCAAAGCCGTATTCGGCGTATGCCCTTCAGCTGGAAGTGAGGCATTGTAGTAGTAGGCTGCGCTCGAGTCTGTTGCTGTAGCCGCTGGCTCGCGGACTTGATTATGCGGTGTTTGGGGCGAGGGTTGAGATAAGTGATTAGACTGAGAAGGTGTAGGCGTATGTTCGGGGGGGACAAAGTTTGGCTGAGTAGGATAGTGAACAGGGGCTGATGGAGCCTGCTTGTGGTAGCTCTCATTCCTTTGTATTGTATGTGGCGGGTATTGATTATTGGAAGGCATCGAAACTGATGAACGTTTATCATAGTTCGCATATTGAGGTTGTGGTGGCTGCGGTGTATGTTGAGCATAGTCGGGAGCTGTGGGTCGAGGACCAAAGCTTTGTGGTGGCTCGCCAGTGTAAAAATTCTCTGCTCCTGACGAAGAGGCACCAGCCGCAGGGCCTAAGGCGGGATAAGGGCTGGGTGCCTGTCTCAAGTTAGGTAGGTTATAACCACCAAGACTATGTTGGCTGTATGCTTTAGAAAGACGTTCCTCTAGCATCCTGTCGTAATAACGCACGACGGTGGACAACTTGGCGTGCAAATCCAGTAAAGTGTCTACAGAGGGTATTAGCAGCAGCGGCGGCAAAGCTCGCATGGTTTCAAGATATGTATACTTACCATGCTTGCTCATGGTTTCTCCATAAGTGCGCGCAAGTTTGGGTCTCAATGTCCCGATTGAGTCATAAAGTTCTTGTATTTGGGGTTCCCTCAAAATAGTGCCTGGTGGCTGTGTTTGCAATCGATCCACTAGAGTTGCGAATAAGTTGATATTTTCTGCCTCAACCGGGCTGAGTTCGTAGTCGTTCTTTGGAAGGACGAAGCTTGTAGCCGAAACATCGCCCGCGTTATTCGTTTGCTGCTTCAGCGCAGCGGCATGCCGCTGCTTTTGTTCTTCCATATCGGCCAGCGAGGCAGCTATAGCAGCCTTCAGATCCTCGTCCTCCTGCTCGGCCTCGGCAGAGGATTCTGGGGCTTTGGCACTGGCTTGGGTAGCTGATGGTTTGTTGTCAGTGGGAGGAACATATCCTCGCGAATGGCTCTGAACCTCCTCGAGACTCATTGCGAGTGCTTTCTTGAGGTCTTCATCAAAAGCGTCGTCCACTCGCGCATTCCGGGGTTGCATGCTTGCCGATGTACTCCGATTCTTATGGGGGAACGATGAGGCGGTAGGTGAAACAGCATCTCCCGTAAAAGCACCTTTGCTGGACTTGTCCGTTAACCTGGTGTAGCAGCCATCATCAACTCGTACGGCTTGCATTATGCCCAAGTGAGGCAAAGGGAGTGTCTTAGAGGAGCACTGTTGGTCGAAACAATTGCCGCAATTGCGGCAGTGGTGTTTTCGGTTGGTGAAAGTAAATGCCGTCCGGCATCGCATACACACATCAGAATCGGTCCATTCGGGAGGCTATATTCAGCAGGTAAGCTTATAGGCTGAGCCAAATGTACTTTTACGGCGAGACTCACGGCGCTACTGTCAATCATACTACTCGCGACGGTCACTCTAGGTGGGAATTGATAGCCTTCCTTTTGTAACGTCCGATACACTTCGTTGATATATTGTAGATCATAACGCCCCTCGGTTGCGGCGGCCCAAGACTGAATTAGCTCCAGCATCTTGGCTCGGACATCTTGGTTCACGGCGGCAGGGCCAACGGCATGTAGTAGAGAGACGAGGTTGTCCATAAACTCGCGGGAAGCGATCTCGACAAGGAAGTGTGAGCCGCCGTTCTTAACGCATGTGTCGGTGAGCTGGAGCGCAGTCAGCGGGACTACCATAACCGTAGTATTGGGCATATAGGAAGCTCCCATACATTCAAGGCGCTGAGTTGTGTGTTGGGATTCTTGTTGCCTATGCGACGCTTGAGCGAACGCATAGCTTCTTTGGGCTGGACAGTCTTGGAGCGTATGACATCAGAAATCTCGAGATTGAGGGGAATATCTTCACTGCAAGTTGGAAGCGGATTAGCCGTGTTCCATAGAAGCTAGAGAAACGTCGCCCGGGTAGGAGAGATTCGTACAGACTGCTACCAGTGGCCTTGCCGATCTGCTCGTCCAAGGCGCTATTGGCCGAGGACGACCACCAACCTCCCATCATCGTGCAGGTGACCTCGTCTATTCAAGCTAGGATCAAATAGTCGCGGTGTTGATGTGGATGGGTGCTAGATCTTGAGAGTTCCGGGCTGGTGTATTATTCGTAGGACAGGTTGCGCGGTGATGAAATTCGTCGGTGATATAAACCAACAAGTTGTTGAGCATTAGGCGGAGGATGCGCTGCTGTGGACGCAAGCTGCCAAATAGTAAGAGGTAGCCTGTTGATGTAACTGAGTGGAGCTGCGCCTGATGCGCTGTGGGTACTCCCTACTAGCCTCCAGGTACCTTGTCTGCCTAATGTTTCAATAAGCACCACCGGTACCTAGACCCGCCTAAGAAGTCTACACGCGCGATGTAGTAGACATCTCTACGTAATCCACTTTCTGCGTACATGTACCTTACGCGTGTAGGTACATGGATGTTGTGCCTACCTGACCCTGTACTGAAGAGGCTGATAACTAGAAACGCTTATACACGTTTAATATACTTACGGTATGAGAGCTGGCATTGTGAAGGCCTACCTAGTTATGCTCTCTAAATTATCTCAACTTCTTAATACAGGCATAGAAACGTCAAATAGTAGTACCGTTATTTTATTCTTCAGGGTTGTGGTTCAGAGCGCGATCGGCTCTGAGAGCGGTACGTCTATTGCGCTGCTGAAGCTCCCAGGGCTTGACGAAATGGCCCATATGAAACTTACACCTCGAAATTAACAGTTTGTGCGATGTACATATCCATAAGTAAACGTTTGGGAATTGCTATATGTAGGTAGATTAGCTACAGTACATCCAATCGGCGCCGTTGCCTGCGCCGGCCGCGAACGGCCTTATGTGGGCCCAAGATCCAACCCGGTGATCCGGTATATCCACCTCGATTAGATCCCTTCTCTAGGCCATCATGTCCTACGAGAAAGTCACAACATATATTTAGATTTGTCTCTGTCTAACCTTCTTATCATTGATTAGCCGTCTAGGTACAGACTAAAATCGAAAGTTTCCAGATCATCACGGTAGTAATAGTCATATACGCCCTAAGATGCCTGTTGGGAGTAACATGCTATCAAAAGGGCTGAATGCAAGGCTTGGAGAATGACTCACTACGGGAAAATTATTCTATGAGCGCAGTCACTTGGCTATCCAAAAGAGTCGCAGTCCCGTGGAAGGTCAACTAGTCTCTATATACAGCACTCCTACGCCGTCAAACCTCCTCTTGGGAAGGTTTGGCCGAGTGTCTCGCAGTCTGAATAGCCTCATTCTTCTACTATCCGAAACCTCTGCAATTAAGATTTGTGCCTACGATATGATGAATTCGAGTACGAAGGCCTTATGCTGTTCGCGGCGCCTCGCATAGGTGACCTCCCGTCAGCGCGTGGGCATCCGTACAACACAAATTCAGAAATTGACGCGTCTGGTTGATGATTTCGTAGTGAATAGGAGCGGATATATGGCCAACCTGCACAAAATTGATGATTGGTCTCGTAGTATAATGCCATGTCTTAGTCTTTAGGGACTCTGGTGATCAGGAGACGTGATGCTCGCCTGGATAGATTCCTCGAAGCCGCCATATGTTAGCCAACGCAGGGCTCAGCGAGACAGGCCGACATTAACAGCCTAGGAAACGCCCTAGCAACTATGATACCCCCTTGCTAAAAAGAATTAAAAGACGAAAAGCTAACTACATAGTAGGTGAGAGGAGGATTGGTCCTGTTGAGGTAAGATCCATTTAATTCTGTACCGTGGCCTAAGACGAGATAGCTTCCTTTGTCTATAGTGTGTCGTTTCTAGCGCCCTGCGTAATAGAGTGCTTATTTGCAATGTCTCATTTGGTGGCTGCAATGAATGCGATAGCTGTAGGGTAAGGATCAACCGATTACTCCGAAGTGATTCATTGTCCGGCTGTCTTTATGCATGTTGGCACTACCGTACATAGGCACTGGAAACATCTGACTAGGTACGTATGCTGTCCAATATTCGACTAAGCTACAAAACTCTCATAGTTCTACGCTATCCCAAGCCGGTTCAGCTTCGTGCCTCTAATTCAAAAGCGCTGTGAACCCTAGGGTTCCCTCAAACCTGTTGCGCATTATCCAGTCGCGCCTCTTCTTCTTCCATTCATACATCCACCATGTCGAAGCCTTGAGCGTGTCTTGCGTCTTTCGGGACTGTATCACCGTAAAGAGGGCGTTTCAGAAGAGGAATTCCACCGCTTCTCTCGGCACCACGCCGTCAAATGCGCGAAGATCCATGAGAAATACGGGATACTGAGATATCAGATAGTTCGTAGCCAACCCTCCCCTAACTCGATTGACCCTGTTTCTTATCTAACATGCACCTTAGGCCTATAGTTCTTCTAGTGCCCAAGCATTAGCTGAAAGCATGAAGACTCCTTACCAGGTGAACACACATGACCTTGAGATCGAATACTACTTCAAGGACATCGCTACGCTCCTCGCTGTATCCGCCGACACAGAATTCAAGGAGCTCCACCTCGAGTCTGAGCCTTATGTTCGCCACAATACCGCCAAGGTCACCCTGACATGGATCGAAACTTATGTAGAGAACGGCAAGGCGGTAAATGCCGATTCTGAAGGGCAAAGCCTTTATCCCCCTTTCGCCGAGCTGGCTAATATCGAGGGATCGGAGAAGCCCGTTGAGAAGTACTACGAGGAGTGATGTGTGTAGCTAACCCGCCGTTTTGGTTCCTGGATGGACGATTACGCCACTTTATGTTGATAGATGAGACTCTATATCCAGCAACTTGCGCGTACAATGTGACAACATCATGGTCGTCGTAGCGGCTTGAGATACCGCTTTCTATTCTATAAGTCCGTTAATCGCGTTTCCAGACACGCAACACAAAACCAAACCTAACCTGGGTTTTACATACAAATTGATCAATACCCTTTGCAGTGACTGCGAGCCGCAATATTCGATCGGCATTTTAGTCGAACCTACCTAGGTAGTATGGCTCGACTAACTTTATCAAATACATAGGTATTAGGGTATGAAATTGACGCGCTAGAGTGATTCAAGAATAAGGCTGTGAAGTCGCAGTAACAATTATTGTAAACTGCCCACCGCAGAGTAAAGACGCCTTTGAATGCAAAGTTGGTTAATCCGTACACATGTAGTACTGTCGAATAAACAGCCGAATATGCTCCAGGTAGAAGAGCTCTAACCCAGACTAAGCTTTGCTACATCAAGTAGAAATGCGATTTTTGTTGACTTTTACCGAAACCGGCAACTCATCGTTTGGCTGAGACATATGATTATCAACGGAAAACAGTAAAATTGACAGCCAAACAAACTAAGAATCATAGCACAATAGGCGGTGCCCTTATCTTGGGTCTTTTGGGCTTCAACTAGGTACCTAGTCTATACGATAGAGATAGAACTGATACAATTAAGTTACGTAGGGCGTACTTAAGCATCTCCGGCCAAACCAAAAGCCATGAGTCCTTACTGTACATAGCCGGTACTTACCTAAAAAGGTACCTAGGTAGTTTAGTAGAGATACGTAGCTGCTGCCTATACCCCACTATAGACTTAAGTAAGCAGTGAGACCTTACCTATTAACCACTTACCTGGTGGATGATTGCGATCCAATCCAATCCACCTTACAGGATGAGTTATGTAACCTCGATTGGATATACCATCTTGCCTTTTGCAACTTGGCTCTGTCCTCCTTCAAATGCTGCTTAACGCATTCACCACAAGCCGCCAGGTCGGAAACAGCGTATTGTTTTCCTATATACCCCTTCGCACTTATTGTTAGACTGTGGCTTTGCGCCTTTGCCTTTGTGCCCAGCGCTTCTTTGAGACCCGTCCTGTTCGCGTCTTCAGTGCTGTCATTCAGCCGTTCCCTACCACCGCTTGTCCTGAAAGAATGCCCTCCTATTCCTCCCTCCGTCTCCTGAACAATTACGGTACATAAGATGTTATCCTGCGCAATCCACCGTGTGCTCCTTGTGCTTATACCGTCCAGCTCACCACCCGCCGCCGCCTTCGCTCCCCTGTCCCGACCTGCCATCTTGCAGTCGCGCTTTCGCTGTGGTCGCCCGCCTCTCTCCTAACTCTTTCCGAGATAAATCCTGCGTTATGAGACCCCGTTGCCGTCTGCACCCGATATGAGTCCTGTCGCATATTCGGGGACCGTTACCACCCCCAGCAACGGTACGATCATGTCGAACTCCCGCAGTCATGCGACCGAACTGGCTGGAAAGGGGCCGACGGGGGGTGTCGCTTATGGCGGAAACTCAGGCCCGGGAAGGCCTCCCTTCCGCCACATAGAGGATCTTGTGTCGGTTACCGATGACCTTGACCCCCATGCGCCCATGCGCAAAGTTCTCGAGGCTGGCGATGGGCACATGCGCCAAGCCATCACGTATAAAGACTTTGGTCGGCCCGATCTGGCACTGCAGGAATATATCAAAGCATTTACTATTGCTGTGGATAAGGTTCCCAAACACAAGGACTATCCGTCTCTCAAATCAGATCGAGGGGACCTGGGCCGCTTATATCATGCTCTCAAGGTCAAAATCACCAATAATGGAGCTACTTTCGACAAAATAAAAGCAATGATCAAAGAGGACAACCTGAAGAGTGGTGTGCGTCCACAGAATACCGTTAACATATCCCTTGACAAACTGCTCTCGGATCTACCTACTGTACCATCCAGTCCACCATTGCAGAAGACAGTCAACAGCCGCGACGCCCCTAGTAACGGCTCCGCTAATGGCTACTCTCCGAGTCCTGGTTCTCAGTCCCGCGATGGATCCGGACCCGGAGCCAAGGTGAAGCCCGCGGTCCACCCAAAGCCTCAGGCGCTGCACGGCAACTCTATCAAACATGTATCGAACAACTCCCCTGATCTGATGGCTCGTTTTGCGAAACTTCGTGATTCTCAAAACTCTCCAAATAATGCGTCCCCGCCACCGTTAACAAAGCCATCCGGCCCCAGAGCTATGCCTCTCCCTAACCGTCTACCCCTACCACTTCAAAGTGCTTTGCCAGCTATGCCTAAAGTGCCTGATGCGATCTACAGTCCCGCCAGAGGCACGGTGACAAGCGAGGCTGCTAATCTCCCTTCTAGTACACCCCGCGGCATGTTCAGCCGGACTAATTCTATCGTATCAATCTCAGGTACGCCTACTCGTACCTCCATGGAGAGCTATTTCAGACCACTCAACGGAGAGCAATTTGTAACCGCACATACGTACGGAGAACCGCAATCTTCTTCAGCGGGCAATCTTCAAATACCTGAGGGAGATCTCATCACAGTGAATGAGCTGTTGCGCTTTATGAAAGGTGGGAATGCGAACATCAAGATTCTTATCATTGATGTTCGTGACCGTCAATTATTTGACGAAGGTCACATATTCTCGCAAAATATTGTGTGCCTTGATCCTACTGTCTTGTCACGTCAAAATATATCAGCAAGCGACATAGTCGATAGCATGATTCTTGCTCCCACAAATGAAAAACTGGCGCTTGAACACCGCGACGAGTTCGATTTGATCGTCTTTTACGACCAAGATTCCAGATCAATACCCAAAAGGACCAGCGGCAACATAGAGGAAGCGGTCATATTCAATCTCCAACAAGCTTTGGTTCACTATAGCTTTCCTAAGCAGTTGGTGCATGCGCCAAAACTGCTTGTGGGTGGTTTAGATGCATGGGTAGACGCAATGGGCAAGCAGTCCCTGCAGACGTCTCAGACACAGCCAATTCTTAGCCAAGCTACCTCGACGTCTGCTAGTACGCGCCGACGACTAAGAAATAGAACATTGAAACCAGAGGAGGTTAATACGTTCGAAGCAATGATTGGACGAGATGAGAATGGAGACTTTGACTATACGAAAACTAGAGAGGATTTCATGCGACGCTTCCCAAGCATAAGGGAGCCTGAGTCTATGATTTCCGATGAGAAAGCTCGAAGCACCGGCTCTGGAGGTGCAGAGTTTTTGAAGGATATGACTCCTACACCGCCTGTTCGTCCAAAGCCGTCCGTTGCCAGAACGAGGTATAGCGGGTTCGAGTCTGCAGACGAACACGCGCCACCTGGGGCTCTTGGTATGGTAGCCAACCCAGACGCTCCTACTGTGTCTAGTAACAAGCCCACTGGACTTGTCAACCCACATAACTGGTGCTACGCCAACTCCTCTATTCAAGCGCTCCTGGCATCCCGGGGGTTTGTAGACGAATTCTTGGACCCTCAGTGGCCGACGAAATATCGTCCCGACGTACCACCCCTTGACTCTTCTTACAATCAGCTAATGTGTAGGATCCTGGGCAACCTTTTCCAATGGTTGAGCCAAAGAAGCTTCCAGACCATGAAAGCTTCAACACTTATGGTATGTCTCATTGACTCCTTTAGCTAATAATCACTCACTGGGGATAGCATTATTTAAGGACCATCCATACGGGATACCGCACAACCGCTGGAAAGGTCTCGAGATTTGGGGATGCTAATCAGCACGACTCTGACGAATTCATCACATTCCTGTTTGGTCAGATTGAGGCCGAGACTCGCTTGAAGATGTCAAAGAATATTTTGCCGCAGCTAGATACCACACAACCTGTGGGTTTCGTTGCGGACCGATGGGGGAATCGTCCCAGCAACACCATCATTAGTCGATACTGGTATCTGGTGGAGCTCCAGACATTTACCTGTAAAAAGTGCAAGGCACAAAACTTCATGGCTGATGAAGCAGAAAGATACGCATTTTCGGTACCCGATCATGACAACGCTAATCTGTCGCAACTTGTGGCAGAGCATTTCGCCGAAATACATGTCGACTCTGATTGTGACAAGTGCGGCTCTAGGGGCAAGACGTTAAGGAAGCAGATCGCGCGTTTGCCCCCGTTGCTGCGCGTGGGCCTCCAGAGGACAGATCAAACCAGCTCGGTAAAGTATCTGAGCAAAGTGCAATTCCCTTTCGAAGGACTTGATCTAGGGCGTTATGCTGTCGACGGCGAGTCTCGGATGCAAATCGCGAGGTTACTTGGGGGCGAAGCCACTGACGGGTTTGATTCCGGTACTATCTATAGTCTATATGCCGTGGTCACCCACTCCGGAAACACTCTGAACTCCGGCCACTATGTTTCCTACGTGAAAACGGACGATGGCAACTGGACACGATGTAACGACACCATTATCGATACCGGTATACGCCCAATGGATGCTCAGAGGATTCTCCAAAACTGTGAGGGCAACTTCACGCCGGTGCAGCTGTACTATAAGCGGGAGAACAAGTGAAACTCGGCGTAACGCTTTTGTTGCTCACGTGGCTAAATGACTTTCAATTGAAGCCTCAAACATGAAAGCGGGGAATTCAGGTGATATATAGTAGGTTATACCGACAAGCAGCGGGCATGATTCTCGAATGAATAGCATTGCAACTAGGCGTTAGGGCACTGGATAGGTCCGCTCGGATGGTAGCATAGGGGTATCTATAGGAAATTTAATACCCATCATATTATACGCAACAGGTTTACATGTACATTTTAATTTGATATACCCTGACAACGAGTGTCCAGCAAAGTACGCAATGAATATTAACTCGTGAGCGTCAGTTATACCCGGTAGTAGAAAGCGTGGCTGTACCGCTATTAGGGTAGAAGCGTCTGCACGATGCCTCACGCTGCTCTTGTGATACTTCCAAGACTGATTGGCAATCAACAGGTCAAGCCGCCAAGAATATAGTTCAGACAGATTTTAGCTCACTTCTCAAAGACGTAATCGTGCCACGCCCCACTTTAGTTGGATTCGCTAAGGCTCACCAACTAAAGTTGGTGCTGACCACCAAATTAGCCATATCACCAGAATAGCCATTTCTATTCCCCATACAAAATGTATGGGAAACGCAAATGCTAAGTTTTGAAATTAAGCAACAGCTAACGGTCGCGCAGGCTTCGTACGCGTGTCATAAGATAGAGAATTTCGCGCTGTATTTACAGGATATCTCAAGTCCAGAGGTCTCCCGCGTACGCCGGAGAAAAAATTTTTTGTATGGGGCTATGTATCGCGAAATCGGTTTTTTTTTGTTTTCTCTGGCGTACGCGGGAGACCTCTGGACTTGAGATATCCTGTAGATACAGCGCGAAATTCTTTATCTTATGACACGCGTACGAAGCCTGCGCGAGCATTGGTTGTTGAGCAAATCGCGAAACGGCGTTGGTTTTTTTTGGTGGGAGACTTTTATTTCAATATGCTAAATACTAGGCTATTCAGCCCTCCCAAAAATCCAGAAAAAATAGAAAAAATAAACAGACACCAGAACTAAGTAGATAAGTCTATCGTTAATGCGTGATATTAATGTCGAAGCTTAATTTGAACCGCGCGTGTGTTTTTTTTGATAGTTTTGTTGGAAAGGTCTGAAAAAGTGGTTATTCTGGTGATGTGGCTAATTTGGTGGTCAGCACCAACTTTAGTTGGTGAGCCTTAGCGAATCCAACTAAAGTGGGGCGTGGCACGATTACCAAATAAGTTAATGAACGTAGTTCATGAGGTGAACCTTGACACCGTCTGGTTTCTCATGCATACTTGGCTTACCCACGCATGGTAATGTTAAGTTGATACTAGCAGTGCCGAGGTTGATTACTTCCACAGGCCAAAAAAATCCATGTTGGCATTCTGCAGGTCCGTACTTTACTGCAACAATACTAGGTTCTTCCTGAATAATTCAAGGTTTAACTTACCGAAGTAGGTAGCACCTTATGAAAAAATAGGCACAATCTCTACTGTGCCTAGGTATCTGCCCAGGTTAGGCATGTCGCTAACTAGCGCACCTGATGCCGCGGGGGAGCTAGCTCCCTCGCCCCCTGTCTTCTCGGCGTATTTTTTTTATCCAATCTGATTCCAGCCAGCCGTTTACGTCACAGCCACAAAACGACCAGAACACCAAGGAATTCCCACCGAGGTGGTCCAAGTTCTCCAGCTTTCCTCCCTCACGACCGCCCACCTAGCCATCTGTCTTCTACTCTCCGTAATAGCCAGCACGATAACGAATTACATCGTCACCTTGTCGGACTCAGCCATGACTCTCGCGACTCAGTACGAGGGTGTCCTGCCCTTGCACATGGTGCAGAAACCTCCCTTCATGGTCCAGGACATGAGCGCGCCTGAGGTTGAGGGCGAATCACGACCGTACCGACATATCAAGGCAAAGGATGGCTTCATTACCCGCCCTTCGCCCGAGATAGCCACCGTCTACGACCTGTTTACGACGACTGCGAAGAAATTCGGCACCAAGCCCGCCATCGGCACTCGCTCCCTCGTCAAGACGCATGTTGAGACCAAGAAGGTTCCTAAGGTGGTCGATGGTGTCAAGACCGAGGTTGAGAAGAAGTGGACTTACTTTGAGCTGTCTCCGTATAAATACCTGACCTACAAGGAGTATGAGACGCGAGCGCTGAATGTCGGCGCCGGTCTGAGGAAGTTAGGTTTGGAGCCCGACGACAGGATACACATCTTCGCGTCGACAAGGTAGCCCTTACTGAAGCATTGCTTCGTCACCCGCTTACTTGACTAGATACTAACACGGTAGCTAGCGCGAATTGGCTATGCATGTCGCATGGAAGCGCCTCGCAGTCTATCACCATCGCTACTGCCTACGATACACTTGGCCCAGATGCTGTCGAGTATTCGCTCACCCAGACTGAAGCTAAGGCTATGTATACCGATCCTCATCTTCTGAAGACTGCGAGCCGGCCCCTTAAGAATGCCAAGGACGTCAAATATCTCATCTATAATGACTCTACCAACATGCCCATATCAGATGATGAGCTGGCTGAGTTCAGGGCGTCACATCCGGAGTTAACTATCCTTTCATACTCCGACTTGGTTGCACTGGGCGCTGAAAATCCAGTCCCGCCAGTCCCGCCAAAGCCAACGGATCTGTGCTGTATCATGTATACTAGTGGCTCATCCGGTACCCCTAAAGGTGTACCTATCACTCACGAGGGTTTGGTTGCTGGCCTCACGGGTTTATATGAAGTCATCGCCGAGACTATAACGTCCAAGGAAGTTGTTCTAGCTTACCTACCCCTTGCGCATATCTTAGAAATGTGTGTGGAGAACATAGTCATTTTTATAGGAGGAACGTTGGGTTATGGCTCCCCTCGCACCTTGGCCGATACTTCGATGCGCAACTGCGCTGGAGACATGCGCGAACTTGCGCCCACGGTAATGGTCGGTGTTCCGCAGATCTGGGAGACCATCAGGAAGGGAATCGAGGGCCGAGTGAACTCTGGTAGCGCTCTGACGAAAAATCTTTTCTGGGGCGCATACAACTTGAAGTCACTTCTTGTGTCGACTGGTTTACCTGGTGGCTTCATCCTGGACGCATTGGTCTTCAAACAAGTTCGAAAGCTGACAGGAGGTCGTGTGCGTTTTCTCTTCAACGGTGGTAGCGGCATCTCTGAGGGCACGCTGCAATTTATGAGCATTGTGTTAGCCCCGATGGTGACTGGATACGGTTTGACTGAGACATGTTCAAACGGCGTAGGTAAACCCTGGGACCACTCATAATGTTAGTCACTGACACTGGAAATCATAGTCTCTGGGATGCCCGCTGCAATGGACGCCCAACGCCATCGGCCCTGTGCCGCCTTCAGTAGAACTTAAGCTCGTTAGCCTTCCTGACCTTGGCTATAGCACGTCTTCGACACCGCCACAGGGCGAAATCCTTTTGCGCGGCGCACCCGTCGCCAAAGAGTATTTCAAGAACCCTGAAGAAACAGAGAAGGCGTACACGCCGGATGGGTGGTTCCGAACAGGTGATATCGGCGAAGTCGATTCTGTTGGGCACGTCAAAATCATAGATCGCGTCAAGAACCTGGTGAAATTGCAAGGCGGTGAATACATCGCGCTCGAAAAGCTCGAGGCTATCTACCGGGGCAGTAAATATGTTAACAACCTCATGATTCACGGTGACAGTTCGCAACCGCGGCCGATTGCCATCATCTCTCCCAACGAGAAACCTCTCGCTGAATTGGCCAAGAGCCTTGATGTCGACAATGGCGAGATGCACCACAACAAGAAGGTAGAGGAGGCAGTGCACAAGGACCTGATAGCCACGGGAAAGAAGGCCGGCCTGAGCGGGCTTGAGATGATCAGTGGTGTTGTGATCGTTGAAGATGAGTGGACACCGGCGAGCGTAAGCAACAACCTTTCCCACGCACAAGAGGACAAACTACTGACGCTCACATAGGGTCTCGTCACGGCCACGCAGAAGGTCAACAGGCGAGCGCTGAGGGACCGTTACAAAACGGAGATCGAGAAATGCATGAAGGCGCAGTCTTAATGAATGACAGTAATATTGCCGCTGTACTATATCTAATTGGCGAGGAGTTAGGGGTACATGATGCGATGCGATCAGATATCTTGAAGTTGTATAATGTGGATGATGTACCAAATTGGTATTGTTCTGATATGCCCTTTCTCACGCTGGCGGATATATGGATACCCGTTCGAATAGATAGAGAAACGTAGAGATAGAGGATACAGAGACAGCACATGAAATTACTATGGTGAAGAATACTGGCTGACGTTTTGTCTAAATCTTGAGAGCTCTGGAGAGCTCTCGGATGCTTACGCTCAGTTCGAGCCTCTAGTAGGGAGCTGCCAGGAGCTAACGAGATAAGATAATAGACGCCAATGATTGGTGGGTTACCGGTGGGGCGCCGATAGGTACGTACAGGTACATACAGATTTTAAGAATTTGGGGGACGAGAATCCACACAGCCCACCAACAAGACAAGACCAGGCAGAAGAACCACTGTTCTCACCTTGCAGTAACAACCAGCTTCATATCGTCGTCACATTACTTCCTCTTTGAAGGCCGGACCACCACTCGTACATTGCGTAGAGGCACCTGATTCTCCCACTCGTTCGAGCTCGAAAGAGCTGCAAAGTTTGGCAAGATGGCGATGAGTACGCATTCCCTGCCCCGCGCTTGACCTTGAGACGGGCTGATTAATGTGTACTAACAATGCATGATACTCACAGATCTGGATTTGTCAAATGGTACGGTTGATCTGGGATCAGGCGGTGTACTCTATACAATACAAATGCTGACTGCCACCTACCACAGCCGCTGTTATGAAGGATGAGCAAGGGCGGCCGTTCATCGTCGTTAGAGAGTATGTCGGACACAATCACAACCACAAGCTCACGCTCAAGAGGCAGAGAGAGAAAGAGAGAGCTACTCCTACATGAAGACAGCCCATATTCTAACGCTTGGAAACTAGCCAGGGCAAAAAGAAACGTCAGTTCGGCAACGATGCCGTCAAATCACATATCCTCGCCGCCCGAACCGTCGCCAATATCGTGAAGACGTCGCTCGGGCCCCGCGGCCTCGACAAGATCCTCATTTCTCCCGACGGCGATATCACCGTAACCAACGACGGCGCCACAATCCTGCAGCAGATGGAGATCTCCAACCACGTGGCCAAGCTTCTGGTCGAGCTCTCCAAGTCACAAGACGACGAGATTGGTGATGGCACAACCGGCGTCGTCGTCCTGGCCGGTGCGCTGCTTGAACAGGCCGCCGAGCTCATAGACAAGGGAATACACCCCATCCGGATAGCAGATGGCTACGACCAAGCCTGTGATATTGCCGTGGCTGAGCTGGACCGCATATCGGACACCATCGAGTTTAGCAAGACAAACACAGAAAACCTGACCAAGGTCGCCCGTACGAGTTTAGGAAGCAAGATTGTATCGAAAGCGCATGACCAGTTCGCCAAGATTGCCGTCGATGCCGTCCTCTCCGTCGCCGACCTCGAGCGCAAAGACGTCGACTTCGAGTTGATAAAGGTCGATGGAAAAGTGGGTGGCGCATTAGAAGACACCATCCTTGTGAAGGGCGTCATCGTGGACAAAGACTTCTCGCATCCCCAGATGCCCTCAGAGGTTCGGGACGCCAAGATCGCCATTCTCACGTGCGCCTTCGAGCCTCCGAAACCGAAGACGAAGCATAAGTTGGACATAGCATCGGTCGAGGAGTACAAGAAACTGCAGAGTTATGAGAGAGAGAAGTTTATCGAGATGATCCAACAGATCAAAGACGCCGGTGCCAACTTGGCTATCTGCCAGTGGGGTTTTGATGATGAGGCCAACCACCTGCTGCTCCAGAACGAGCTACCTGCCGTCAGGTGGGTTGGTGGGCCCGAGATCGAGCTTATTGCTATTGCTACGAACGGCAGAATAGTACCGAGGTTCGAGGATCTGAGACCAGAGAAGCTGGGTACTGCGGGTATCGTCCGAGAGATGACTTTTGGAACTACCAGAGAGAAGATGTTAGTGATCGAGGAGTGCGCCAACACTAGAGCAGTTACTGTTTTTGTCAGGGGCAGTAATAAGATGGTAAGTTCTCCTTTAGGATCAAGTCGATGTCATATTTCATGCAGTCGTTCACTAAACTAACTGCTCTGTCACAGATCATCGACGAGGCCCGCCGCTCGCTACATGATGCTCTTTGTGTAGTTCGAAACCTCGTACGCGATAACCGTGTCGTGTACGGCGGTGGCGCAGCGGAGATCGCCTGCTCCCTGGCCGTCGAGGACGCGGCCGTCCAGACGCCAGGCCTTGAGCAATATGCCATGAGGGCGTTTGCCGAGGCTCTGGATGCCGTACCCATGGCGCTGGCCGAGAATAGCGGCCTCAACCCCATCGCTACGCTCGCAGAGGTCAAGTCTCAACAGGTGCGGGCCGGTCCTGAGGGCCGCGGCAAGCTCGGTGTCGACTGCATGAGCAAAGGCTCTAATGACATGAAGGACGCCTTCGTCATCGACCCCCTTATTGGCAAGAAGCAGCAGCTTATGCTGGCCACCCAGCTCTGCCGCATGGTTCTGAAGGTTAACAATGTTATTGTCAGCGGCTCAGGTGATCAAGACTACTAGATGAGCTAATCTGTCTTGTTTACCCTAACCGCCCTACTCTACCTTCGATAATACGTAGCCATGAAGAGGAATTATTTGCCCCCTACATGGCTCCCAGTCTAGACACAGGGATAAGAAGGGAAAAAGATATGGTCTAATTGTACGAAAGACGTAAAGTCTAAGACGGCATTTCCTTACATGCCATCATCTGACTTAAATGGTGCCTATAGTCAGATATAAACTATATACTAGGTAGATAGGGGACTCAAAAGACACAATCAAGACAGAATACGTAATCTGTAACAGCACGTAACTAAGCAATAAGACCTAACTGAGGAAACAGTAGGTAGTTGCACCAAAAATTGCAGATTACTCACTTGGTCTCGCTAAATGCTCATGACGAAGCTGATAGCAAAATCTGCTACTTTTGGGGTTGCGCAGCGCAAGTAATCAGTGACATATAATGAATGGCAAATAATAATTCGCTCGAAGTAGAGCTGGTGCACGAACATCATACCAAGATTTCTTCTTCCAGCCAGCAAAGAAAAGCGGCCTCTGTGAATTCAATTGTATTACACGCTAAAAAGCACATGAGAGATACCAGTAGGCTAGAATAGATACGAAGAAAAGACTACCCCTGGCGGTGGACAAAAGAATGTGTAAGGCTGATGAAAACAACGGCAACAGCTGGACTGCCACGGCTAGTCTTAACGACCTTTGCTCGAAGTTTTGTGTCCACTCTGCAGTACTGTTTTAGTGCCCGTTAATGAGGGCGAGTCATCCTTTCTATTGTATATAGACCCTTAACCACCCCTCTTCAAATGAATTGAACTCCTTGCTTTGTTATTTACGCAAACCCAAAACCCTCGGCGTTTTCTACTGCCATAGACAGCCTCTCCCGCAGTACTTCCTTGTCCCTATATTCCGGAAGCAGGAGATGACCATAGCATGTATATGCCGTAGGTAGACGAGCCGCCTCACCGTCTTCCTCGCCATTCTTCTGGATGACGAATTGTATGTTGGCGGCCCCACCAACAGGCAGACGGTCGCTGGATGTCACGAACTCAAGCAGCTTACGACGCATGCGATTGTCGAACTTCTTAACTACAGACCAGAAATCGCGTATGGTACGGTGGTTTGCATCCCAACCAGAGTAACGGGCCACCCGCCGGAGTTCAGCGATGTCAATTTCCTGTGTGCCTTCGACAATGGACTGTAGAAGTGATGGGGTCAGAAGCGTGAGGGATTTGGAATGCAAACAGGTGCGAAACCCGCGGGCAAAGGCCTCGAACTGCGGAGCTACTGACACATCTGTCAAGTATCGAATGTAATCGCTTACGTAGGCACTCCGGTTGTCTCCCGTCACGAGTGGTGCGTCCGTTGGGTTGTCTGCCGAGAGCGGAGCTACGCCAGGGTGCAAGGAAGGTTGCGGCCATGATTCTCGTCGTGACGGGTCCATTCGGCGACTGACGGGCTGGCCCAGCATCATGGTGGAGAATTCGTACGTCAAAACAAAGACATCTTCCACAGCGCCATCATTTTCGTTCCACTCAAGTAACTTCGTGAGGCCATTGGCATGATCAGGCCAGCCGTCAGCGATGTGGTGGAGTTCCGTGACCGGCTCCCCTAGAAGCTTGTGATAAAGGGCTTTGGGAAATGTGACAGGCAGAGTTAAGCCGTTATAAACGGCTAGCGATACAAGGAGACCAATTAGTTCGAATTTCCATTCCGGCTGTAAGGAGCCCGGCTGGAACCATGTCATTCGTGTCCGCTCGTCCATTGTAAAGGCCCCGTAATCCGGATGCAGAGCTTCGGCAATGGCTAGACGAAAGAACTCTTGTTGAACACCACCGTAGTCATATCCTTCCTCTCCACTATCCTCCCCGAGGTGTATCTTAAGAGGTCTCATAAGCTCTCGCTCCTCCCGCCGCCAAAGCTGGTCAAAGGCGTCTGCTAGGATATCATCACGCCGTATATTCAAAATGAGAAATTTGGATGCTGGCGTTCTCAGAAGATCTTCGAGTGCACTTCTCTGATGGGCATCAGTGACTAGACTACCTGGTTCCGTGATCATTCTAATTCGAAGCTGCAACGAAGTAGCTTCTTCATAAGAGTGGCTCATCATTGAGAAGTTAATGGCACGAAAGTACGTCACCAGAGAGGACGGTTTGAAGATAAATGGATAATCTAGGAGATGAACCCTCTGCCTCGTGGAAGTAAAAGAGAGCCAGGAGACTGGCATATCGACAGGATCCAACCGATCACCGAAAAATTCAAAGCGAAAGTGGGCCTCGCCTAAAAGAAGAGCCTGGCGTTTACGATCTGTCGGGAGAACTTGTTAGCAAGGCCCAGAATTTCTGAGATGGTAGCTTACACATGGCGGCTAATAGGGTGAGTGCACCGCCAAAAGGACCGTCCCCAGGGACGTCAGGCTTTCCCGTCCACTCTTGGATCATGACTGTTCTTGCCCAGTCGAGAAGCAAGATTGGAACCCGCTTCTCATGAATGCTCCGTTCTGTCTTAGAAAAGCGTATCGAGGACTGCATAGACGGCTCGATTTGAGATAAAAATGTCTCTAAGACATCTGGTTCCTTGGCGTTGTCCAGTAAGTCCAGATCCAATTCCATAAGCTCATCGAAGTAGCGTCTCGTAAGAATCGCCATCAGTAGCCTTCTCGCTAGCCTCAAGGCCACATCGTCGGTGAACGCATCTTCGTATTGAAGAGACAATAATGTACGTTGCTCGTCCACGACCCCACTGCCGGTCAGTAACAGGCCGCGAGATCGAATACGAGACATATCAAGAAGCTGCCGGGAATCTGTTACCAGCGGCGCTGCAGCAATTAGGGCATGGAAACAGATTGACAGGAGTGACGCTGTTTCAGCATTGGAGAACGGTTTTCGTGAGGTGGCAAACACCTTTGCTGTTGGGTACCGGGAAGTTTGTAACGATCTTGGAGGTGCGAATAGACTCGCTGCAGCCAGCCACAGGCTATCAAATACGAGATGAGGAACAACTCTTGTTAAGCGAAACATGCAATACCATACTGCTTGCGAATCAACAACCCCATCGTGAGTGGCGAAAGATTCCAGTAAAGCTTGTGGGTCGCTTAAAACGTGAAAGATGCTCTGCTCAGCAAAAAGCTTCCATTCGTATTTGAGAGTCTGCGGATACGGAACTTGAGTTTTCCGTTTTCTCTTCCATGCTTTGCGCCGACCTGTATGATGTCGGAGGGAGTCGCTGATGGTTGTTGGTTCTAGCATATGTCGTTCCGTTGTGGCATCCTCCTGTAAGACATCACAAAGGAAGTTGACTGCTTCGGGGTTAAGGCGCGACAATGACTGAGGAAGATAGCTATCTAATTCAGATGCGGGCTCCAGTAGAGCGTCATTAGAAGAGTCTTCGCTTTGTAGAGATATCGATCCAGTGTCCGTCTCACTACTAGGCATATCTTCGAGCCCATCTATTTGCGCCAAACGATCACCTACTCCATACTCGCCATCGGTTTGCGTCGATCGACCATCAGCGTTAGTGTCTGATGAGTCTTCACTACGCGGCTGGGACGTGGAACGACGAGTCGAAGGACGAACGGCACCCTTAGCGATCTTGTCAGGAAAGAGTATGTCGTCAGCAGAGTCAGGTATGGGCTCCACCACGACTTTGGATGGTTGGGATCCAGACGAGGTACGAATCTTCGTGTTTGATTGTTTCCTTGGCCGCGGTGACCGAACATTTGCTTCATTAGACTGTCTCTCTGCTGGGGGGTTAGAGTGTAGTTCAGCCGTGTTCACGATTGCTGCTATACCGGGATAAGGTCCATTATAGCCATTAGCTCTCCTGCCAATAGATGCCTCTTCAACCGAACCGTCGCTTGGCATCGCACCCGGTACGAAAAGCTGCTCACTGGTGTCGGTAGACGACAAGCTAGCTTGAGACTTCGTATTCGACTTGGCCGAGCAGCGGGCCGTTTCTGCTTTTTCCGACAGAGCCTCTAAGTTATTCGGTGCCAACCATTCGAGCATCTTGAATGCAACAGTGCCAAAGACTGCGGCAGCAAAAGAACGGTAGTCCTTCTTCCCGATAGGCTTCTCGGTGATCTTCATAGGTATAGAGGTTTTATCAGCAGTACGTGACCCAGTTTGCGTCACTTCGTGTAGTACATGGGCATCGCTATGCTGGCCGCTATGCAAAGATGGCTGTCGAGCGGGTGAAGGGCTCAAGTCGAGACTGTGGTTTTTGGGAGGCAAATGTGCCTTGATCCTCTCTTTCGTAGAGGGCTGCTTAGGAGCAAGAAGGAGTGGCGCTATGGCGTCCGACGGTCTGCCGGATGGGTGTGGCAGGTAGGGACATAATCGCGTCTCGGGGTTGTCTTGACCAGCGAGGTAAACAGCTAGCGTTCTGGCGCTGTTAGGATTGTAACGACGGATGGGAGCTTTCCCGGCCGCTCTCTTTCGGTAGGTGAAGCATGTTGTGGTCGAGCAAGCGCTACAGCCACAACCATAGCGCAGTTGGAGCACAAAGCTAGACTAAGCGTTAGCCTCGCGGAAGGTGAAAGACGGGGAGACACGACGGCAGTGTCAACACGTACCGATCGATTAGGAGTTGAAGATTATGGCGGCGACACGCGCGATGTATTGTATAAACGCGCTTCGGATTCTCAACGTCGACGACCAGCTCTCTGATTTCGGGCGGGGCGTCGAGAGGGAGTTTGGGGAACGGGGCATTTTCCCACAGCGCGGCGAGGACATCATCCTCAAGGATGCTACAGCGACGACCATTATGGACTGGGCGGTTTGCTTCAATCGTCATGACATGCGGCGCGATTGGAGATGCGGCTCATTTGCCGTCGCGCGACAAGGTACCAGGTACGAGGCAGGGAACGGCGGCGGGAGCGCGCGACGATCGAGACGGTGCGAGGCTGGGCACCTAGACGATCGCGATAGGTTGGGACTCCTTAGTTCACAGTCTCCATGTATCGGCGGCGGGCTAGGTAGGAAACGGCATATACCGGGAATAGGATCAGTTAGGGAGCGTCCGGCCTTGAGCAACAATCGGGACAAAAAAGGACATCTATGAGAAAGTCGAAGGGTGAGAGCGGTCCTGAGAAAATTTGTGAAGGAGCGGCATGAATGGGGGGCAAATGCAATAATAACAAGATGTTTGGAAGTTGGAGAATCCAGTTGATAACTCATCAATCCCGTCCCCATCTGCTGCTTTTCCTGCCTGCCTTGGCTATGTTACATAGGGAAGCCCCTGCTCTAGCGTGGGAGTGTATGTGCGCAATGTACATCTGTACATCTCCCGAATCGCACCCACTCCCGGTCGCTATATCCTGGACAGTTAGATGGGATTCTAGATGAGGCGGCTGCAGCCGGGGCTGCCGTGAAAATTGCACTGTCTGATTAGACACCTACTCGCACTATGTATTAAGCTACTACCTACATATGTAGCATAAGTAAATCAGAATTGGAATCTCGAGGTTATTCCCACACGACTTAGCAGCTTGAAGTAAGCAAGTAGGTAACCCTATGCATTAATGATAATCCAAGTATTCTTCGTCTTGTTAGGTGCCTAGGTATATAGGTATGGTATCTCCTGGCCGAAGCGCGTAAACTTCATCTTCCCAATGATGCTGCCATATATATGTGCCCATACTCCCCTAACAGTACTCGAAACATTGTGTATGTGGGTTAGTGTCTGTATGAAAAGCGATTTTTGATATGTAACTTTAATTGTTTAATTGCTGGTACACTCGGGGACCCCTTGTACAGTTACCGGGCGAGGTACCTAAGTAGTAAAATCATCGACAATGGCAGGTCCAGCCTGGGCCATACATACAGTAGCCATCGGGCAACGCCCTCACGGTATACAGTACCTACCCCTACAGTGTGCCCAGGTAGTATGCCAAGCTTCAGCCCTGGCAACTCCCCCATGGCGCCCATCGTGACGTACAGCAGCAGGGACTCGCACTAAGTAAGTAATACCATTGTAGCAGGTAGGGGTTGAGAAATTTTCCCCGTTCATCATCTCAAACCTAAAACCCGCCCAAATCTGTCAGGACAAGAAAAGAACAGGGCTACCAGGCCCGCCCGGACACCACGGCCTATCCACCCCACTAAAGGGCACCAATTCCTCCGGATTAATCATACATTGTTCACTATTCGATTCCATCCCACTTCTTCGCCTTCGACCCCTCCATCCAAGAATGTCCACCACCTAAGAGTAAAAAAGAAAACACCAAAAAAAAGCCCTCGCGATAGATTGATGGCGCATTCATAGCCCGCTACAGCCCATCTACTTTTCTCACTCACCTACTTACTACATCCAAGACAAAGGACGGAAATTGACGCACACCTAGTCGCTATCGTCCCTGTTCTGCTGCTTATCGCTGTAGAGCTAGCATCTCTTCCTATCGAATTCGTTACGGACTGAAACTCCGGTACGCGCTGCATTCCACAGCATCCCAACTGGAGCTACCTAACTAGGATATACAACCCTAAACTCCCGGGTGTCGATTTCGGAAACCAGGTCTATTGCTAGTCTTTGTGTGACAGCAGAGTCGGGGTATCTCACCCAAAGACACTTCAAACCATCTCAATTTTACCTTGACTTAGCGCAGACGGGCCTCCTTTGACCGGATAAAAGATGGCTACCATAGCAAGCAGTCGGCCTTCGGGCGCCGCCTTCCAGGCCCAGCAAGATACCACTCCGTCGTCTCACCAATACACCTGCAATACATGTCAAGTTGCCTTCCGCTATGCAGACACTCAGAAGGGCCACATGAAGAGCGATTGGCAGTAAGTAGCCTTCCCATGTGCTCAACAACGTCCTGTACATCCGGCGCATTGCGCTAACACCATCGTCTTTTCCTGCAGTCGATACAACCTTAAGCGCCGGGTTGCATCCCTGCCCCCCATTTCCTCCGAAGTCTTCACGGAGAAGGTACTCCAGGCTCGTGCTGCCACGGCCGCCGAGGCCGATCGTGCCGGCTTTCAACAGCTGTGCGAAGTCTGTCAACGAACATATTACAGCGAGAATTCATATCGAAACCACGTCAGCAGCCAAAAGCATAAAGCAAAGGAGGCGGCTCTATCAAGACGAGGAGGCACTATTGACGACGCTAGCTCCATCATGAGCTCTACCTTTTCTCTCGGAGACCCGATACCGGCGCCCTCGGAAGAGGTCGACTCTGATGCTGAGGTTGAATTTAACGAAGTTGTCGAGGGTTTGCAGAAGACCAGCCTGAAGGAGCGTCCCTCCCCTGTTAAGAGACCTTCAAACCCTGTCCCTTCTGTCAGCACTCAGGATCAGGCAGAACATGCTGTATCAGAACAGCCCAGTGAAGCTACTTCCACAACAGAAAGTACGCCACTGGTCGTTACATTGAAAAGCTGCTTGTTTTGCAATTACGAGTCCCCCACTGTTCCTCTGAATGTGCTTCATATGGAGCGTATACATGGCATGTTCATTCCAGAAAAACAATACTTGGTTGATTTAGACGGTTTGATCACATCTCTGCAGCAACGCATTCAGGAGTATCATGAGTGTCTTTATTGTGGCAAGATCAAAAACACTGTCTCTGCGGTGCAAACTCACATGCGTGATAAAGGTCATTGCATGATACCCTTCACAACTGAGGAGGAGCAACTCATGATCGGCGACTTCTACGATTTTAGAAGCACTTATTCGGATGAAGAGGAATCAGAGGACGAGTCCGTTGACGATAAACTCAATGGAGGTGCCAAGCTTGGGGCGAAGCGGTCATCCAAGGCGGTTGGAGAAAATGGCGATGAAATTGAAGCTGAGGATGAAGGTTGGGAGACAGATAGCTCGGCATCGTCATGTGATTCGGAAGATCTTCAATCCATTCCGGTCGATCATTCTTTCCGGCAATATGAGAGACTCGAGAAACATCCCCATCATTCGTCTCATGACCCTCGACATCATCACCAAAAGGACGGTTGGCACTCTCATGCCCACAAACATCGAGCCATATTCTATGATGACACTGAGCTACATTTACCCTCTGGTCGTGCTGTAGGTCACCGATCTCTGGTTAAGTACTATCGCCAGAATCTCCAGCACTACCCGACGCCCGAAGAGCGTGCCGAGAAATTGGCGATTGAAGCCGCAGGGTCTTCTGACAATGAGGAGAGCACAGCGAAGAACGGACAAGTCACGCGACGGCAAGATCGTGGCAAATACGGAGCTGTAATCACGCGAGCAAATGGCGGTCGCGGTATGACAGGGGTAAGCGAGCAAAAGAAGAAGGAAGTCCAGCGTGCGGTACCGCGTAGCGTCCGTCAGCAACAGATGAGGGAGAATCGCAACACTTGGCTCTTGAACAGGAGAAACAACCACCAGGAGCATTATAACTATCAGATATTGTGATCGGCACCAGGAAGGCGATGTGAAGTGAACGGTGGTGGTCTATTTGGTGTCTATAGGGAAAGAAATCATGCCGTCGTCTGCATGTTGATTCGTACACAGCTTGCTCAATAAATCAACGTATCCGTATAAACTACCCCTTCATACTTTAACACTATGTCCTTCGGTTAGGTATTGAGAACCACTGATTCTCTTTGACGCCTAACGCAACTTCACACCATTATCAACGCTAAAGCACTCTCTGTTAATTCACAATTCACTAAGTACTTATTCTGCACGAGGGCTGTGCAGGAGTTAGAACCAGAGATTTCCGGCTATATGTTCCCGAACCTAGATTCAGGGTTTGTGGATTAACTCACACCCAATAATTTCATCCATAAATGCAAAGTATGTAGCCATTCAGAAATCTTACCCCAGACGCGAAGTTTATGGACACTTAGTCAGGTATATACAACTTCATCGGCGTTTACCACCAAGGTTTCCATTTCATCGTGTAAGCACGTAGTCCTTCGCCACAACACCAGGCATGCAGTTTTAGGTTTAACCGCATGGCTGTACTACCTATTGAAGGTTTTGCAATACTTCGACTAGCGGATAGGGGGATGCTTGCATGTTCTCTCAACACCAAGGTTATGGGTTCCTCGCGTTTACAGCCGCTCACATCCACCACGTGTGCTATGAGCATGGGAAGCGTTAGCGCGTACATTATCACGTTTGATTTTTCTAGGTGTGTGCTTTAACCTTAATTACCCAACACTATAATTTTGAATTTTTTCTCGAAGATCTGTGTTGCACCTAGAATCCTTACATGAACTTTCGCACTAGCCCAGTCGAGATAGTGTAACAAAAAACACTCAGTCCCACTGAGATCCCTCGAGGAGCCCCTACCACCACAGGACTGAATGTTTTTTATTACACCACCTCGCCAGTCTTTCTTGTATTGGACTGGTAAAGCATCAGAAAACTGCGCCTGTATACGACTACTGGGATGTGATTTAATTAATTATTCGTACCTGCGTAGAAATGTTCGCCAGAAATGCAACAGTTTTTTTGACACCCTGCAGAGTCGACATCCGCTCCGACTCTCATTGGTCGTCGAAAGACGTCGATGGGCAACTAACAAGTCGAGTCGGTTTGCAGAAAACTGAAAGGAACGTTGCTTCACGATTGATTCACAGACATTATTTATTGTTCACACAGACGAGATATGGGAAAGGATCCTGGTATTGAGGCACCTAATAATGAGTGACTATAACGCGATCCTATGTCGCAGACCGTGTGATAACCAAGAAATGTAATACTGAAAACAGTTGTCAAGGTACGTAGACTCCCAAACGCCGCGGCCTGTAATCCACAGACCTGAATTCAATAAACTCCGGAAAGCAGTGATCGCATCACTGGGTATTCCAATGTGACGCGCCTGGGTATCATGTGAAGAACTAGGAAAAGATATAAGAAATAATCAAAAGAGACGATTCCAAAAAAAGGTAAGTTGGGGTGGCTAACAGGATCCTTAAAGAGCGTGTGTAATCATGCATCAAGTTTACTTTTGTAAATCGATGTAGGTCATGATATAGTTCGATAGTGTGTAATGTAAAGGAGCGGCATCAGATTCCCATGGTGGATGGTGGAGGGTTGTGCGTGGGAATGCAACCCAAACGCTGCGGTGTGGGTACGGCGAGCAATTAAGGTGTATAGGTAGTCAGCGTCCCAGAAACCATTAGGGCGATGGGGCGGAATCATCGGGGGTACTGCAGCGGAAGTTGTCGTGGCCATACTTGCAGACGAGATCGTAAGATGTCTCCTCTGTTTCTCTGGTTTTCCCCTTGTTGTCATGGATGTCACCGCCCGCATGGGGTTGCTCCTAGCGCTCGGGACGCGACAAAAGCCGGGGGGAGATATATACTATCATGTCGTTGGGATCGGTGACGAGACTACATTTCCATCCGACATACTCAATCTTAAATCCCTTGCCGGCATCCCGGACGGAATGGTAGGTGTATTCACGGATGCTGCGGTCATACATGGAGTAGAGCTCTCCGTTCATATACACTTTCATGATCAGATCCGACCAGTCTTCTGACTGAGAGTTGGACGCCTCGGCCTCGTTGTTCTCGCCATCTTGCTGTTGTTGGGACTCGGTGCTTAAAACATCGGGAGAACCATGGTCGCCAGCGGAACCATCATAACCCTGAACGAATTCGATTTTCTGACGTTTCTGCGGTGGCTGCTCTCCTTCTGATTCCTCTTGGGCAGGGGGAGAGGCGAAAGAAATAGGGGGAGAATGGTCAGACGCAGAGGCGTCAAAAGCACGTTTGTTGCTGGATTCCGGCGATGGGGTCAGTGGATGCTGAATTTCTTGGCTGCTTGTTGAATGTTCCGGCGACGAAGAGCTGGATGCAGAATGCATGTTGGAACTATTGGATGACCGTGGAGAATCTAGTGCTAAGGGCTTTGCGATAGAATTCTTCTAGAGACAGGACTGGTGCGTTTGTGATGATGGAGTGAATAAGCTGTGGCTGGGAAAACGACACGTCTTCAGCGCTTGAACATGAATCTAGCAGTAGAAATACTTGGTGCGATGACTGCTGAGTGCTTGAATAGATGTCTCTTTGAGGGTGCAAAATGTCATGGACAGAAACGAGAGCCAGTTTCTATGTCTCTAAGAGTGATGTTGTACAGATATTGTACAGTGGCTTGTACGATTGTGATGGGAGTGGAAGTAGCTGTGTGCGAAGAAACGTGGTGTGAAGGCAGAGGAATGTGGGAAAGGCTTGGGCAAGAACCTGTCCAAGGACTGATAGATATAGCCGAGGAAATCACTCCCAAGAATGCTGATTGCCATTTAGTTTTAGGTTGAAGCTATATAGTTAGTAATCCGAGTCTATTATATATCGACATGTGAGGAAGTAGAGATGTACGTAGGAAAAGAGAGTTATCCTGGAGACTTGTTTCTACTTGGAAGGGAAAAGTTAGAGACTAGCGTCGACGTACCGTTAGGTTCGCACGGCCATAGTGAAGATATCGTCTGTTAGTTGGGTTGGGATGAGAAACGGACGCTTACGCAGAGGAAGATATAAGCACACACTGGATAACTGGTCGTATTGGTCTGCCGTTGTCCAGACATGTTCCTGCTGGCGCAACCCCCTAGGCTTAGGGGATGCCTAATGGTAAAAAGAGCCAAAATAAAATGTCTACTCGCCATGTTCAGCTTCAGAAACGAAAGCGTAGTGCCGAACCTTAGACCCAACGATCCTCCTGTGGGGACTTGTAATAACCTCCGTACTGCTACACGGTACTAGACGGTACACCAGCATGAAGAACTTTCGAGCAACATAAGATTCGACATTTGTATCTCTGCACTACATTTTACTTTCATATCATTCTCAATCACACGATACCTCAAGTTCCGCGCAACGACTTTCCTGCTAACTCTTGGACCTTAAGCCTTACTATCCTTAGCACCCTCCGCTGGTTTCTCCACGACTGGATCGTCAGGGGAGAAGTTAAGGCTAATACCATTGACGCAATGCCTCTCATCAGTGGGAGTCGGGTAGCCCTCGCCCTTGAAGACGTGACCTAAGTGTCCGCCACAGTTGGAGCAGACAATCTCAGTACGTGACATGCCCCAGGATCGGTCTACGTGACGGGTGACGGCGCCGGGGATGCTATCAAAATAAGCGGGCCAGCCGCAGCCCGACTTGAATTTGTGGCTCGCCTTATACAGAGGCGCATTGCATCCTGCGCAAGTGTATACACCACTGCTAGAGAAAAACTTGTCGAACTTGTGAGAGTTAGGCGGCTCAGTACCCTTCTCTCGCAGGACGCGGAATTGTTCTAATATGTATCAGCACGTGCTTGCATATGCTTGTGCCTGTGAAGGTGGGATGAAATAATTTCTTTACCTTTGCTCAGAACGGTACGCCACTCGTCGGGCGATCTCTCGTCTGGATAGGTCATCTTGTTACCGGAAGAGCTTGAGCTTGAGCCGAAGAGACTCCCGAAAGGCATAGCTGCTAGATACCCCGAGTATGCCGAATTCTGGCGCAATGCCTGCTGAATGGGCGTAGATGCTCGGGTTCTCGTAAAAGTAGAAAAAGCGTAGAATGTTCGCAGGAGAGTGGCGAACGGCGGCAGTCGCATGAGGCGGATTTGAGGAGAGAGCCAGATATCGCAATGAGGGAAGCTAGGGAAAGCGCAAATGAGGGCAGACCAAAGACAACCCAAATAAGTAACTTAGGTGGCGGTGATACTTGATACTCAAGAGCGTGATGACAGTTTCATGCCAGCGGTTTGGTAAATCGGGTGTAGTTGATTTGGAATCAGCATGGCAATGTACACAGGCTGTTAGTGATACAGTGTATTTTATACTATGTACTTATGTTGAGGCAGTTTGAGGGGTTTATGTAGGGTTTGGTGTTAATGTGGTGTACAACATTACAGTGTCCTGCACCGTGCGGCGCGAAGGATCGGACTTGTACCTTATTCCAAAGCCCCTCTATGTTTGAGACCCCTACTGATGTCGTCAGAGACAAGATGGGGGGGCGCATTCCTCTCTTAGTGATCGTATGGAGTGGGATTGGATCGTTTGGATCTTATCAATGAGGTCTTCGCTCAAGAGATAAGGAATCGGATCAATATAAAGAGCGCGTCCCCGGAGAGCTGATCTCGGCTTGTGGGTCCTCTCCCCGGCCACCCCGGGGCAGCGTGCTTAGCTCGTGACCACTGTGCCTAGGCAGGCCCTTCCCCATATTCCCTAACCTACCTCGGCATCTCTCTAGCGCAGCTTCAGCAATCCACCATTTAAGGTCTTTCACACGCATTCACTCTCTTATTATCGTCTTGATATTGTACATCCTTCCCTCGCCGACTGAAATTCTTCGATAGAAAACCTTCATTTGCATATAGAACTCAGATTACGCGTAAATCGCCTACTCAATTGTCACTTCGAGCCCATCTCTTGTTCGCCCCTGCTATAGAAGCCAGGGCGTAAGCTGTCTACTGTAAGACATTTACAAGAAAGATTTAGAGGCACCGAAGAGCAACGAAGGAAGAAACAGAGAGAAAATAATACTAGTCAGGCATATATACAATATGCCTTTCGATACAGAGCTCACCCGTCGCCTGGGGATTAAAATCCCGGTGGTTCAAGGCGGTATGCAGCACGTTGGATATGCCGAGCTCGCATCCGCCGTCTCCAATGCTGGCGGCCTGGGAATTCTCACTGCCCTCACGCAGCCTACTCCCGAGGACCTTCGTAATGAAATCCGGAAAACACGGACGATGACCAAGTGCCCCTTTGGCGTCAATATCACCCTACTGCCCGCTCTCCAGCCACCTGATTACGGCGCGTACGCCCAAGTCGTTATTGACGAGGGGGTCAAGATTGTTGAGACTGCTGGCAACAGCCCTGGTCCCGTGATATCGAAGCTGAAAAAGGCCGGTGTCATCATTCTGCATAAGTGCACCACAATCCGGCATGCACAGAGTGCTATCAAACTTGGCGTTGATTTCTTATCTATTGATGGCTTTGAATGTGCTGGGTAAGTCCACCGAGTCATCTTCAATCTCAACAATATATTACGGCACGCTAACGTGAGTGAACGCAGTCACGTTGGTGAATCTGATATTACCAATTTTATTTTGCTCAGCAAAGCTAGACAAACACTTAAGGTACCCTTCATCGCGTCAGGTGGTTTTGCCGACGGGCAGGGCCTAGCTGCTGCGCTTTGCCTGGGCGCCGAAGGCATTAATATGGGAACGCGCTTCATGTGTACCGTAGAGGCCCCGATCCACCAGAAGATCAAGGAGGAAATCGTCAAGGCCCAAGAGACCGATACTGCACTAGTCATGCGTCGCTGGACCAATACAACACGCCTATATCGCAACAAGGTCACAGATGCTGTTGTTAAAATCGAACGAGAGAGCAAGACCGGCGAGTTCGCAGAGATCGCACCCTACGTTAGTGGGAAGCGCGGGCGTCAGGTTTTCCTTAACGGCGACCCGGAATACGGCGTGTGGACCGCGGGGCAGGTCATTGGTTTAATCCACGATATTCCCACCTGTGATGCTCTCGTAAAGAGAATCGAGAAAGAAGCTGAGGAGACATTGACATCCAAGCTCAAGCTTGCTAGACCCAAACTGTAGACTATTATCGGTATAGATTTTTCACCTTATCAAGCTGTTCTTATCTTCTCTAGAGAACGCGCTTTGAGCAAGGCTAATGTAAATCATAGCTTTCATTATCAAGCATCATCATGGTAAATCTCTATTGCGACAAACCTTGGCAGGTTAACAGTACCCATTGATTCGCCGATCTATGGCTACTGGCAGCGTAATTACTGACTTGGAACGGATTCAACGTTTTTATCACACATGGCATGTTATACCCGAGAAGATTGCAAATTAGAGGTCAACGCACGAGTCTCTGCTGGTGGACTGGCAGTTTTCGCTGCGATAATAAAGCGTCGTCCTGATGCATAAGTTTATCAGTTAGTTGGTATGGTCTATCCATCATTACCCGAGAATTATCTCCTTCCATGTCGGTGAACTTTCTAAACTTTCCGCCTCATCCCCTTTATTGATGGACCCAACCGCGACTCGTTCCGCATAATCGCCATGCCACTCAAGGAGCATGACTTTGTACTTCCAACCTGGTTCTTCATCACAGTTGTAGTCGTCTTCGGCTCTCTCGTCTCTTCCTTCGCACAACAGTATAAACTCTCGCGTGAGAGGAAGACCTGGGTTCTTCTCCAGCCACGTATTAGCCACCCAAATAGTTCCCAGCTCCCGCTTCTTACGGCCAAAGATACCCAGGCGAGTGTGGCCACGAAACCAGCTGGAGCGGTTTTCATTTGGAGGAGAAGTAGGTTTGTTGAGTTGAAATTTTACGGATACCGTCCAAAACTGCAAGAATCCCGAACCCGGAGTATCGCAGAGTATGTCTGGATAGTAAGTCGGCGCTCCTGTCAGTCTGCGCTTCGTCGGTTGCGTTTGAGAACAATCTAGCGGGCGGAACCGGGACCGGACCTCGCCCCCGTAGAAGTTCTTCTTCCCCCTAGAGGACCCTTTCCCTGACGTCCAATCCCAGACAAACCGACAGTCAGTTGAGTCGTGCGCGACACGCTGATACCAGATGATCCAGGTTCGAACTTTGAGCGCTTTCTGGATGCGCCGCGTCTTGCTAGTGTACCAGTCCCAGATATGTGGGAACGCTCCGCCCTCCCAGCCGCTCCAAGACCAGCTAGGCGTTCCCTGGCGACGGGTGTTTTCGTTCATCGGGTCCCAGAGGAGACACCAGTCGAAATACGGCGGGGGGATGCCATGGCATAGATCTGTTTTCAGGAGATCCCGCATGCGCTGCGAGACACCGGCGAAGGCGTTGTAGATGTCACTGGAAAACGACAGCGTACGGTCGGAATAGTTCTGGATCGGCCCTTCATAAGACCCGATGCTGTCGTCTCCTTCCCACATGTCACCGTAGTCGCCCTCGACCATCTTGCCCTTGATGAAGTCATGGTCCTCCACTACCCTATCCTCGCTCCAGTTGTCGGCGTATTTGCAAATAAACACAGCCTGTCCTCCGGCAAAAATGAGCTGCCTGCGTGCGAACCCTGTTTCTTGGTAACTGTGAGCCCATCAGTAAGGGACCCCGGGTTCGTCAGAAGTTGTTATGAGTTAGCTGACTTACGTCCAGCCGCGAGTTGAATAAACACAGTTAATACTATCATTCCCGTAGGCGGTACGGATCCCTAGTCGTAGCCCCGGCGTGATCTGCTCGATATGCTGCTCGGCATCCCGCGTCCAGGGCCGAACGCCAGGGATACCATAGCCAGCATCCTGGCTCGACATGGCCACGATCACCAACTCAGCTGTCTCGTAGATGCGATTCATCTGCTGGATATGTGGCAGCTTCTCCTTGTAGCCCTCATCCTGGATGATACACAGAGCGTCCACCCACAGATACCGAATACCCACTTCTCTAGTAGCCTGGATGGCGTCCTTGATGGTTTGAGGGGGTGTGAACTCCGGCGTATCGAACGCACCGGGTTTCTCCAGACTCTCGATATTGGCCATGCCTGTAGCATACGGCACGTTAGAACGGTAGTGACAGCACGTGTAAGTGATACGGAAAGGACACAGTCACTTACCAGCACGCAGAACCTTAGCCTGACCCCAGACATAACTCAGCGCCGCGTACTTGTCGTCGCTAGTACCCCTGACCAGACAATTCCGCTCAACGTCGATAAGGCGGAACTCATGCAAGAGCGTCGCGGGATGCACAGGGAAGTCGTCCATACCCGGCCTCTTCCGGCACTCGTCGCCATGGACGGACTCGCACATAGAGAGCCAATTGCGCACGAGCGCGAAATCAATCTTCTCCCTGTCGACAGGACGAACAAGGGAAACCGGGTTCTCGGGCACGTCGTTGGCCAGGGGCACGATCTCCGGCATCATCGCGGCCAAGTCCACCTCCTCGCCGCTGCCGGCCGAGACCGAAGGCAGCAGGACGCGCGTCCCGTCGTCGTCCCTGAGCACGCCGACCTCGAGCGTGACGGGCTCGCCGTTCTTCGTGTCCGGCACCCGGGCGCCGCCCACGGCTGCCAGCGCGAGCCGGCAGAAGGGGCAGTGCGTCCGGCGGCGGACGTCGGCGAGTTTGCCCAGGCTCGCGAAGTCCTGCTCGATAGAACTGGTTTGGGAGGACTCGTCTTCTTCATCGTCGCCTTCTTCCGCGGAGTCGGATTCGTTGTCGTCGGATAAGGCGATATCATCATCGTCGTCGTCTTCCTCATCCTCATCCTCGTCCTCATCCTCCTCGTCTTCGTCCTCGTCCTCGTCCGAAGAAGAAGATGCGCGGCCCTGTTGCCTCTTACTGTCGTAGAAATACGACGGGTCGAAGTCGATGTTCTGACAGACGTCGCAGAGTGCATCATTGGGCTTGACAATGTCGGAAGGGACCGGGCGGAGCGGTGGCACTCTTATACCGCCTGGACCCGTCGTCCACGACGAAGACTTAGGCATGGCCCTGTCCTTGGTAACCTGCTACAACAGTGAATCGATATGAGGATCTACTAACTATATCACTGGAAATCTTAATTAGATAGACTACGAAACGGTTCTAAGTATATAACGTTTTCCGAAGATTCTTGGAGCGGTTTCCCGTGTATATAGATCTAGATAAATATACCTATATGTGCTAGCGAAGCGTGATAGCCCCTATACAGAGACGAGGCAATATAAATCTACCATCCTTCTACTTTACACGCCGCCCAGACTACAGACAAGACCGCATTCGTCTGATATTCAGCAGCATTGACTCCCGGTCCGCGCGAACCAGGAAAGCTGTATCAAGGGTAAACTCTTAGGAAGGGAAATATCCCCGACACGACCTCAGCTGAACATGTAACTTTGCGGGGGCTGCAGGAGGCTAGAGCCCAGTTTGGATCGTGGGGACCATCGAAGACTGGAGCGTTCAGCTTGTGGCAAGTTGGTGTGCAGCCTTTCAATCATGATGCCTTCGATACTCTATATGCGTATGGAACATCTAGCGTGGCATGGATATTAAAAAGATGATACCATCGGGAATCCAGGCATGCGCGGCAAGGTTCGTTTCGCAAAGCAGGCCTAAAAGATATGATACTCATACTAGTAGGCCCTCACTGGGTATCTCTCTCTAGTTGCGTGGTCGATACAGAAATCGGTTAAAAGAAGCATATCCCTTATTGAAGCATCGGGTCCAAGCCAAATATCTAGCTATTCTTAGTAATTTCGTTAATAGCCTCTATATTCTACTAAGAGAAAAGCCTGAGTCGTCACGATGACACGTAAAACACCCATCATCAGTCCCTTTCCTATAATTCATGGGCTCGTACTCATGTTTACTAGTTCCTCTTGTTTACCACCCTAGACAGAAAATGATAACCAGAACTCCTTCTATTCAGCCGACCCGACTACCCTGACACCGTTTCAGGCCAAGACGCTGTAGCCGCCGCCGTATCATAACACCCATAACACCTTGCGTTACATCGTCACATGATACCTAGCCTTATTAGCGTCGCCAACACCGAGTCCAGAATAAATCTACCATCGACGTCCCCAGACGGCGCTTTCCTGGTTACGCTGCGGTTTCGAGGTATTGCTCTTCATGCTCAGTCTACTTGAGTTGACATCGCTAGCGATGCTGTCATCCACGACAAAGCTGTCACCCGTAGCAACGCTGTCATCCGCCGAGTCATAATCGCGGTGTTTGCCGCCGTTGCCGTCGCGGTCGCCTCGGCCACTACCGCTGCTACCCATGTGCTTGAAGAGGTCGAGCATCTCCTTCAAACCGAGCTTGAGCGACTCCTTCTTGGCGCCGCTCTCGATGGCCGTCTCGGCAAGAAGCCTTTTCTTCTCCTGGAGCTCGAGGATACGCTCCTCGACGGTGTTCTCGACTGTGAGTTTATATACGATTACGTCCACGGTCTGCGTGAGGCGATGCACACGATCAATAGCCTGCTCTTCGACGAAGGGATTCCAGAAAGGTTCAAGGATAACGACGCGCGAGGCAGCAGTAAGATTGAGGCCTAGCGCTCCGCATCGGAGAGAGCAGAGTAACACTCGGGTATGTTTATCGTTGCGAAGGCTGTGTAGCGATGCCTCACGCGCGTCGTTCTTCATGCTGCCATCGTAGCGAACGTACTTGAGGCCCTCTTTGCGAAGGAAAGGCTCGACAAGGTCCAGCATTGAGGTAAACTGTGAGAAGACGATGAACTTGTGCTCTTGGACCTCGTTGTGGAGGATTGATATCAATTGGCGAATTTTGGCCGAGGCAAGAACATGCGGTACTTGCTGGCGTCTATTTTTCTGGCCAGGAAGAAAAGAATCCTCGTCCGTGTCCGAATCGCTGTGCAGTTCTGACTCAGAGATACCTTCATCGCTTACAGAGTCTGATCCATCATCAGATTCCGAGTTAGCGTCGCTCTCTTCTGACTCTTCGGGATCTTGTGAGGGTTTTTGTGACAGTCGGGTGTGCATAGCTGAAATTGACTCAAGATCGTCATCCTCTGAATCTGAGGCTTCTATAGCCTTTTTCAGGTCTTCTGGTTTTGTATCTTCGCCATCGTCCACAATGAAACTGTCTAAACGGCTGCCTTCCAGTGACTCGTCTTCCTCAGAGTCTTCCGTATTGATAGTCTCACCTTCACCTTCAGCATTCTCATCGTCAGTACCGCCGGCTTTGCCTAAGCGAAGTGGTTCTTGTTCATCGCCAGAGACGATCCATTCTCCCTCTTCATCTTCGTCATCAGAATCGACAATAGCACGTCGATTTCTTGGCTTTCGTTTAACAAAGGCTTCGATTTTTCCTTCTTCAGTTACTCGTCCCTTATTTCTGGTATTCTTGACCTTTTTCTTGCTGGTTCTCACTTTAGGTGCCTTTAAATCACCACCCTCTTCATGGTGCTTGAAGTATTCAAGGTCTTCGAAGCACGCCTTACATTTGTCGGTTCCCGGCTGGCGATGTTCCCCATCCAGGTCCCAGCCGCAAATTTCGCAATGCTTAGTTTCGACGCCGAGCCCCCCGAGCATATCTGCAAGCGCATCGACGTCTGCGTCACTCTTCTTCGGCCGAGTCTCCTCTGATAGCGCGTCCTTGTCCTTTTCTAGCTTCCCTTCCACCAATTTCGGGTGATTGCATGCCTGTCTAAGTCGCAATAGAAGTACCAAAGCGCTGGCATAATTGACTTTGACGCGCATCATTGCTTCTAGGCTTTTATCTGTTCGCTTTTCTAGGCGGTCATAGAATCGTCGTTCAGCAGGCGCAAACTTGGCAGCGATGGACACGACCTTGCGTTCTGTGACCTTGAAGCCAGATGTTGTGCTTTTCTCGTTCTTATCGCCAGTGCCCTCACTGGGCCCTGTGCTGAGAGCGCCATCTTGTTTTAGAATATCCTTGGTCCTACGCTTCATGAAGCACTGGAGTAAGCTGTGTAGACGTCGGATAGCGACGTGACCCTTGCCATTCTTCATCGGTGCCTCGAAATGGTCCTTCCACTCGCGCAAATCGTCGTAGGGCTTAATGCGCAGAAATCTCACTAGGCTCTGTAACTCATCTAAGTTGTTCTGTATCGGCGTGCCGCTCAGGCACCATCGATACACACTCCGTAATTCGTAGCATGCTTTAGTAGCTTTTGCGTTCCTGTTCTTGATTGTATGAGCTTCATCAAGAATGACCCGGTACCAATGTAAGCCAAAGCATCCTGCTTTTACACTAGCATTGCAATGGTTATGCTCCGAGACCAGAATTTGGTAGGTCGTAATGACAACATCGTATCGGCGAAGGTCCTCAAAGTTCTTGGTGCGCTGGGGTCCATGATGAACAAGGACCTTCAATCTATGAGAATCCTCGACCTTTTCCTTCAACTCAGCCTCCCACTGCCGGATCAAAGCTAAAGGTGCAACTACTAGAGTGGTCTTCTCGACGCCTGGGTGTTTATCAGCTGGCTTCGAGTTCGTGAGGATAAGCGAGATAGATTGTAAAGTTTTTCCGAGGCCCATGTCATCGGCCAAAAGACCGCCTTTGGGCACTTTGCCTTTCTTGACGGGACCGAGCTCTCGATTCTTCATCCATTCAACGCCTTCTACCTGGTGAGGCAGAAGGCGGACTGTGAGACCTTCGATGCGAGCCCTATCTTCAGTAATCTCATCCTTGGGGAGCTTGTCGTCTTCGTCCTCTAACGAGCCCTCCAAGAGCGCCTTAATGTCGGCGGCGGCTTTCTTTGGGTTTACGTACTCCGCGAAGACGCCCGGTTGGCTATATGTGAAGGCAGGGCCACCATCGGCTACCGCTATAGGATTGTTGACCGAGCCTGCAGGGCCCGGTGCCGAAGAAAACACGGGATCTAGGGCAGGCTTTTTATCCTTGAAGGTAGGCTGGAGCGGGCCTTTTATTCGTTGTGGGCGATGATGCTCTGGACGATTCTTCGGCTGGATAAACAGACTCGCATATTTATCCTCCATACTGCTGCCTCCCGAGTAGACTCTTTCCTTGACGGCAGGGCGTGGGAGAGAGAACGACGAGGTAGAGTTCGCGAAGCCCGGTGCCTGTGAAGGGCCTTCCTTCTTGGAGGCTACGGGTTGTGTGCCGGTGCCGGCGCCGCCATTTGACTCGTTTGTTCCCCAGGGACGCAAGGGCGCCTTGGGCGGGGCCTGTTCTTTGACCATGGCGACGAAGAGGCGGCTTTCTGGTACGACACAGGACGTTGCCAGCGGTTCGCCCAGCAGGTCCTCAAGGTAGCTCCGGGCGGAAGGTCGGCAGCGAGTGTCTTGAGTTATTCGGTAGGTCGGCGGATCGATCGATGTGAGATTATTCTTCGGTTGGAAGCTGAAATTGTCGCCTGGTTTTCTGTTGCCGCCTATTGTCAGCGGAGATTGGGCATGGTGGACGCTGGGACAACTAACCGCATCAGCTGGCCTTATTTACAAGTAGCTGAACATTGCCGTATGATGTTGATGCATATGTCCAGAATTTAGGGCATTGTTGTACTGTTTTGAGATCAGGGTGTTGCGTACATATACTGGTTATCCTATTGTGTTTGTTATTCACACCACCTCTAGGCGGCAGTAGGTTGATCTACATGTTTACGCATACACGTATGACCCAATTTGTCCGGCCAACGAGCTTGTGCAAGCCACAAGTTTAAAGTGTGGCGTTTCAGATGCCCGCATGCAGGTAAGTACCTAGGTACCTATCAAACCATGGTCGCTGCCCAATGCTACCTGAGCAATTCACATGTAACTACCTACATATGTACAGTAGTTGCGAAGATGAAGATGAAGATAGTTGCTGCTGCCAAGGTGGCCGGTACGTAGGTATGGGAAGTGCGGCATATATATGACATGTCCTAAATAATTCTATATTTATACATACATGCTATCATATCCCCAGCACACTGTTAACGCTGAGTTGTACAGCAAATGAGTCAAAAGCGAATGATGTGAGAATCGAACCCAACCTACTATGTGCCTCACTTAGGTACGGCAATACCTAGATACTGTACTGTACATGTACTGGGGCACGCCACCTATCTGTAAAATACAGTCCAAGAGCTTCTGATTGGAGGTATATGTAGTGCATCCATGTACCTAGCGCGTCGCACGGATCTGCTGTCGATCATGCTCTGAATATTAAGGTAGTATTACTGTACCTATAGTACATTCTAACCCTACCTAGACCTGGTACATGCTGAACATAGAGCAATATTGCGTACTAGTAGGTACTTGGTAAGTAATTGTTTTTCATGAATAAATTCAGTGTCTACCAGTACTTACCTATTTAACTTACATATACAGGTGTATCATGTAGTACATAGTTTCGACGTGCATCATGCGTCTGACGCGGGACCCCGCACCTAAGTTCACTCTCTTGGCCGCTGTGCAGACAGCCTCGGGTACTACTAGATCTCTCTGTCTACGGAGTACAGTACATCTACCTCTTACACATACATGTAGTGTAGGTAGTAATCCTGCCTACATAACCTACAGTACATCTCAAATAACGTCACGCTGTACTCCCGATCTGCCATTCAAACTGGTTCAGGATCTGGCAGTACAGTGCCTTGTTATCGATCGGCCAATTACGGGCCACCCCCCAGCTAACCACAATCTTTGAATCTCGGGAACGGGTGGGAACGCGTGCGATTCGCCGGGTTCTGACTTCAGACCGCTCCGTCGAAAAGAATGTGACGAGATAATGAACAACGCAACCAAAGGTGAAACGAGACAAGACGAAACAAGATCTTGATCAATCCACAGCACGCTACCTGTTCTCCAGACCACACGCCGAACAGAGTACATCTGGGATGACCATCTCGAAATACGCCTCACTGCGTATCGGCTGGCTGCAGTGACGGAGCCCGTCCACGACATGGCACATGTATCTAGCAGCAACCTGGTGACCAGCAACGCGAACGCTCGACGCACGAGGTGCTCTCCGAGACTCCAGCCCATGGAACAAGTGACACAGCTATCGTTGTCGTCTATCATATTTCGGTGTCAAATGTCTCACTTCCAGGCAGTGACTTGTCAAAGCCCGAATCGACTGCCCTGAGCTGATTCTCTCATGCGTCTTATGATATCTGAGAAGGGCAAGGAGCTCAACGCGGTACAGCGCAACACTACCGCAACTACCAGTGGGCGCTAAACGACATTATATCGGTATCTCGACCAGGCCAAACCAGACCAGGACTCGCGCTGGACTCGGACACAACTCGGGCTCTCTGTTACTTCATTATGTGATAAGTATTACAACTTTGGCTATCGATACCCAATATTTAATTAGGTACCTACCTATTTATACTACTGATATTGTTACCATCATGGTCACAGCCTGGTCCACCCTTGTATAAGCAATCAGTAATCAATTATGGTACTGCGACTACTAGTACGCATAGCTTACTACCTACTAGTGTAGACTACACCACTTGTGCGCTAATCTGGTACCTGTTCCCGATCTCCGGGTATACACACACCCACTACTGTACCTACCGCTTCGCGCATACGCTACCCCAAGATACACCCCAAGATACGCTGCCTAGCACAGACGACACTAGTGCCACCACAAGCTTCAATGCGCGAGCCGCGATACTATTAGTATTGTTCCCTGCCACTCCTGCTCCTGGCGGATCCTTGTGCTGTGCAGCCGTAGCTGGCTTGGCTGAGGTCTGTGTCCCTTGCTGGGACCCCTTGTCGACTGCTTCTGGTCTCCGCCCCCCCCTGTGGTCCTACCAGGCCTCGCCAGGCTCTAGCCAGGCAATGTCTGGCCAGCTTACACATCCCCGGAGCGGGAGCGGCGAGCAGTTGTTGGCCGTGCCTGGTCTGCTCGTGATTCTGCTTCCAGACCGATACCACTGACCGTCGATTGCGCGCACAGCCAGAGGCATCCAGCAGAAACCCATCGTCTCCTGATTCTAGCTGTGCTACCTACTTGACAGGGTCCGATATGTTCTTCTACCCTCATCTGCTGGCTCAAGCATGGATTCAGAGCCAACACATTTATATCCTCGTCTTATATGCAGTCTCGTAATACCATTCCTCCATGCGTACCATCCTGCCTTCTCCAGCCAGCAGCACTTGCCCTGACCTTGCTATCGAGATCACATATACGTACATACATACATACATACATGCCATCCCGCCCATGCGACTGATGTTGTGTTTCGCTTTCAGCCTTCATAGTAACGTCACATCGCCGTCGTTTAGTCACTGTTAAACCCTTTCTTTGCCCTTGGAACTTGGCGGCACCGTCGACATGGGCAACAACCGTCCCAGCGATGGCTGGGCAACAGCAAACGACTGGGCCAACCACCGCCCATTGATCACGGCTCTCTACAGAGACCAGAATAAGACATTGAAGGAGACTATGCGAGTTATGGAAGAAAAGTACAACTTCTTTGCAACGTAAGTAGGGCGGCCGGGCTCTCTACCATTAGATCTGTCACCCCTCATCACCTGTATGAAATATTCACTGATTTTGGTCCAAAGTGTACGAATGTATAAAGCGCGCTTTCAGCAGTGGGAGATCGAAAAGAAGATCAAAGCTGAGGATGCCGTGGAGATATTTCGCCAGCAGACAGCACGATCGAATGCTGGCAAGGCCTCTGTCTTTTATATAAGGGGCCGTAAGATCAACCCTGACCGTTTACAACGATATCGGTGCGTACACATTGTGCCAGCCTTGTCGCTCTACCTAGGTAGTTTAGGCCTGGGCTGCGAACAATCTTTTCATCCCACGTTCCCTTCCTGTTATTTTACTGAGCTTGGCATCATGATC
The DNA here is from genome assembly GCA_022578765.1 of Xylaria sp. FL0933. Taxonomy (NCBI): domain Eukaryota; kingdom Fungi; phylum Ascomycota; class Sordariomycetes; order Xylariales; family Xylariaceae; genus Xylaria; species Xylaria sp. FL0933. The sequence goes on from MU389752.1 coordinate 191,064, forward strand.
TACTGTAGTGTACGGTTGAGCGTACGGGTCTAATTTCAGAATACTGATTAACTCAGGTATCGCGCTGCAGCCATGGTATTAGAACAGATTATTGGGGCAGAAAGGGGAAGGAACATCTCTCGAGCTGGAGGCACATCCACGTCGTCTCACATCGTCTGCCGAACGCCATCTCCTTCTCCTTCTCCTGAAGGTTCACCAACTATTGCTCCGCAACTCGAGGATCCCACAGACCTCAGGGTCCCGCGTGAATGTATACATATACTCAGGGACTACATTGCTGGTTCAGTCGAGTCTGGGGCGTGGCAGACTACGAGTACTGCTCCAGTGCCTGATGCCTTCACTTGGGCGCACTATCTGGCAACGTCGCAGGGCCTCATAGCCCATAACCGAACTCAAGAGGGATTTCAATTGCTTAATATCTGTTTTGAGCAATACAAATCTCATTTGAGAAATCCCGATCCATTCTTCTGGCTGGCGACTTACAAAGCCGCCCTACTCCTTGGATCTCAGAATCCGCAACTGGGTCGTAATTTCGTCAGTTATGCTTCGAAGCTCACATCGATCGTTTTGCCACCTAGCCACCCTTTCAATCGCGTCTGGTCACGAATAAATGTAACCGGGCTGTCTGGGCTTCAACAATATGCGGCGACCCTATTTGAATCATATTTGGACGTCTGGAGGGAGCATGTCGGCTTGTTACCTAGTGATCAGACCAGCTTGGTCCAGATGGCTTTCGTCTTCATTCAACTTCAATGCAGTGGGATGATTTCTTATCCTTTTGCAAGGGATACGCTTGAAGCCATGCTTGGTTCTCTGTCGCACTCGGATTGTGGTCAATTCCTGCTACAGGAGGCAAAATTCAGAATGGCATGCTTAGCTCTTGAGCAGGGGAATCTCGGTGAAGCAGACGCACTGACAAGACAAATCCTAGCGTGGGTGGACTCAATGCAAGATGCTAATCGGGACGAATTCAATCATCTACGGTGCAAATGCCTTTGGACAATGTTTGAAGTCAAAGACCAGGAAGGAAATATCGAGGAAGCGACGCAGATTGGCTACAGCCTCGTCCAGCTATGCTATACTACTTATGGGCCATTTCATTTGCAAACCATTGATGCGATTTCAGCCTTGGAGAACTTCTTTACTCGCAACAAGAACACTGAAGGTGCTCAGGAACTAGCAACATCTTTTCGTGAATGCTGGACTGGTTTCTCCATCATGGCGCAAGAGAAGAACGGATTTCCTCACACCATCGAGCAGCCATGGCTCCATCGATGCATAGAGTTGGAGGAAGACCAAAAGTTGATCCAACAAGCAGTGGATCTGTTGGAGCGCAGCCATATCTAGAGTTATACTACCTCGGTACTTCGCGCCAGTCTAAGCTTCCACTAAAGCTTTGTGTCTCTGAGCGAACATGTCGCAGTTCGTTTTGGACCGCACATTTCATTACTATCGAATGGAACTGTCGGTGGCTGCTGTTGGCATACAATAGTGAGCACCACATCACCTAGCACACGCCACCTAATAGGAGGCGAGCTACAAGAAGCGCAGATACGGATGATTCTGACTTTGTATTTATTCAGAGCTTTTAGACGCTTCTCAACAAAGATATAGAATATAGAGAAAAAGAATAGATATGAACAACCAAGTTGAAGCTGTGAGACACATAAGCTAGGTAGATAGAGGTTACAAATCACCTACCCTTTGCTCAGTCGCCACGTCCGGTCTTCCTTTGCTATTCACGCTCGCTTTCTTCATACAGACAAATCCTCCTCAGAGGGTGTAAATGTAAGACGCAAGAAGTATGCTTGTGAGTACGAATACGCGCTTGAAACACCGGTCAGGTCTCATCCGCCGATTCGTGTCCCCAACGATACTCGTTCCTCTCTACCTATTTGCTTTCCTCGGCTTGGCGGCTCTTTTGTTTTCATCATTATTGCTCTCGCCCATCCCAATCCTACCATGACTTATGATTAAATAGCATCATGCATCCGCCTACATACGCCCGGTCGACTCAGGGGCTGTTATGATACACTGGACATGACGCTCTGCAACATAGTACAACATATAATGGACGTAGATCGTCCGCCCGTCTACACGGACACACTTAGGGCGAATTCAAAGAATGGTGGCAGATAGCAGCTGGCTGCTACGGCTACCTACGTACTCTGTATGTACGTACTCAACCTACCTACCTACCTGCCTACCGAGTTAGCCTAGGTATTTATATGTAATCAAGTCTGTATAAACAATCCCATCTATCTATATATACATCGACCCTTGTTCGTTTTTTGATCGATAAGTAAAGGGCCTTGCGAAGATAGAGGTACAAGCATACCTACCTACCTAAAACCAATAAAGAGAAATAGTAACTAATTACCTAGCTACATTATGCCTACGATTATCTCCATAACAGACCTAGCACATTTTACCAAGCAGCTCGCGGGATAAGAAAACGAAGCATCTGGCTGTCCATCATCTAACTGTCTATCACACATACATACTTACTTAATAATACCTACAATGCCTACAATACATACATATGTAGGTATCCGGCCTGTTCGTCCACCTGATTACTTGGCGGTCCATATATACTCACATATACTCACATTAGGTATACGACAAACCTGCATGCATGCCATTATGTAAGCATTGTAGATCAATCTGCTACTAGCCGGCGCATGGCTTGAGAATAGACTATGAAGAGACTATAAACAGTGACTCACCTAGGTACGCTATGGCAAGAATGTCTCTACCTTAGCTAGGAAATTGCACTATTCTATATCTACTTAGGTACTTTATATGTTGTGACAAGTAAGTAAATAGATAGGTAGGTAGGTAGGTAGGTAATTATCTAGATCAGTCACTAGTAAGAGGCTGTCTACAGTTAAGCATCAATCTATTTAGCTAGCTATTTATATATCTAGGTAGGCCTTAGGTAGACGAACAGATACTTCCCTCCTGTCTTAGCAGTACCCTTTGAAATCGATAAGTATAGAAGGACAACGGCAGCATACATTATGAACGAAGAACAAGAGGGGCATCGATCAGCAAATCAAATGAAGACTACCAATCTACCTACCTACCTACCTACCTACTTACCTATCGCCTGTCTACTTTTCTTGTTTAATAATAATCAAAACAGTAACACAACAATGCATACGTTATGTGTGCATGTATATAATGCCAATTGTGTTAAGAGAAGGTAGGAAGGTATAGATAGATATATCCTCACTTTCCTTGGTGATATCCAGAGTCTCGTCGTTAGCCATCTGTTGCCTCACTCGCTTCGCACAATTTCGAATAAGAATAGGTGTCTGAGAGCAGGAAACAAGGCACCTCTTGATATTCCTAGGAGTACGCACCTACCTCCCTAGGCAAGTAGACTGGGTAGTAACACGCCTGTGTATCGAAGCACTACCACACACAAGAACACACATACTCAAACACATTTATGGCCTTGGGAGAGGAACAATGTATCGCCACCATAACAAAATCTCATCTGTCTGGTATATATGAGCTCGCATGACCACCAAATGACATAATACGACGTGGTGCCTGGGTATGATACAAATCCCCGCCGTCCAGGCTGACCCAAAAGGACCCTGCTATAACCCCGAATTGAAACAAAAACCACGGACTATTGAAGAGTAATGACGTTGCCCTTAAACGATCCATTTACTTGCAGGCTCGCTATTTCTGATTACCCTCTCCTTGCGCGTACCTCGTTCCACGATTCTTCTCGTCTCGCTTTGAGCCTCAGCTTCCTATCGTAGCTGCCATCTCCCCGCTATGTTCGATGGAATACCATCTCTCTTAGCATGTTGGTCAACCACTTAAAAGGCCCAACTATGTTCATCTGCGGTCTTCGCTCGCCATCGTATCTGTTCAGTACGCGGTACCCTGTCTATAGTAATCTTGCGGCGCACTGGGCTCACCGCTAGCAGCTGGCGGTACATAGGCTTTGTATTGCGGTTGCTGGGGCTGTTGAGCGTAAGGGTGTGCCTGGCTGGGTAACGACTGGCGCGAATCATACTGCGGGCCGCCAGGCTGTAGGGGTAGTGGGGTCATCGCCTCGGGTGCTTGACCATGCGGGATTGGTGGCGCAGCACCCGTTGGTTGAGGGGGAGGTTGTGACGGTGCGTCAAATGAGCTTTGGTGTTGAAGGGGAGGTGGGTTGGGATTGTAAGCCGTATATTGCGGTTGACCCGGACGAGAGGCGAGAGCAAGGGGTGTAGCAATGCCTTGAGGGGGACCAGTTGGCGCGGGAGGAGAGGCTGATGGCGCAGGGGCAGTCGGGCTGCTATACATATCGTCTTGGGAATAAGCTGATGCTGAATATGGATCAGGCGCACTTGCGTTATTATGCGTGGCGACGGGCGAGTCGTATGCTGGTGTCGCGAGTTCTTGAGGGTTGCCGTATGTGCTTTGTGGTCGTGGCCCTGCTAGGTGCGGGGCCTGCGTATAGGGTTGATACGCCTGCTGGGGAGGCGGGCTGGAGGTGTGCTGAGGTGCTGGCTGCTTGCCTGCGGCTATTCGCGATGGTTGATCTCGCGGGGGATATTGCTGTGCTGAAGGCGGGCCCCCTTGAGGAGGCACCTCTGCGCCTTGCAGATAGAATGGCGCGGGCCCATGGGTTGGCCGTTGAAAGTTAGGTGGCGGCGATGTAGCCTGGTATTGATTGTGCTCTACAAATGAGTAAGTTTGATCTATGGAAGACCAGCCTGGCCGGACATACCTTGTGGAGGTGGCCCCTGGGGCCCAGGGGTGTAATACCTCTGAGGATCCTGCACGCCCGGAGTCGGACCCGGCGGTGCGTAACCCGGTCCCGGTGGACCCGCTGGAGCGCCGTAGCCCTGAGGAACAGGAGGCCCTGCTCCGTAATGGTTATAGTTATGCTGGGGCGGATGAGACATCGATGACTCCAACAGTGACTCGTAGTCCCTTCTCGCTTTGATGAACTTCTCATTTAGCTGTGTGAAATCGTCCTTCTTCTGGGAATATTTCTCGATCAGCTTGATTAGCTTCGGCCTGATAGCCAATGTTTGGTGATATAATTTCTAACCGGGTTAGCAACATTGCGGGTAAGGGTTTGAACTGGGGCATGATTCTCACAGAGATCTCTTCGTTGTCCTCTTCCCGCGGTGCCGTGTTGGACGTGCTTAGTAATGTGAGTAGCTTCTCTACGTTTTTGATCTCGGCGAAGACCTCGGCTTCCATCTGTGCCTCTCGCTGCAACTCATCCGGTGTCGGATCCGTGAGCTTTTCGACGTAGTTGAGGGGAAAGATACCGGTCTGGCCTTTCAGCGAACCCCGCCACCAGTCCTTGTAGACAGATTCCAATACTGCGATAACGTCTCCCTTCCGGAATTCCAGCTCGCCAGGTTCCGAAGGCACGAAGTCGTAAAGCGCACGAACGCGCGATACCGTGGCGGCAGTTGTGCCTGTAGGATGGGACGGTATTGGCTCGGGCGTAGCGGTACTGGCGCCCTGTCCTTGACTGTGACTCGCGCCAGAGCTGGGACCGGGCGCGGAGGAGGCACTCTTCTTCCTCTCCTCCTCTTGCAACGACAGCTTGAGGGCCATCTGTAGCTCATCCTCCTCCTTCTGGCGATCGAGGTCGGTAAGTCCAGTCTTCTGCGGGGCCGAGGGTGGCTGCAGGGTTGGGTTGCTCTGCTTCAGGCGGTAGTAAGCATCGTACATTATGCCGAGGTCGGCATCTTTGCTGAACATGTCGGACCACTCCTTCGTGCGCTCGAGGATCTTGGCCTTCACTTGCTGATGCGTGTTGCGGTCGTTGGCAAGCTTGAGAAGGGCATCTGTGAAGGAGCGGCTGGCGAGCTCGCGGTGCATCGCCTTGCCGCAGTTCTGGGAGAGCGCGTTCGCGAGCTAGCAAAGACATTGTTAGCTTCAGGCTAGTCAAAGTGAAGAGGACAATCGGTGCCACGAGCCACGCACCTCGAGTGTGTACAGCTGAACGTTAGCATTTCGATGCGCCAGTCGTTTGATTAATCCTTGTGTAACTTGGTTGGGTCCATTGCTATCACTAGATACCTTGTCGCAGAGATCAATGATGGCTCCCCAGTCTTCGCTTGTGAGGTTCTCGTCGGTTGCCTTGACTGTAGTGGTAAGAAGTTAGTAACTCTGAGCAGATCGCATGGCAGCATCGAGGAGATTCCCCGCGGTGACGTTACCGATGCCTTCATCGTATGGGCTGTTCGCAGCGCCGCGAAACATTATACCGGGACGAACTGTGTCGGGTGGCTCTATAGATGGATTAATTAAATCGAAAGTATGTCTCTAAAAATCCGGAACGTGTCGTGATGTGTTGCGGTGACCGAGGTAGGTCAACCTACTTGAGCTTCTAGTGTAGAGAAGTATGTGGTAGAAGCTAGGTAACCAAGCAGGAGTCTTAAGACTAGGATAAGGTAGGTATGGTGATCGCTTGATGGTGGAGATGTGGTGACGACGTTTGCCGCGCACCCTCTGGGCATACTACCCAAAGCAGAGGTGGGCTTAGGTATAAATGCAAGCAGTCTAACCCACACTGGCAGCTTTGGCAGCCTAGACAGTACGTTAGAGCAATAAAATGCCCACTCAAACGCCCACTGTTCTGCCCACAGGGGCAGTGTAATGGCTCACTAAAAAGGGCAGCCTAAAAGAGCTATGGGCAGAAGGTGCCTAATTAAGTAAATCTATAATTGGCAGGGCCCACCAATCAGGCTATGCAAGATGACGCCCGGTGGTCCAGGTTCCCGTCAGATAGCTTGGGTACCTGGGTGTATATTCTATCTTGAAGAAATAACCACCGCGCTCTCGACTGCTCCTATATGTGAAATGGTTCTTTTTGCGAGTCTTATTGATATGCTAGTTGAATAAAACAAATCAGAGTCGCCCAGAAGGAATATTACTCTGCATAGGTATGAGTATCGGCATATTCGAACCGTTGGTGGCTATATTCTAAGTCCATATACAATCGGGTCCCCAAGAGGCAACACATGCTGTTCTTGTCGAATACAGCCCTCGCCTGTCTATGAACACTGGCCCAACTAATAGCCGGGAAGCCTATAATGTAGACGACTAATAACACTAATGCAGGAATGCTCTTCCAACGCCGGTAGTCTTCATCGAGCGCATCATGAACAAGAGCATACCAATGTCCGCTCTAGACTCCCGGTAACCACCGTACCTTTACAGTTAATTGCCTCATCAAAACTCCATGAACGCCACCCTGATAGTCTCCCGATGCAATCCAAAACAGTACCAATTTGTACCTATATTTCACAAGCTGTAGGATCCACAAGAGAAGATAGCCCCAAAGGGCTCCTCCAGTTGTCTGTAGATTCCTTGCTGGCATCCAGAAAGGCCATTCGGGTAGCCTAGGAGAAGATGATAAAGGAAAGTTCGCAGGCACTCTACGTCCTGAACTTACCAACGACGGCTTCCACGGCTCGATTCGAAGCCACCTCGCTCTCTACTAGAGCCAGCATTTCTGGTAACATCTCGATTTTCCTCGAGGCTCCGCCGTGACTGGTCGCGGTTTATTTCGGACATGTCAAAAAGGAGCGGTTCGTCTTCCATTTCTTCGGTCGAACCACCGCCCGGCCCATTAATAGCGCCACCACGTGAATATCCACGACCATATCGTCCATATGAGCCTACGAGGCTGCCACTGCCAGAGTGTGGCGGCGTCACACCTCGACCGGTGCTGCTGCCGTAACGCCTACCATATGGTGATCCCGACAGACCACTGAAGAAACCCCCGGGCGGACGAGCCTCCCGTTCAGCAGAAGATGATGCTTGCCCTTCCGTGTCTACGGACCCCGTCGCTCTAATGTCAGCTGGTGGTTGGAGAGTTGGCGACTCTGTTGCCTCATCCGGTTGGGCAGTTGCTCGCCTGAGCAATGCACTGAGACTAGGGACCTCCCGATCTTCTGCTCCTAGGCTAAGGCTACGCTGTGCCTCTCCGTCGTCGTCGTCTGATTGCACTCGAGGCTGATGAGCAACAGAACTCGATCGGCGGGCGTGCGGGTGAGGTCGTGGTGATAGGGGTATGTCAATGGCGGTGGTCCTATCAGACGTTACAGGGGCACTCGCAGGGGGGTCCTCTGGAAGGCCGGGATCACGATGCGGCCGGGACGCTGCCCGCACAGGGGCCGCATAATCCACGCTCGAGTTCTCACTAAGACGGGAGGGGATAGCGGGCGTGTGGGGCGTATGAGGCGATAGAGGTTTTCCAGGCGACGAGGAAGTCGACAGTCCCGGTACGTTAGTGAAATGTCGACTAGACGTGCTTGGTGACCTCTGTATCTGCATAGAAGAGTTCAGAGATTCAGTGAGGGCATTATTGGACTCGCGCATGAGTTGATACTTGGAGAGCTGAGCTGCGGTTCTCTTAGTCGCGGACTCGCCCTTCCTAGACGGGTCGAAACTCTGGAGAGTCCGCTTGCTATCGAGGGCTTTTAAGAAGTCTTGGATGCTATCGTCGTCGGTCTGGAAAGAACCCGAACTACCTCCAGTGCCGGGTTCGTTAAGCAGACCAGAGCCTGGTTGAGCAACGGAAGACGAGAGACTCTGTTTGCCACTACTCATTTGATCGTCCTCACCTCTACTAGTGCCACCGAAGGAAGGACGGTTACGACGATGTGTGAAACTACTGCTGAAGCGGTTTGTGTTGGCTGGTCTCGGTGATCCGGCGATAGAGTTGTCGCTAGTGTTTTGTGGCGGCACACCTCGTAATGAAGCGGGCATTCCAGCCGTCAGTGAAGACCTATTTCGCACATGCGTGGCGATATTCACCCCAGACGTCCGAGGCGATGGTGGAACATCTTGGTCTTGCATACGCGGTACGGGAGAACCAGACAGCGACCCATGCTTAAAGGGTGACGACTGAAATGAGACAGATGGACGTCTACTTGACCCCTCTGTCGTACGAAGGGAGGAGCGCCTCGCTATGCTAGAAATAGGCAATGAGTGACCTGGGGTTTCTAAACTGGCAGGTCTAGAATCAGGGGGCGACGTGGTATCCGAGCCTGGTGCCTTGACCGCTCTAAGGGCAGAAATCGGGCTCGTGCCCACAGGACCTTCACCGTGGAAGGTTGATAAACTTCCATATCGTTGCTGGTTTTCGGTTATATCATGAGCGTGGCGTTGATATGGTAAGGATCCGATCTCGTGTGCCAGTGATTCGTGGCGGCTGTGAGTTCGGTGTGGCAACGATGGCTTAAACATATCATCAGATATCGCCATTCCAATGCGGGAACTCAAGAGTGACTCGGTCTCGACCACCTGGAAAGCGCAGTGGTTGCGATAGCAGACCGATATATAGAAGCGACCCACAGGCACCTCGAGGTCACCAAACATGTAGTCCGTAGCTACGTCACCTCTACCTTCAAATAACGGTGTCCTCAGTGTGTCGGATCCGAAACTGCGCGAATCGCCCGAGGAAACGCGACAACGAGTTGTTAAAGCCGGATGTATGCCTTTCGTCTTGGAATTCCGGGCTAGCCTCCACGCAGGTAATATTCCCGTTGTGGTGTATATAGACCGCATTAGGACGATAGCCTTCTTATACACGGTAGGAAGGAGGGGACCGAAATCTTCAAGGTCATCAGATGAAGCGCCTTTCAATTCAATCCGCCATCGCTCTAAAACGACATGAGTGATGGGTTTGCCCTGACGCCCGGTACTGCTATCGCTCGACTGGTCTGAAGAATTGATAGCTTCTACAACATCCCAACGCTTTCCGTTCTCATCCAGAGCAACCAAACTCTGACCGCTTTTTAACCGAGATGCGTCGAGATAGGTTTCAATAATCAGCGGAGGGGGCCGATTTTCAAAACTGCCGCATGTTTTCCATACACGGAACTCCTCCCGAAAATCATCGATCTCGTCGGTATCAAGTTGAAACTGTTATTGACCCCAAACTTAGCCAGACAGGTTTATTTTATGGGCATTATCGTAGTTCTGCTTGCCACTTACCCATCTGCTCGTCTTCCTTTCGAGGTTTTTACCCGCGAGAATAGGAGTCACCTGCATCCGCTCCTGTAGGATCAGAGTCCCAGCCTTCGAATAGACATTCTACCGAGCCGACAATCAGTGCGATGTAAGGGGGAAACACGCGGATAGGAAACAACTAACCTGAATGATCTGATCCAGCTTCTTGATAGAATCGCGAGTCGGGCCCCCTTCCGTGCGAGATGTAACAGGGCCGGCTGCCATTGTGGTTCGTGTAGAATATTCATGGGATGTAGCGTCTGATAATGAACCCGGTTGAGCAGGAGGGTTTATAGGGTCCCGCTGATTGTTGGTTCTCGTGGGGTTCGTCTGAGGTGAGGACGCCGGGGAGGAAGTACGGCGTGTAGAGCGCGGTGTCTGATGCATTTTATGATTCCAACGGGTACATGCGATCGGCGCCAATAAACAGACAACTGAATGAGTTCAAGCAGAACAGCTAGTTGGTGCTAAGTCTGTGGGCTACCGTAGCTGGCGCTTGCAAAAGAACTCGTTGTCGCGAAGGCAGTTGGTACACCGAAGCCGAATCAGTGCGAGCAAGCGATTGGTGCGTGGGTCAAATGGAATTCGGGATTTCGATGTGATGCCACCTGACTTTAGCATCCATTGTTCACGGCGTCGAGAGGAAGGTAGCGCAAAACTGGGGCAGGTTCGAAAGTAAGCCCGAGAGGAAGACGGGGGCGATCAACGAGGATAAACTCGAACGAGTGACCAGAGTTGATAGAACGGTAGGCAGATGCTGGATGGCCAGGGTCGACAGTGAACAGTAGTTATCCAAGGCGGCTCTGATAACTGTATGCGGACGGCTGCAGGAACGGGACGGGAATGCCAAGCTAGGCAGTCTATAACATATTTGACAAGACGATTGTCAAGGTGCTGCGAGTGCCGTGACTGCTAGTGCTGCTAATTTTTGCTGTGGTTGCTGTCGCCAAAAATGACCACGGCGAAGATGGTGGTGGTGGTGATGATGCTGATGATGATGATGATGGATGACGATGGTGATAGTATACGAATAGCGCAGACTTAGGACTGGACGGAATTGGATGGTGGCTAAGAGGTGCGCAATCTAGATGAGATGGGCGAGGACAGGAGACGACCCTAGGCAGGCGGCAGGTAGAGCGTCGACGGGTATTGAGGTGAGGTCGAAGTGAAGAATACGGAGACAGTCTCTCGAGCTGGGTGCTGGGGGTGTTCCCAGTCAGACGGTTGGCTCCTCGTGATGTTGTGACGACCCTGTGCCAATCCGTCATCGGTCCGCGCGCGCTAACCACGACGAGCACTGGGATTGGCCGGCGAGAGACAGCCCTGGAGCCTTTCCTTTATGTTTCGTTAGCTGCCTCCATTCTCCATTTGGTGTGCGTAGATAAGTGCCGTCTAGAGCAGGCAGGGACCTATCTCCCGAGCATTATCAAGAGCGATAAGACAACAGGCCTAGCCTATGACGAATATGTATTGTAGGAACAACACAGATTGGGGCAGCAACCGGGGCCAAGTGTTGCGAGTCTAAGTGCGCTAGCCTAGAGAACAACCTTGTCCACCAATTACGGAGTGGAGTACCTACCTTTAGGGTATAGTCCCCTAGGTAGTCGTGTAGCACAGCATACAGGTGCCTATTAGTAGTGGCGTAAAGCTCAGTCCGGGCGGGTTTTCTACACCGTACTAGTTTAAGGTACCGTAGGAAGTACGTACTATATGCTGTTCTGGAGGCCAATGTTTCCAGATATACATATATATACTCTGTCCGAGTTCCGAGTCCTTAGACATCTCGAGTCTGATTCTCGACAGCCTAGGTGCTCAAGGTAAATAGATATATAACGTAGTTATGCTGCCTACTACGACCATACTTAGTGTTGATTGTAGCTAACCTAGGTGGGTCCCTAGACTGGTTGGGACTAGTGAATGTGTTAGATTAAGGTAGGGAAAAGGAAAGATACACGTTGCACGGTAGGCGTTTCAACAAGTTGCCATCAAGATACCCTTCAGACCTTTCAACTAAATTGTTGCAGCACTGTAGGTGCTCTGAATTGGCTCCCATGATGCATGATCTGTCCCTCAAGGTATCCAAGAGAACTTGGAGTTTATGTACAGCTACGTACCTATAGGTCTATGGAACTATCTGTATATATCAGTACCCGCAAACATACGTATGTACGAAAGGAGTCATAGCATACATCTTTTAGTTGATATAAAAATATACTAATATATCGATCACATCGGCCCCGATGGATTCAAGCTTGTTCAAGTTGTCATGGATTCTCGCACTGCAGGCAGGACTTCCCCACAAACGCAGAGACACATACTTGCACATACTTGCACTTGCACTTGCACTTACACTTACACATGCACATACACACGCAGCTGAGCCAGCTACCCAGGTATGCTGTGCCCCCTGATAGTGACCGCTAGTCTGATTGGCCATGGATGCTCAATGCGCCACTCACGTCGCACGGTTAGCAAAGCGATGAGGTGACTTTTTGTGAGATGCTGTTACTCCGTACTTAAACAATCCTAAAAACCACACAGTACGTCTAAACCTCTCCTCTAACTCCTGCATACAAACTCACTTACTTACCATTGCTGTACCTGTCAATAAGGTACGCACGTCAGGCAGAGACTTAAGCATACAGTGTCATGTATCGTCATTGGCCACGATGCAGCCTATTTCTGCTCAATTGGACAGGGTTGCATTAGATTTGACTCATCTGATCGCTTCCCGGGATCCTCCACGTTTGGGGAAGCTCGCGATAGGTGGTGAGTCGTAAGTGGATACATGGAGGTCAATAGGTAAATACACTTTGTCACAAAATTCCCAGCGTTAGCGAGAAAGTCCTACATAGCACGATGCTACGGCTCGCCAACATCGGGGGCCTAAAGAGACAGATAAGGTCCGCAGTGGTATGACTGACACATCAATTGATCAAAGTTGAGAGAGTTTTGGTGCACATTGCGCCAGAGCATCCACAACGGCAGGCCGCTTCTAATGTAGCTTTGACAAAGCCTCTTCAGATTTATACTGTTTCTATTCCGTTTATAGCCGGGAATTATAGGGCACCTAGTCATTAATAGCGAGCTGGTCGGACAGAACCGCCCCCATCCCACAAGCCTGAGAGCTAGCTACTGAAAGCTCGTTCCAAGAAGTTCCGGTTTCCTATCCTTGAGGCCGAGCAGCATCTCACCGAACAACCCATTCGCCCATGAGAACCATTGACGTGTCCATTGGTTCGCGTTAAACGTGTTGACGGATTCGTGGATCAGCCCAAGCCCGGCTGTCGACGAGACAAGTGTCTGCAAGCCTGTGACGAGCTCGCTATCATCATCGGATGTCAAGAGCCGTGTGATGACCGACATAGGCCAAGCTCTACCGGGTCCGACATGTGGGCCTCCGGTACTAGGGGTTATCGTTAAAAAAGCTGAGTGATATCTGGAGATTTAGCTGTCGGAGCAGACTCACCCATTGATGACAGGTCCATGCATGTAATAGGGGTTCCAAGTGGACAGTACGAATTTACGCGTATTCTGATACGTCTCGTCCGAGGCATCGAGGAAGTCTAGAATCGGCGCACTCAAGAGACTAGGAACATTCGCATCGTCCATCAGATTACTCGAACCGAAACCATCGACTTCGTAGGCGTAAATCTCGCCAAATGTGGCGTGCTTCACCTTACCATGTTGATCGATGCCATCTCGGACCGTGCTCGCGAAGTCGCTCATTTTCGCAGCGAGATCAGCGTCATGGGCTTTCATGATCTCGGCGCACTTTCCCAAGTAGCTTGAAAATTGCATGTTTGCGGGAATGAAGAGCTGGTAGATCGTGACATCATCCGAAGGACGGAATGCGCTCCGAACGAGCCCCGTACCACTCTTGACCGGGTTACCAATACCGCTATTAGTGAGCGTCTCGGTTCCCGCTGTAGTCGTACGCTGGAAAGTGTAAGGCGACGTATTGACGGATCCGTCGTCGGCATATGTACCAACAAGCAGACCCTCGGCAACATTCAAGATAGTCTTGACACCGTCAATCCACTTGAATTTTCCGAAGAAGTCGGCATCCTTCGTTTTGTCATAGTAGTCCCATGACAATTGGAGGAATGCGGAAATCGAGTCAAGCTCGTACTTGCACTCGAAGACGAAGTCTGAAGAATAACCAGGAGTAACCTTGTCTGTATCAGCAGCCGAGTTATCCACAGGCGGAAGACCGGATTCGGATGGTGCCTGGAATGCATTGCAGTACGGATTCTGGATAATGTAACGTGCTTGCAGATTGATGGCACCGCGGAACAGCGAAGCAAGGGAATCGGTTGAGGCATTGGCCTTAAGTAGTGACTTATAGCTTCGCAACTGGTTCGCAGAGTCGCGTAGCCACATCGCAACAATATCTCCGGTCGTCACAAAGGTGAGCTAATGACTACAGTCAGTCAAGTTCGGCTGCCAGCAAAATCACCCAAGTCCAATTAACGGCTCACCTCTTCCTCGGTGCCATTGTTCGCAAACCCTTTCCAGGAGATAGTGGTGTCCAACGTGTTCGGAAACGCATTTTCGAAAAGACGGAAGAGGTCGGGATCTTTCACTAGATCTTTCATATCATCGATTGCTTGCTCAACTTCTGGCAGCGTATATTTCCTACATGCTTGTTCGGGTCGCATGTAAGACAATTGGTATTTCCCCGCAGACAACGGCTGGTGAGTCTGGGTCGAGTATTGCGTATAATCAGGGCATGCTGCTCGGCCTCTGATGGCGGCATACGAGGTAGCTGCAAGCGAGCTCAACAGCAAAGCCGAGAATCGCATCATATTTATTGATGTAGTTGGCTGGACTACTATTATGCGCGGTGTGAACAGAGTCTCACACAAGCGTAGATAGGGTGAGCGAAGGGAGAACGGACTCAGCGATGCAGAGCTCCGACTGGAATTCTAATACCAGCAGCAACAACAAAATTGAACGTGGAATTCCACTGCGGGACAAAGGAACCCTCTAGTTCATTACGTTCAACATCCAAGCATACGATCGATTGCCAACTGCTTCTTTTAGCTAAATGGTAGATAGCCTACTTACCCACCGTGGGCTAGGGTCGTCTTTCCCCGGAAAACGGAAGATCATCTGCACAGCTCGCACCTCTCCCCTGGTCCACGCAGACCTAGGCCAGCCATTTCATTAAGCTCTTTCCTGCTGCATGGAGGCGCCATCTCCCATATGACGTCTCATCGTGGGAAGTTGCAGCCAGTTGCAGGGCATTAGCGCAGGCAATAAAGCCGAGAGGGCACTCGTGCGTGCGGGGAATCCCTGGATGCTCTTTTAACACGACCACCGCAACTTTTGCACGACCTGTCCAGCGTCTTTGTCTGGTTACCAGTTCGTTTAGCGTAATCGCCACTTTTGCTCAGGCTGGACTCAGTTAATGCTCAGTCACGTGCCAGAGCATACTATAAGAATTTATGCGTGCATTATGCAGAGAAAACGGATACTAAATGAAAACGGTATATACCTACTGTACGTACCTAGTGCTTCCTTATGGGGTTGCTTACTTGTGCTTCGCAACCTACTCTTATTGTACCTAGCTACTCTAGATGACAGGCCAGCGTTTTCGTACAATTAAGAATGAACTATGGCGTCTTGAGACAACCCAACTCCAATTGCCGATGAGAACCGCTCCCCTTGCACCAATGGGGCCACTTCTTCATATTGGCCAGATCCTCAAAGGATGTAATTCAACCTACACTCTTGTCAAGGAGCTTCACAGGGCCGTAGATGAAGCCGCAGTGTATCTAGCCAGGTAAGATCTTCTATAACATTCCGTCATCCACACTATGCCCAAGAGCTCCCTTGACCCATTTCTTGTGCGCAATTTAGGAACCAGAACAATGATCTGTGCATCGTCAAGAGCATTCGCGGCCACTGGCGCCTACAGAATGAGGCCAACATTCTCAAGCGATACCAGTCCAAGTCGTCGTTCATTCGCCCCCTCATCGACGAGATTCAGCAACCGGCCGATCCACCCTCTATCGTTCTGAGGCATCTGGACAGTGAACTCCTGACGGAATCGAAAAATAAGCGGCTGACGCGGCCCGAGATCAAGCAAGTAGCCAAGTGTATCCTCGAAGCCCTCCGGATTCTCCATAAGGATGGTCTAGTTCACACAGGTATGTCGTCAGCGTCCTTATCGTGGCCAAGTGTCTTCTCTAAGTCATTACCTGCTCTCTACAGATGTAAAGTTGGACAATGTTTTTGTCAACTACAGTCAAGGAGACCAGCGCTTTTCAGAGATCCAGCTTGGTGACTTTGGGGGCGTTGTGTCCCAAGACTCAAGCTTCGCAAGGGAGGGTCACATTATTGGTGCTGCCTTTACGCGTAGCCCAGAAGCCATGTTACAACTTTCCTGGGGAACATCAACAGATGTGTGGTCATTTGGAAATGCAGTACGTGTCTCAAGTGGCTCTCTAGTGTTTTCTTTCATTCAGCTCACATATTCCCAGATCCTCAGCCTTGTGCACGGTGGTGGTTACCACCACTTCGATCCCGGTTGGGAAGGGTTCAAACCGGAAGATCCAGACTACGAGATCACCGTTCTAAAGCGAATGTACAACTCACTCGGGCCATTTCCACCGTCAATTGCCGACATCCTTAACCCAGATGCGTTCGAGGTGATTCACTTCTTAAATCAGCAGGGACCTCCGCAAAGACCACTTCAACGGTGGTCGACAAGGGAGCTTCCACCAGCTGATAACGAATTCATCAGGCGGATCCTAAAATTGGACCCCCGGGACAGACCCACAGTGGAGGAGATTCTTCAGGATGAATGGTTTACAGAGGAATCAGACGACACTCGGGAGCCCATCCTGGTGTAACCAAAAGGGGAACTGGGAAAACCAGAGTCAGGCATTCGGGCAGGTAGCTAGCGCCCTGGCTTTGGGCTGCGACTCATAAGGTGCGAGCCCATAGGCGCTTAAGCATGCATACTGCCCTGTAAGCTAACCCCGTCTTCTAGCACATTGTACTAGTATGCATCAACGTGACACTCCAATTTCTTCTATTACAAAGTTTCGGTAGTCAATTCAGTTTTGAGTTACTCCGTAGTGAGCTACCGTTTATTGCCCTGGTGTACGACCTGATTTCGATTTCCTCATAGTTTGGCTCTTGCCACATTCTAAGCCGAGGTCCATGAGCCAATCGAGCATCCAGGGCCCCAACCCAATTTGGCCAATATATTAAATTACTGTGTATATTGTACACTACGGCGGTTAAGGTCAGAAATAGTCTGCATAGCCTGGGCCTAGACCGACCGCTTCGTTAGAAAAAGATCAAGAGTCACGCGAAGGAATCAAAGCAGTTAGCTAAGAGGTAAGACGGACGCACCAATCAGAAGGACATCAGATCTTGGTTGTCAATTCTACGTTTCCCTTAGCACCGGACCTTAAGGAGGCTGTTCATTCCAGCTGTCGCATAGCAAGGTTATGCGCTTGCTGGTTGAATGAACTGGTCCCATCCTCGCGCAGAGCGCATGACTATATGAATACCAGAGAAGAGTGAATGAACGAAACAGAAAGGTTGCAATAGGAGATATACCTTCCAAACATAATTATAAGAAGTCGCGGTCGCCTTCTTGTTACAACAGCTTTTCCAATATCATAGTCAGATTAGTAGATCTTGATTTTTGAGTTCACGCTCTGTCACACGGCAAAGACTGCCAAGAACCCGTTGGTAGCATTGAATGCATACGCGCCAAAGGAAATAGAGGCACGAAGGTTGTTGGTGGAAAATATGTCACGAAGACCTCAGCCATCTGCGAGGTGAACCAACAGAGCCAACAATCCAGATTGTACCAGACTGTAGCCTGGGACCTTCGGGCATAAATAGGTCTTGGACTCCGACCAAAAGGAAAGGAAAAAGAAACTAAGGACCTTGAGACCCGAAGAGGATTATTAGCTTAATAAGGACTCTGTTCCAAGCTCTTGTCACACTTTCTTATTCCCAGTACTCTAGGTTCTTCTCAGTCCTCTCTGTGGATCGGGCACTATGTCCAAAATCATCAGCAAGAAATTGCTTGGTTCGGTTCTAACTTCTACCGGAAAGAGTGTATCGATTTCTGCCGCGACCAGGACTACGAACTGGGTCAGAACTGATGCTGCAGCAGAATTAATGAAGGAAGCCTTGGAAGCAGCAATTGAGAAGAACGAACGTGTCATCCCTCAAGGGACAACAGAAATCTGCACCCGGTAGGTGGCAACCATTGATTAGTGATACCGCCTGCACAATTGCATGTATTGATAATTTGATCATTTTAGTGAGACTACACACACCAGCGCTTCAGACTCACGATCACATATCACCGCTGTCTGCTTTGATAGCAACGGAAATCCTATTAAGACTATCCATCTACCTACGGAAAAGACATGAAGTATAGTGAACTGGAGCAGGGGGGAAGGATTCCCGGATGAATCCCGGTAATAAGGGAGATGCTCTGGGAGCTGAGTAGGACATGCGCTAGCAGACAAATCAGCTATGTTCCGGAAACTAGGATTTAACCTCTCCTATTTTAGAGAAGCCGCATACGTGCCTTTATATACGTCGTGCAATCTACAAGCTGCTTGATTTCTTGTAACAAGGGTTCTACTGTGTGGACTAGAGGGCTTGAATAGATTCGTATTACTAATAATACTCTAAGGGTCTCAAGGGCCATACCTCCTCTCCTTCTTTCGAAGGGGTTTCTATCGTCCTTTTTTTTTCAAGGTCTTCGCTTAATTTCTAACCCGTCTTTCTATCTCGACCTGACCTGTTAGTTGCCCTGCATTATTGTTAGGTCTCCATACAGGTCACTAGCATCCAATAGATCCTGTCTGGCGATATGGTTTTCTAAATGGGTTAGCCCAGGACCTAGAGTCTTGGCCGCGCGACATTTCTACTGTAGTGTATGACATAAATCTACATGAAAAAATATCAAGCAGCTGCAAGTTTTTACATTAACTTTTATGCGCCCTGTAAATGTTATTCTCACAGCTTAAGGAAGCGGCTTAAACGATGAGCAAGCCGCTCTGGGTAAATGATAGCCATTGGGTAGTACGTAATGCGTTCCGGTTGAACACTACGCATCTGAATAAACTACTGTCACGGAAAAACGACGCAGTTATCACCGTGTGGTAATAACGGACTATACGCGACAACTACGCGCCGGTACGAGCAAGATCTCGTATCATTACGGCCATAGCACCCGTACCAGCACGATCTCCCGTGTAACAACCTCACTGTAACTACAGGAGTTGCAAGGAGTCTTGGGTATTATCTTCTTAGTTGTGAGAACCCGGGAAGTATCGAGCTGTAAGAGCTCAAAAGATTGTCATTAAGGAAGATTGTAGACTTCTCGTCTATCTCAAAAAGTAGATAAATGCATAGATCAATCACTAAGGTAATGACTGAATTAAATATAAGAGATATATTTGCCTTATATGCTTATATACTCCCTCCCTGGTACCTACTAGATGATGCTGGATCATATTAGATTATATCGGATTATAATGGATCATTTTAGATCATGCTAAATCACCAAAGATCGCTTTAATCACAACTAAGTGATTCAGTCACGTGAACTGATGACATATCCTTTCAATGCTCTTTTTTTATGCCTGAGGCACCAACCCAAGTGGCATTTTCTTTGTTCTTCATGTTGGTCGCTATCTCAAGCCACTCCACTTATTGATCTGTAACACTCCGACGAGATCGGACTAAGACTATGTAATACACGGGTGGGATCTCGTACCGATACGATCTCCGACGAGTTTAGATTAGGACCAGTGCGAGAAAAAGGCTTCTTTTAACTCGGGTATGCCGAAATTGATTGGACGTAAATTGCTAGCCCTGAAGCACCAGTTTAGTTACGCTCCGACCATGTCCCAGCCTTGACCTCAGCGATTCGCCCAGTCGCTCTTAAGACAAGCGCAGCTGGCAGCTGGCAACCGCACACATACATCTTCCCCACTGCTTTATGTTTACATCATCAGGGGCTTGCTTATGTGTAGATATAATAATTACAACGTAATTGTTAGTATCACGAGCGAAACCTGACCGACGCGATTGTGATAGTGCTGACTTGTATTCACAATGGTGGTATTGAAATGGGAGCGTTATCGGATAATTAGGTAGTAAGGTCTTGTATGCACTGCGTTTAAACATAAAATCCGGCCGCAAGCAATGAAACCGTTTTAAAGGGTAAAATAGCAGCTAGGTATCCGTTTATTCCGGTTTGAAATTACAGGATAAACTTGTGCAAGAGTGGAGAACAGCCCAGGCTCGCCTTAGGCTAGCGAGGCGAGATAGGCTCAGGTTAGAAGCGGCGTGGCTCAGGTTGGCATCCCGTTTGGGGACATCATGGTAAAACCTACTACCTAGGTAGTATCTGTCAGGTAGCCATCGTGGCGAGGTGCTGTAACAAAAAAGGCGAACTCTCACTAACACCCCTACCACCCTATCGAGTTCGCGTTTTTTGTTACATCACCTCGCCTGGTTCTGCCCTGATGGTAGCTCTAGCCCTTCAATTACGCCATGAGATGCATAGGCCAGAATGTTAGGCTAGCAAGTAAATCCGAGCTTCCTAAATCGATACAGGATCGGCTCTTCCCACGCCTGATGACTTAATGAGGCTCATGACGCGTTCAGAAGCCCTTTCAAGAGTTGGGGTAGTGGCACCCTTGACCTTGGCACTGGGTACGACCTCACCCACAGTAGATAGAGATGGACTGAAGGTAGCTCGACAGAGCATGACTTTTGTTCGATTCGAAGGTCTCTTCCCGTCGACCGTTCACCAGAGTTCTGATCAGAGGTGTGCGACGTGACGTCGTCTGATGAAAAGAGCTAGAGGAGACAAAGGACTTTGAAACTTCCATCACTTTCGGTTCCGAAGAAAGCTCTCAGTACAAAGCGCACTGGCGTCGTCTACCAGCCCTTTTCATTTTCCGTGACGGATCGAATGGCATGGCTACACAGCCGTTTTAGACGTCTTACAACGTGGCTCTGTCAAGGGGGTAGCAGCGATTGATTCATTTGCAACTCGTCGCATCGGGACCACGACCTTTTTCCCGGTTGCAGGATGCACAAACGGTTGGGCGTCGCTATCACCTCGAAGTTATGCCTTACATTATAGAGGACGAGGCAACCGTCTCCGCAGCCAACAACGGCATGGCCATGAAGCAATGGTGATTAAGATGCATAGGATGGGTGATTTTCAGACCATGTGCCGGTGATAATTGCCTTCTTGCCTGATCTTCCCTCCCCATACCATTTCCCAAGCTGTGCCCCTCGAGCCGTCGCTTATCGGGGAAGACGTTTGTGCGATGCGATGCGAGCCGAGCCGATAAATCGCGAGATTACACGACGTCTAGCACAAGCACAACGTGTTATGGGCATTATTGGGCCAAGTGTACCCTTACACAGGTTCGCCGCATCGGGACGGGGAAGGACGGATCTCGTAACGATATTGTAGAGCAGTACAGATTCTGCCTATTGAATTATCTGGCGCGGCATTCCCTGCCCCGATAGTTTTCGGAATGGCAGTTAGGCAGGCGTGTCATCTTACTTAGCTATGGCCTTCTATCTGAAGGGGAATCGGGCATTCTATTCCTCTGATCACACCAAAGTCTTCTGTGCTGGCTCTTCATCATTCGGAACCCCTCAAGGTATGCAGCCAATCCTTCTAGGTCAGTGTAGAAGTTATGATCGGCGCAGTGATGACTCAAAGGTATTGTGATGTCAAACGAGCATTTCCTTGATTGTCGCAATCTTGGAGAATAAGAGGTCGAGTTATATGTAAGTCAGAGGATCATCTTCCGGACGCGAGCTCGCTCAAAGATATCTTCTCAATGCAGACGAGTCCGCTTCACCTCTATAAGCTTCGACATTGCCTCTCGATAGGCGCACTAACATAGTGTTTCTTACTTTTCAATGCCTATCGGTTGTTTAGATTAACTGACATGCGTTCGTTCATGTACATAATATCTCCTCCATTGGGTGTACTAGGAGACTCGAGCACATATCACCACTGCACGTAACAGATCCAGACTGAATTTTCTGACGAATCCAGACTTATACGTAAGTCGAGACTCGTGAAGCGCGCCGACCACATGAGCTTAATCAGGACATACAAAATGATCACTTAGGATACGATTTGGCCATTACCCCCGACACTTCCGATATTCTCAGCATTTGAATCTCTCTCTCTTCAGAATTACGTTACCTCATCTTAGTTTAGTCACTAACGTACCCCAGCCACATAGTCAACCTTCTGGTCTAACTGTAAACTCTGGACGACGATATGAATTGGAGGAAGCCGAACAGAGCAGTTCGGATAGCTGTGTAGATGGCCGCCGGTTATGCCCAAAGTTTCCGAACACTCAAACTCAAGGCTGAGGACAACCTGCGCGGCACTCACTGTTAGGTACGCTGACTCCTCCTAAGTATAGCCAAACACTAGGCAGAGAGACTGTCTCATTTCCCTTGCAAAACAGCAAGTTGTCTCACTCTAGTAGAGTCCAGGTGACTTATTTTACAGCGCCCCTTTCCACGTGATGACTGATTCTCGACAAAGTCAACAAGGTTGAGTGTCTACCAACTAAATATGCCTACCTACCAGACTTTTATTATGGACATGCGGTTTAGTAAGAGCGTAGTACGTTACTGTTATAGGTTTCGCCTGCCGCATTGGGGTGACTGAGTTTAACCGGCTTCCGCAAAGTGCGCGGAATGGGTAGGTATGCAGTCTAGGCCGTCGCACTACAGTGTCCAGAAGTGCCTACATAGGAGTTTAAGAAAAAGAAAGAAGGAAAGACAAGCAGGCGAAAAAGATACATCCGCTAGTGGGACAGCTCATCCGCAACAATTCGCGATGAAGATATTTTACAATTTCTTCTGTTTTAATCCAAGTACGAATGTCTACCTAGAAACTTTCTACTTGCTGGTTTATTTCAGGGCGTTTATAGCACGAAAACTAGGCAAAAGTCGCGGTGTCGGTTCCGGGGGTCTCGACTCTCCGCCAAGCGACGCATATTGCACTACCTATTTACAGATGGCTTGGCTTGCCAAGTGTCCGTACCCGTGTGCTCGAATCTCTTTAATTAGTATTCGACGCAGTGAATTCGCACCAAGTCCGGTCGAGGAAGGACAGCCTCTAAATCGTGGGCTTTCCCACGACTAAATCACGATGGCGGGTCCCTTCCTGACTAGTAGTTTGCCTCGACGACGCAGGGTATTCACGGTCGCCCTGGTTTTCACCTTTGTATGGGCATTGCTTCCGATCGAGAGCTTCAATCCGCCTCGGAGAGTTTTGTTAAGTGTCACCAAGACATTAGCGGGAAAATCCAGCGACGATGTCCTGCAGTTTGTTGATCCTCTCATCGGCACCGTGAATGGAGGTACGCGATTGGCACCTTATATTGTGGCAATTCATGAGGTCTAGGAACAAGACTAATTGTGTGAAAGGCCATGTTTTTCCGGGAGCAACTCTGCCTTATGGTGAGTTGGGATATCTATGAAAGGCTCTTCTTCATAGGCACTGACGAAGGAGTATAGGCATGGCTAAACCAGTGGCGGACACGAACAACTATGGAGAGGCAGCTGCTGGATTCGTGTCAGACGAGTCATTGATCGTGGGATTCTCTCAACTTCATGATTCTGGTAAGCCAAGTCCCTTGTCAATCGTCCAAATTTTATTGTATCACTAACGTCCTATCAACCAGGAACTGGAGGAGTAAGTATCGCTGCGTAAATGCGCTGTATAAGTCAGTATGTATTGACATGTTATAGAATCCTTCCCTGGGCAACTTCCCACTCTTTGCTCACCCAGGCTGTCCTGAAGATGACTTCACAAAGTGTCATTATCTCTCTTCACAAAGAGCCGTCCCTCGCATCAACGGCTCTGCAACAGCAAAGCCAGGATATTTCGCCATTGGGCTGAACAATTCGGTATACGCAGAGATGACAGCAACAGTGCACACAAGTCTCTTCCGGTTCAATTTCCCTCCGGAGGCCGACGTACCGTATGCATATACCGCGTCTGGTAATGAGGACATACCGCAGACGGTGCCTAACAACCCCCTGATCCTTTTGGATATGATTGATCTTGCCAACAGCCGCTCTGGCGGCGATATTGAAGTGGACTCAGTCACGGGCCGCATGAAAGGGGGCGGCAGCTTCCGCCCCTCATTCGGCCACGGTTCGTTCAAGGCTTACTTCTGCGCTGACTTCCACGGCGCCAATATCCGGCGCACAGGTACATTCTCGCCTGAGAACGTGACCGACAGCGTGCAGGCGCTAGGGGACTCATATGGGAACACTAGGATTCCGCGGGGGTCTGCTGGCACATGGGTCCAATTCGCTCAGGCGCCTCAGAACCAGATTCTCGCACGGGTAGGCGTGTCCTTCATCTCAGCGGCCCAGGCATGTGAGAACGCAGAGCGAGAGATCGGTGACTTCGACTTCTCTAGAGTGGTGACGGCTGCCGAAGCGGCATGGCGGGAAAAGCTCTCCGTGATCAAAGCCGATCATGCAGGTCTCAGCCAGGACCTGCTGAAGACGTTCTGGTCGGGCTTGTACCGCACCATGTTGTCGCCGCAGGACTACACGGGCGAAAACCCGCTTTGGGAATCCAATGAGCCGTACTACGACAGCTTCTACTGCATCTGGGACTCCTTCCGGGCACAACATCCTCTCTTAACCATCATAGACCCCGAGACGCAGACAGATATGGTTCGCGCGTTGATCGACATCTACAAGTACGAAGGGAAATTGCCCGACTGCCGCATGAGTTTCAGCCAAGGCTACACGCAGGGCGGGTCGAACGCGGACGTAGTGCTAGCCGACGCGCTCATCAAGAATCTGACGAGGGGGATAGACTGGGCGTTGGCATACGAGGCCGTGGTGTCGGACGCCGAGGAGGAGCCGGCGGACTGGTCGATCTCCGGCCGCGGCGGGATCGAGAGCTGGCGCACCCTCGGCTACATCCCCGTCGACGACGACGACAGAGCCGGCTCGGGGCCGCTGAGCCGCTCTATCTCGCGCACGGTGGAGTACGCGTACGACGATTTCGCCATCGCTCTGATGGCGCGCGGGCTCGGGCACGCGGGGGACGAGACGAAGTACCTCAAGCGCAGCCACAATTGGAAGAATCTGTGGCGTGCCGAGCACGACGACCATTACCGAAGTAAGGAGACGGGTATGATAGAAGGGTCGGATTTCCTTGGATTTTTGCAGCCGCGTTTCCGGAACGGCACGTTCTCGGAACAGACGGCGAGGCTTTGTAGTCCGGTGTACGAGCAGCACGTTTGCTATTTCGACACGAGGTATTCGACGTATGAGGGGAGCCCTTGGCTGTATAGCTTTTATGTGCCGCAGGACAGTGAGTAGTAGATCCTTGGTTTCAGTTTCCGTCTTGTTTTCAGCTATCTGTACAGTATTTATGCTCTATTTCTAAAAGTGTTTGGGATTTAAGTTCAAGGTGGAGATTACTAACGTAAATGATTGTAGTGGCATCGCTAATCACTCTAATGGGCGGTCCGGAGCATTTCGTCAACAGGCTCGACTACTTCCACTCCTCGGGGATCAACTACATGGGCAACGAGCCCAACTTCCTCCCAACCTTCCAATTCCACTACGCCGGCCGGCCCGGCCGGAGCGCATACTGGGTTCATCAGTACATCCCCTCGCTATTCAACAGCACCGTCGCCGGCATCCCGGGCAACGACGACTGCGCCATGGGCGCGTTCTCGGCGTTCGCCTTCATGGGGTTCTTCCCCGTCGCCGGCCAGGACGTGTACCTGTTGACCCCGCCGATGTTCCGCGAAGTCAGCATCAGGACGCCCGACGGGAGTGGCTGGGCTACGCTGCGCAACGTGAATTTCGACCCCGGGTACACGGATATGTATATCCAGAGTGCGAGGCTGAACGGGCAGGCGTACGCGAAGAATTGGATTACACATGACTTTTTCGCCAAGGGCGGCGTGTTGGAGTTTGTTCTTGGGCCGAAAGAGAGTGCTTGGGGGACACGGAAGGAAGACCTTCCACCTAGTTTGTCAACGGGGACGATTTGAATATCATATGGCGCTATGAGGCATTGGATATAAAACTGGGATATTAAAAGCAATTCCAGAAATTTTTGTGTGCGGTCAAAGGTGATTTTGGATATGTATGTGAGCTAGGTTACCATCCCTTGTCCTGCACCATGTATATATGTAGCTTGGAGGCCGATTATCCAATGATAACGAATATATAAACAACATGACGAGTAACACCAAGACTCCCTCACCATCTTACAAATATCTACAATAACCAACTGCGATGAGTTTCGGGCTCATTCTTCTTCTTCTTCTTCTTCGTTTTCGTTTTCGTTGTCCACGTCTTCTCCATTCTCGTCGTCGGAATCGCTGTCGACACCTGGATCCGGCATGACGACGTTATTGAGAAACGTGACCTATTTAGATACACCGATTAGCCAGAACCAACATCATTCAACTTAGAGAGACGTATAGGAACTGTGACACGGCTTTAGATAACAAGGACATATAGAACTCACGAATGGGACCATCGCACGAATAACCTCCATAATCTTCTCCTGTGCGTCGTCGCCGTGGAGCTCCTTGTCAGGTATCTGACGACCAATGGTGTAGTTTCGTAGCTTTAAGAGGTGGATATCGCGGTGATCTGGATCAAATCCCTGTTGAAAGCTGATTGTCAGTCTTATACCTCGCTCCCTCGTTCACGCTAAATAAGACCCTCCGAGTATCTTGCGAGTCCCAACGCTAAATCAAGTAATGACTGACTAGTACAGGGGTAGCCAACGAACCTTGGGTTTAGTCTTTAGTGCGTTCTCCTGGTTCTTGTCGGCAAATGCTTTGAGGATCTTATCCTCTTTCTTTCCGACAGCGTTTGGGAGGAAGACACGGACAAATTCGGGGTCTGTTAGCACGCGTCGGATGCGGTGCGGCCGCTCGTCGACGCTGGCGCGCAGTTTGGCAAGGGCCTGAGCCTCAGGGTGCCAGAGCCCGCCGCCTGTGTACATTTAGAAGTTAGGATGTCATGGAAGCTAGAGTCTGCCAAAGGATGCGGGAAGACTCACCTACTAAACAGTATCCAGGCTCTATGTGAACGTAGTAACAAGCGTAAGGGCCTTTGCGACCTGTGCGTGACCTAGTACGGGACAGATAGGACCCTATTAGCTAATTGGGTCTTGAAGGTGGCGAACGTAGCCAGATGAGCAGTAGGTGTATCGCATCACTGTAGTTACTAAAGACTTTTAAAAGGTTGTTGGGCTTACCACGCAGCGGAATAATGAGGCTACACCTCTCAAAAGATTAGTGCTAAATTCATCTCATAATTAACTCTCAGGATCAAGTTGGGTCTCTCTCACCTTATAGGGAGTTGGATCTTTGCTGAAGCGAATGTCACGATAGATGCGGAAAATAACATCCTTGAGGGGCAATTCTGGTATCGTCTCATCGGCCTCGATAATCTTCTCCGTTAGCGTCTTGACGAAAGACTCCCAATCCTTTTGCGACCGACGGTACTCCGGGTCATGCACTGTATTTTGCGCAAATCAGCCCTCGTCCCCACTCATCTCTCCAATATCCTCCATGCATATAATTGTAAAAGTAGGACACCGCTCGTGTTAATTTGCGAGATCTTATAGCCGTATGTATAATGAACACTGTAAATCAAAGTGTGCGATATACTAGGTAATGAAGGCCTGTAAGGTCAGAACTCACTCTTCAACCAACTCCGCTTATTGTTCTTTTTCAGGTCACCCAAGAAAAGGAGAGTATTCGGGTGTATTTTCGTGTCCCCGTAATCAATACCATTGGTGTCGCGAAGCTTCGGTAGTGGGATAAAAGTGACTCGTGGTTCATCATCATCATCATCATTCTCCTCCTCCTCCTCCTCCTCCTCGTCATCGTCTACCTCAAATCCGTCTTCGTCCTCGTCTCCATCACGAGCCGCGTGCCCACCCCGCTTAGTACTCGGAGATGCTGGCTCCTTTGCAGGTCGCCCACGCTTCTTTGCCGAGGAGCCCGAGTTTACATGCCCCTTTGGATTTTCCTTCTTTTGAGAGTGCGCAGTTGAGTTCCGCGACGGCCGACCACGTCCACGCTTTGCGACACTGGACCTCGGAGGCGGTGGCGTTGCGGAATCATCTTCTTCGTCGAAAGCTTCGCTCTCCCCATTTTCTTCTTCATCTAGATTTTCGTCCTCATATTGGTCTTCTTCATCCGAGACATCAATTTGCGATTTCCGCTTAGAGCGCGACGCAGTGGTGGCAATCTTGGTCGCTTTGCGCGGTGGTCCATCACTGTCAGAGTCATTTACGTCATCCTCGAAATATGAGCTCTTCTTGCCGGTGGAGCTGAGACGACCTGACCGTCGACGAGATCCAGATTGTAGCGTTTCCACCTCAACCAAAGTACGTTTCTTCGGAGGCATTATCGTGCTACGGGAAGTTGTCGCACTTTTTACTTTAAAAATGGTGTAATCGTAGAGAGGATCGAAGCCGACGCGCTACAAGGAACATCCAGGTATCCTGGCAAGTGGGGGTGAAACGAGATCACCACGCGCTATCACGTGACTTTAATTAGGATGCTTATCAATCACATATACTGCAGCTCATATAACTAAGGCAATTGAAATAAGTGCAATGCGATCAATGAAATGAGGTCGAGGTTACTGAATTTCGGTTGTCGATTGCATGAGGTCGAAGACGTCTTTGTCCTGTTGAATCCAACGCCACTTACTCAATCATGCCTAAATTATACCTAAAGTAGCTCCATGTCTCACTAGACTAATATCCGCAAGCGAATCGCGAGACAAGGTGATATGAGACATAGGAAACAGTCCCCGTAGATTATATCTACACTATTTCTGTATGATCATAAAAGTAATGTAACATATCTAGCTCCAGTGCATACTAATTGATTCTAGATAGATATTGAAGGATCACCTTTCAAAAGGGCAATTCCTAGTGAGTAAGCCTCTGAACTTGAATCATATTTCTTGAGGGTGAAGGAGTCCCCAAATTGTATGTTGCCATGTGATAGCACTTTTCACCTTTGATCACTTGAGAACGCTAGTAAGAATAAGAGGAAGTCAGTCGTTTGGGGGACATCTGGACTCGTGATAATATCGGATGCTCGCTGGGCATGTAGTATTAGCAGGATGATAATATCAACTAACAGGTGTAATGCTGATACTCTCAGCAATCTTGGAAGGTCAATGGGTATCATCTTATGTCAGGGGATGAAGAACCACCGATCCTCTCAGGCAAAAAGGTCCGATGTCCGGCCCTTTCAGGGTTCATGTGATGGAGTAATATCAAGGATGCAAAGGTGAGGCATGGTTTAATATTTGTGACGCGTATATTGCTCTATAGTAAACAGCAGACATATATCAGGTCGGCATGTTCAAGAAGCAAAAGGATGGTGCAAATATAGTGGCAAGTGCAAAACAGGAGAAGGAAGGGGAAAGGAAAAAAAAAGAAGTTGAAAAAAAAGCTCGACCAGGAATCGAATTTCAAGTCTACGAAAAACTGCACCGTCGGCGAGCTCTAGTTGTCAAGTTGCAGGTCCCCCATTCCTGCTCCAATTCGGAGACTCGCTTTTGCAGTTTGTTCATACCATTGAGTCACCCAGGGATACGTCCTTTTTTACGGGGTCTGGTTGAAAACTGCACACATTAAGGGTGCTCATAAGGCCTCGAACTCTCCTAAGGCCCCACTATTGCGTTTGTTTATTCGGAAACGGCGCGCTGGTGAGGCTCGTGGTCACATGCCGTTGTGTGGTACATGAGCTTAGTATGTCTATGATGTACCTAGGTACCCTATCATCAGATTATGGTGCCTGGGTACATCGATCAATGCTGCCTGTGTACAACTATCTATCTTGCCTCTCCAGCCTCTCTGTCTTCTGTAGCTTCCATGTGGTATCATACGTGATATGTTGCCAATCCCTGCAAATTGTCCTTTCTAATTCGAACCAAGATTAGCAAGAAACAAAGAGAGGACATAAAGATATTTTCACTGTGACTGCTCTTGGTTTTTACGCAAGTTCCATTTAATATCTACCAAGTATTCCAGTATCTGCGGCATCTTCTCCTATAACATGACTGCAAAATCAAGTATAGCTCCATTGGCCGATGAGGTTTCTGTTTTGGCTGAAACCCCCTTGATGAAGAGAAAGGGTCTGCTTTAAAACGCAGTAGATGGCAGCAGCACTAAGATGGAATGGAGAGTCGTTCTTTCTACTTAGCAGTCGCCTCAGAGGCGACACACGCCTACAATATCTCGATACCCAGCTCCAATAAGGACCTCATGTCCCTTATCTCAGCAGACGCAGACTGCCAAGCAGAAGACGCAGCTTATTCTATTCACTTTGCCCACCGCTGGGAAAAAGGGGTACATGTTTACCATTTGGTAGAGCAAGAGTTCTTGTTGTCGAGATGGGCAGATTCAGCGACAGACCTCGGTAGTAGCACAAGTCTTTTTGGACAGTAATTATTGAAAAAGAGAGTTGTATATGATATTTATGAAGTGTAAGCAGTAGGAGTAGACAGACTTGTATGGAATGAAGCAGACTATCCTAGCTCCTGTGAGGGCTTGATAGATCACCCCTATGCCCAGAATCCCTTTCCCCCCTTGAAACTGAGGGATCTCAACAGCGAGGAGTATAAGAGGATTTGGTCCAAGGCTGGAGCAATAGCTAAGCAACCAGACAATACTACTCTGCTAGTGAGTACTACATAAGGGGCTGAGATACCAGAACCTAGAATTTATGAATGATAGTTTGAGGCGGCGAACTCGCCCCTAGGGGGAGATAGTGTACAACAATCATCATTATCATCACACGCAAGAACTATATCGAGAACGTCAAGCTATTTTGTCACGCAAAGGTGAATAATAAGGAGCGGCTCAACGACCCACAAGATCTTATACAAGATACGCACTTCTGCGTTATTACTCGGAATTAGAACTTACACCAATGGAGCTTCTGACTACAATTCCGAAGATCCCTTGACTAGAAAGTCCACAGGTACACTTCCGATGACCGAGCTCAGATCTACCCTGGAGCGGGATACCTTTACCAGATGATATACTCTACTCCATATACTCTATCCCATCAACGCGGCAACGTATTTCCATACCCGCCCAGTCAAAGTGTCCAGCACAGGCGTCCACGAGACACTGAAACATATTACCAGTTCCCACAGCTACTGTCCTTATCCATCCCCAATGCAACACCGCCTATATATTATCACCCCTTTCTTTCACCCCAGCCCCAAGCCTTGTTTACATGAGGCACATACCCACTATACTATATGCGCACGTCCTCGCCTCCTCGTGACTAATTAGGTAATTAACGGGAGCATACACACACACACACACACACAGATCCATGCAGTAGTATAATCTCCAGCACGCAACCAGGGTATTAATATATCATACCTTAACCCTATATACATGGTGTACGCTACACAAGAAACTGCTTAGTTTACCCCTCCTGTTCCTCGTAGTATATTCAGGCTAAATGTAGACAAGAATTGGGGTACAAGTTCAGCCCCAGGTAATTAGCGTAACGGCGTTCTCTCCGCAATATGACGCTATTGACATACAACAGTAGATCCGCGACAAGAAGGAGAAAAAAACAGGCATATATATATAGCAGTATATGAACTGGACAAGGATATGGTCTTCTGTTTGGTCCGGTGGCGGCTCCGATGGCGAATTGGGTATCTAGAGGTGAAAAACTAAGTTTCGCATTCCAGTAGCGAAATGGGTTCGTAGGTCTGGATTGCAGGGCAAGGAAACCAAATGCAGCCTCCTATTAGCAGTCTTTAGATGATATGTAAAGTTGCTGCACAGATGGCGAAAGAAGAAAGACATTTACTTATACGCGCAGCTGCGACGGTTGGTTTCAGCAGTTGACGACTAAGTATGAATATCGTGTTTGATTCTATTGTACGGGAAGCTGCATTGACATAACGAGGTATCATTCATCGATAAAATAAAACTTGCATTGATAATGCCGCCGAGTCTGTCCGTTCGATAGAAGCTGAGTAGAGTTCGAAACAATTTGGACAATAGCCACAACACCTCGCTAGTTCCCATTTGAATTCAATTTCAAGCAAAGTTAGCGACAATATTCTTTACGTCAACCAAGTCGAGAATTGGTACCCATCCTGCCCAGTGGTGTCCTGTCACGTGGTTTTTCTAGTAGATCGGCGTACCCCTCCAGGCCGATACCAATGACTTTGACAATATCAAATATATGTGACCCTTTGAAAGTCTCGGCCCAGAGTCGTATCACAGCAGCAGCGAGCTGGCGTAGCTTGTTGCTATCGTTTATTGTCATATCCATGTTCGACGACGGATGGCCGGGTCCACCTCCCGAAAGCGAGGGATCAATTGGTACTGCAAATTCAGTCTCATCCAACATGTGACGTAGCATCTCGAGAAGGCCTCTTTCCTCGGGGGACGGAGGAGCGTCGGTCGGACAAATAGACGCGAGGGTCAGGAGCCATTTGGAGAGAAGGATGGCGCATTCGAGATTACATACTAGGAAACCATTAGTACCATGCATTCGCAGTGGTTAGGCCTACCGGAACTTACGGGAGTGCTGCATGCTCCATTCTGATGACTTTCTTCTTGCCACATAATTAACACCTAGCTTGACAAGCATAGACAATGCATGAATTGCCTGAAGGACAGCCCTGTTCGATCGAGCGCTCCGGACCAGGTACGGTGCATCGTGGAAAGCTTGAGCTATTTGGCCAGCATCTCGAGTCTCGAGAGTCCTACTAGGACTCAGATCGGTGTACAGTCGGATCGAGGCCAATCTCCACAGCGCCGTTGAATTGTAAGCAACCGGCCCCCCAGGGAAAGAGTCCGGCGCACCCTGCGGGTTGACTTCCGCAACTCGCGTTTGGTGCTGCTCAAAACTCATTTGCCAAATGCGTAAGGCTTGTAAGCACTCCTCGACGTCGTCAGGTCGCAAGCCACGGGGGGCTTCGAAAGAGGACACCGAGGTAAACGAAGTCTGTTTGAGTAGAAAGATGTGCTGTAGTAGTGCATGGATGAGTATGTAGTTGCCAAGAGACGACATATAAGCGGGCGGTCCTTGGGGAGGGCGGCTGAACAATCGAGCAAAGGCATCTTGAAGGGATATATCCATGCTGGGAAAAGAATGGCGAGCTTCTTGCCACTGCCATGCTGTTTCAGCTCTCCATAGTCTTGACGAATGGGGCAAGTATAAGTTGAGCTCAGAAGTGAGTAGTAAAGGAGGCATGTTATAGGCGATACTGCATAAGTTAAAGAAACAATATGTGATGAGCTTCGTGCGATTTCCGCCTTCTATGCGAATCCAGGCTTCCCAATCGGCCGTCTGTGTTGATTCTGATAGAAATCCTTCCTCGCGTACTAACAGGGCAAGGAGACTTTGCAATGACATGGCTTCGTGGAGAATGGCCTTGGCACCCCACAAACCAACCGCGAAGAGTAGCAGAAGGGCTTGGATCGTCTCCATACGAGACTGAGGAGTATTTGGAGAACTGTATCGAAATTTAGCGGCGCGTTTGCGATACATAAGCTTAATCATTTTGAATAAGACTTACTAGGGCTCACGGTGAGTATCTTGAGTCATTGGTCGCTCTTGCTGCATAGAGCTGAACGAGTGCCTGAATCCATGGCTTGGAGAGGGTCTCGTAGAGTGTGGACTGTAAGCCGAGGCCGTTGGCAACAAACTGTGGATTTCGTGGCTATGGCGGCGGCGAATTTGCTCGAGAGCTACAGACCTTGCGGCGTACCATAACGCATTTGATCGGTGGCTTTCAAATCTATATTGAGCACCAACCGCAAGGATGGCTAACAGTAATTCCGGTGCAATATCCGCCGGGGCGATCGTAGGAAGGTGGAGGATAGGGAGATGCTCGTGGAATCCGCTAACATAACCCTCAAGGAATCGAGTGAGGGTGTGGCGTGAAGGGAACACAAAATCATTGGGAAGGACGGACGAGAACTCGTCTAACCTATTCTTGATGACTGTATGATCTATAGGAGATACTCTCATCGGAGCTGTTTTGCTGGGCTCATCATGCATCCTATTGGCGCCATCGGTTGGGTCACGGGGATCGGGTGCGAGCGAAGGAAACCTTGATGGAAATTGTGAGGACGGCTTAGACAAGGCACCACGTGGCCACAGTCCGACGCCCTGATCAGCTTCAAAGGCTTGAGGAAGAAAATGCGAGGAAGTTGCAAATTCGTCCATGAATAAATTGTAATCATCAAAAGCAGAAGAAGGACCTGTCTGGACAGGAAGGCCCATTGTCATAGGCCCAGCATCAGGCTCCCGTCCACGGTCACCGTAGGGTATGCCATCATCATAGGATTTGATGCGTGGCATGGAATTTGACGGTTGAGGAAGGTCCGGCATAATAGGTTGTAGGGAGTTTACTTCGTTGGCAGAGGCGATTTGAGTAGCCGCATCGGATAAGAGGTCTAGATTACATTGGGCTGCTCTCGTAGGCATGCGCGGATCGGGTTGGAGAGCGGGCACGGCCATTGACGATTGTATAGGATCCGAATGATGATATGGCTGATGGGCCCGTGGCATACCCATCATCTCCGAATCAACGTGGTTCTCACCCGGTAGTGGCGGCTGGGTAACGGCACCCGCCGTGGATGGTTTCCTAGGCCGGTTGCCATCTTTGTTGGAGCCTTCATTCAAGTGAACGAGCTTCTCGTGACGAACTAAAAGATCTCTGATGTCCATATAAGCATTATCACCCTTTACAGATGAGGGGCGTCACAGCTAAGACACGATTTGGAGGATGTAGGAAGGTTAGGAGCCGCTTCCATGCAAAGACCTGAGGGGAGAGGAGGCGTTTTGCGGAGCAAGGGGGTTCTGTGGCGTATACTAATCAAGGCCAGCTGAGGAGAAAAAGGTAAGGAGGAATGGAGATGATAACGGTAGGCGGAGAATACTAACCTACGACCAAACGTCTTTCCACATCGAGCCCAACCGCAAGAAAAGGGTTTTTCTTTAGTATGAGTCCTCTCATGTCGTTGGACATGCTCCACACGCCTAAATAAAAGATTGCCGTGTGAGCTATATTATAAACGGGAGTTGGAGATGAATTTGGCAGCCATCATACCTGAAGCGTTTGTCGCAAAACTTGCATGGCAAGGTCTTGGGCTTCTGCTGCTTGGCCTCGACATTCTCGTCGGTAGTGCCGGGGACAACCGTGCCCTCTATGGACGGCCGGGACTGCATTGGAGAAGAGACTCTGAGTAGGCAAGATTGGCTCTGGGGTCGAGGACCCTGTATACAACTATGGTTGTAATGCAGAAAGGAGTCACGCAGCACTTGGAAGTGGGGCGAGAAGGGCCGGGTCAACGACCAGAGGCCAAGAGGTTATGCCGGAAAGAGGAATGCCTTGCGGGGGTGAGCGATTGATGGATGAATTCATGAGGGTGGTGGTAGTGGAGGAAGAAGAGGCAGGAGAACGTATTAGTCGGCTTGTGGGCTCTCACCCGGCAACTGACACAACAACACTGGCCGCTGCCCACCGCATCAAAGCGCCGAACATACAGGACAACCCCCTCTTCTTCTCCGTCTTCTTTCTCCTCCTTTTTGTGGCGTTGATATTGGTGATGATGATGCTGCCCCCCTGAGCCAGTGAATACCAAAGACGAGGGCCAGCAGACACGGTAGAGTAGAGCTGACGTTTAGAACGTCCAACAGTGCCTCCAACAGCACAGTAACAAGGCTACGGCGGCGGTGGGGAGGAGGCGCCAGACAGACACGTTCCGAGTGTCGCACAAGAGACGATGAGAAGTGATTATCCGGTAAAGGGACGTGTGAGCGGGTGATTTATTGGTGGGCACAAACGCGGAGGAGCAGACAACAGGGACAGAAGGGAGGAAAAGGCGTGTGGAGATTGGTTTGGAATATGCCACTTGGGATATGCCACTTCTCCGACTTGCTGGACCCGAGCTGACAGAGACCAAGGCCGCGCAAATCGCGATTGAACACGAAAACAGGCGTGAAAACCAGGATGCAGAAAGGAAGCGAGGCGCAGGTTTGCAATTGCGCGCTATGGAAACAATCAAGAGAGCATATGCTGGCCGTCTGTCGTGCTCATCGCTTGATGCAGGGAGGAGAGTGAAGAGACCGAGGAGGACGGGCGATGATGGACGATGGGGTATGGGGTTTCGGGGTTAGTGATGAGGAGAGAAAGTGCGGAGATGCAAAGCCTGGGGCAGACCTGGGGGGCGGGGGTGCTAGTGATTAGGTTGTACATAGTAGACAGCAGCAAAACACCCGGGGTCAACCAGAAGCTGGTGCCGAATCAGAAGGCTGGGAGCGACGCTGTTTGGGTAGGTAGGATGCCCCGTGGATGGCGCACCAATGAGCAGAGCTCTTCTGCCCGGGTCTTGGGTAGCAAATTATATGTACCCACCATAACTTTACATAACCTACCTACACTACCACTGCCGAAGACATCTTACAGAGATAGGTACGTAGATATGACGACCCAGATACTTCATTATCTTACGAGATGTATGGCATGCACTTACTGCAAGCTTTCATGAATAGGAAAAATATTATCATGAGGAAAAGGAAGAAATAATACTCGTACGAACGTAAAAAGAGGGATTGGTATCTGGACTGGATAGCAATGTTATTGCTGGAAGCTATTCGCGTTAATTCCCTGTCACACGGCTGGCTGGCCAGTTGTCTCGCTCAACCCCATATTTTGCCCATACATTGTGCCGCAAAGCCACCCCACACTCTCCAGGCCCCGGTTTTCTCCAATGCGGGGAGGGTAATCGAGCCCACCTAAAGTGCCGGGTACCTAGGTACCTACCTGTTTATGGTACCGGACTACAATATCTATCAGAAAGAAAAAGCAATTGTGCTATGATCGTGATAAGCCTGACCAGAAAGGGAGTAGGTAGCCTGCTTCACCGCGAGAGTGACATCAATAAAG
Source organism: Xylaria sp. FL0933 (assembly GCA_022578765.1). Taxonomy (NCBI): domain Eukaryota; kingdom Fungi; phylum Ascomycota; class Sordariomycetes; order Xylariales; family Xylariaceae; genus Xylaria; species Xylaria sp. FL0933. The sequence goes on from MU389752.1 coordinate 228,078, forward strand.
TTGCAGGGCCACCCGAGTAGTGATCCGACCCGAGTAGGCCACAGCGCTGGATTCCTAGTTCCCGAGCTGAACAACACAATATGCGATAATACATGTAAGGCGCTTCGTCAAGATCAAAAAGGCGACCAACCCCCTTAGGCGTGATACTAGCAGGCATCAAACTACCTTATGTACAGATAGGGAATACTGCACTTTTGCCGATTGTGGGAAACACTCCAAGTGAAGGCATCAAGTTGGTGGAAAGGAAAACCACTAATAGAAATGATCTTCAGTTGCGGACCAGTTTGCATGCGCGGGACGATTTATATATTTTGCCCACGGTATTCTGTAGTTGGTAAGCCCTAACCCTGAAGTGTCTTGCAATGCAGAGCTTGGAATCCTGTGGATCGCGTGAAAGGGATAAAGGAAGGTTACCTCCTCCTTCCCTCCCCTGTTCGATAGTAGTCAATAATTCAACGCAAAAGGCCATGGATGAGACCTCTTGGCCGCTTTGACACCAGTCTAGTCCCGGATATTGATTTGGTGAGATAACTAGGAGAAACCAAACCACAAAGAGACAGAAGAGGGGGGAAAGTAAAGGGGAAGAAAAGAAAAAGGTCAAAAAAAAAAATCTAAAAACAACATCGAAACATAGTATAAGCGACCTAACAAACAGCCTCACATTTCGTTATCACATTTGCGATAGTTCGGTTTATATTCTGCAAGACTCGTCTTTACTGCATGCCCAGTCGTACGAGATGACTGTGCATGAAAATACCGAAAATGCGGAGCTTGCCGGCTGTTGGAGCATAGGTCGTCGACGGGTGGTTGGAGTGCGGAGTACTTACATATCGAAGCAGCGAAGCGATTCCATGCGCAGCAAGGTCTGAGCTTCTACTTATGTCGACTCGGGTGCTGTTCCTTCAATGGCACGAAAATGACGTTGGAGCATTGCCCGCCCAGTCCCAGCACTGGCTCGACTGGTACATTTGTGGAGTGTCACGTTCCGTAAAGTATATGCGTCTGCATGCACTGTCAGCGCCTGGCAGGCCGCTTCCAGTTGCATCTATCTGATGGTTTATTCTAGAAGCGTAATGAATGCCTAGATATAGTCTCGTCCTCGTCGGAGTAGATAAAGCAAGAACGGCCTGGCCTGGCAGAATAAGGCTTTGCATAGGTAAGCTAAGGTATTATATAATCGTCGTACGCGGAGTGATGAGCGGGGGCGGTCGGACTTTGTACTAGATAGGATAACTAACGGAAATCAAGGCACTGCAACCAAATTTCTTGATTAGCGGGCAGCAATAGCAACGTTGCGAGTTGATGGGTCTGCGAAAAAGGCATCCAGCCCAAGGTCCCTCACCAAGCCCGGTTCTACGACCTCAGCTCACTGGAACGTTGTTGCCATATGCCCATGAGTTGGCGCGATATATGTTCGTCCCGACGGTATGTAAAGGTAGGTATGCCGAGAGGTGAACATCGGTGTACGTAAACGGGCCACGGAGTGGAGTGCCGAGGCGGATGAATTCATTCTTAACTGCCAAGTTAAGAAGATATATAACGATGATGTCCCGCTCCAACTTCCGGCCGCACCTTGTGAGAATCTTGTGAGATGTCAAACACTTCTATCGTGATATCCGATAGGTCATAGTGATCGTGGGCACTTTCTCCGTCACCTTCTCTGCTCTCTAATTACCTGGATTAGGTAGGATAGGCGAGGGGTTTCAAAGTACTGTTTATTCTTCGTGGAGTATTAGTATGAGTTTGGATCTTCTGTAAACTCGTCCATGGTTGAAGTCAAATACAGGCACTCGAAGATGGGATGAAAAGCATAGTGATGACTAGGCGTGAACGATGTTTGCTATTGTGCTATTTTCCTAAAGGAGTACATCAACTTCTATGTCCATAACATGATCTCCATACGAAAAGGATTTCAAAGATTTTAGGCGTCCTTTACCATCTTGCGAGTGCGTGTTTTTAGCGTCTTAAATGGCGAAGTCGAAGAGCTTGTTGAGATTTTATACAAGTGAACCAGAAGATGCCTCATTCTGCCACTTCCACGACTTTGTTCAGCAGTAAGTGAAACGTTGTTTGTAGAGTAAGATGGGTCGGCAATAATTGCCTTTCCTTTTATGCGATCTACAGCTGACCCCCTATTATAGACGCTTCCTCTTCTTCCTGGGGGAAAGTGAGATGTCTATGTACTCTGGTGTTCGACGAGCCGATTGGATTCTATACTACTGTACCGAGGTAACAAGGACACAGACACGCATGGAGGAGCATTGCGCCCAGTCCCTGATAAATGAAAGTGTCGCACGCAAAGAGCCTCAGTCCCACCCACGCAATCCTTCGATCTTCCTTCCCTTGCCACACCCTGAGATGCTATCGAAATGACGATCGATCAATGTCGTGCATCCCATATGCTTGCCACAAACACACACACTAAACTGGATATGAACTGCGGCGGTGTTGTCAATAAGTCTATTTTTACGACTACCTGTAGTTTTGCCCATCTCAGCCACGCCCCTCTGCTTGTGCTTCCATTCCACAAGTCATGCCACAAGCTGGAATGAGGGCTTACAGCAAGTAGTGCAGCGGTGTAACATGCTAAGGTCAACGATGCGCACTTATACCTACGCTATCTCTTAGGCAGGTACTTCCTTATTATTTCCTATTGAAGGAATGGAGCAAATGCCAACTCTCCGCAGTTGCAGTTGCAGTTGGGTGGCAAATGCTGCTAATTAGGTGACTGCCTTGACTACTGTTAGGTTCTGCGTGATGAAACAAGTTGAAACATGGCCCCAAAGGGGAAAGTGCTGAAGAAGAGAAACAAGCTACCACGAAGCCTGCACTAAGAGGGCTCCGGCGAATCGGCGTCGGCCCTATACTAACAAGACCTGCCAGATCGAACATCCCATCTACCCCAGTCTGCCCCGTCTTTGCCCCTCGCAATTAGCCATCTTGGGGCACTGGATAGAGACTGCACGAGCGTGGATGAATGCTGGGGTACATATTCTAATCGCTACAGCTAATCCAAATACACACAGAGTCACCCTCAATCGGGCCGTCCCAGCTGGACTATTCGGGCAGAACGAGGACCGCGACGACTACTAGTGCACAACCACGTTTACCACCTACCGGATGAGATCGTGAGCAGCTTGTGGCTGCAGCAGCTTTAAGGTTATTTAGTCCGCTGCCCAGATTCTGGTCGGCATTCGGTGCACCAAAGTTTGCCTAGCGTACTGTCTAGCGGCGGCCATGCTAGTCGCATACCTACCTGCTGGGTAGGGTACAGCGCTACGACCGAGTGGAGGACCAGTAACGGTCGCCACGTTCCTGCCAATCACTGTATGTCGCCCCATCTACACTAGATCCTGAATTAAGCATCGTGGCACTTAACTCCTAACTATAGTAGTGGGTATCGTTGCTCTTATGCCGCCGCGCTTCTTCACATCCCTTCCTATATTACACTACTATTGACTTACTATTCCTTCACCCCCTATTCCGAATTGAAACATGATCGTGGCGTGGCATTTGCTGATAATGAGGCAGACAGGCCATAGGGTATGTATGATATGTATGGCATGTATGGCATGTATGGCACATTCTTGCCGAGCGAATATTTTACTGGTACTCTAGCTTCGCCCCTGGGTCATCGTGCGTAGGCGTAGCGCAGACATTTGGCCGAGTCCATTGCCCCGTGTGCATGAACAGAAGCGTCGAGTGAGCACGTTCACGAAATTAGCCATCTTCTCGGCCTTATGCTGCGTATTAGACATCACATGCGTGGAACATCTCACCAACCGATGACCGCCTGTACGACTGCTTAAACTACATTTGTAACACCTCTGGGCCATTAGTGTAGGCTTTTGGCAATTAGAGAGCAGGCTAGCCAACCAATCTCCGCGAGGGGATCGTCGTCATGGCGCATGGTGCCTGAGAGGACGTTTCCTGATCCAGCAGGAGGCGTCTAATTCGTCCCAACTGCCCCTCGTCATCACCTGCCTACCGACCCGCCCCATCAGGACCCCATGTCGACCATCTCCAAGCGGACATGGGGACTGGGCTCGACTGGTTAGGAGTGGAGGATGACTACCAACATACGCGCATCTGCTCCGGCCCCGTCAAGCCCCATGCTCTCGACGGTTTCAGGCCCCGGCAGTCTCCTTGCGATAGTTGGCAGCGATGGGCGCTGCGAGCGTGGCGTGCCGGCTTGCCATGACTATGGATACTACTCACGGGGATGTTATCCTATCAAGGTTGGTTCTTGCAGGATTTCCTGCCTAGCTAGTATAGCTCACGAGAAGCAATGGCGCGTCTACATAGTATGCCGCCGCCGTGGCAGAGTCTACTGGGGGCCCGGTTGGGTGCCAGGCCGGAGTATACGTTGGAGCCGTACACTACACCACGCTACGCTATGCCATGCGGCCCTCATCCCTCGGCCGTATTCGACAGACGCACCGCGCCAAAACGACCGAGAGCCAAGGTCTTGGGGCGATCGTCACTGATCATTTGGCCCCCGTTGCGCGCTTGTGGCCCCAGCTTATTCTTTCACCAACGCTCAAGTCTCGGTTCTTCTTGGGCAAAGCTATTCCACTGCTGGTCACTCCGTCCCGAACCTGGTACACATGTTCGCGCGGTACCGGCACGGGATCCTGTCGATCGTTTTACTATAAGTAAACGCGCCCCCAACCTTGATGTTTCCCTTCCTCTTTCTCTAGCCAAGCCAGCCAGCCGTCTTCGAGCTTCACAGACACGATGCGCTTCTCAACCTTCTTCGCGGCTGTTGCCAGCCTTGCCGTAGGCGTTAACGCCTACTGGCTTGAGAGTGTGAGCCACCAGGGTGTGGCACCCTTCGCCGGCGCTGGGTACAAGGTTTTCCGCAACGTTAAGGACTACGGTGCCAAAGGTGATGGCAGCACCGACGACACGGCGGCCATCATGTCGGCATTGAATGACGGCGGCAACCGCTGCTTGCAAGGCTGTGTAAGTATCGGTCGAAGGGGGAACTTGGTATCGAGAGGCGTGTGCTAATCTTTCATAGGCCTCTACTACCACAACGCCGGCCGTTGTCTACTTCCCTTCTGGAACCTACATTATCTCTAAGGCTCTTCAGCCTCCCTACTTTACTCAGATGATCGGTGACCCGACCAACCGCCCCGTTTTGAAGGCTACTGCCAACTTCGCTGGATTTGGTTTGATCGATGGCAACCCGTACTTTACAGCCGACCTGAACTGGGTCTCCACCAACGTTTTCTACCGCCAGATGCGAAACTTCGTCATCGATACCACGAATATCGCGCCCGCTACAGCTGCTACGGGTATCCACTGGCCGACTTCTCAAGCTACCTCGCTCATCAACATTGAGTTCAACATGCCTACAGACCCCAGCACTGTCCATGTTGGTCTCTTCTGTGAGAGCGGTTCCGGTGGCTTCATGAGCGACTTGACATTCAATGGTGGTGCCACTGGTGCTTCGCTCGGTAACCAGCAGTACACTATGCGTAACCTGGTCTTCAACAACTGCAAGACTGGTATCATTCAGCTCTGGGACTGGGGCTGGACCTACATCAACGCCCAGTTCAACAACTGCGGTACTGGTATTGACATTAGCGCACCTGGTGCTGACAACACTCTAGCTGTTGGCTCAGCCATCCTTCTGGACAGCTCCTTCAAGGGCACCCAAGTCGCCGTCAAGACTGCTTACACCTCCGGTACCACACCCGACACTGCCGGCAGTCTCATTCTCGAGAACGTGTCACTCACCAACACCCCCACCGCTGTTCAGGGCGCAAGTGGCAGTCTCCTTGCAGGAGGTTCGACCACCATCACCGCTTGGGGACAAGGTCACCGATATGTCTCTGGCGCCGACCGGGAGCTCTCTGGTGCTATCACCGCGAACACCCGCCCATCTGTCCTGACAGGCACTAACGGCTACTACTCTCGCTCTAAGCCTCAGTATGAGACTCTCTCCGCATCCAATATCGTGAGCGCTCGCGCTGCCGGAGCCAAGGGTGATGGCACCACTGATGACACTGCTGCTCTGCAAAGCGCCATTAACAGTGCCGTCAACGGAAAAGTTCTGTTCCTCGACTATGGTCTCTACAAGGTTACTAAGACCATCACTATCCCGGCTGGTGCCAAGATCGTCGGTGAAGGCTACCCCATCATCATGGCTTCAGGGTCCTTCTTCGGTGATATCAACAACCCCGTGCCCATGCTCCAAGTTGGTGCTAACTCGGGCGATGTTGGCCAAGTCGAGCTGTCTGATTTCGTTGTTGGTAACTCTGGCCCTGCTCCTGGTGCCAAACTTATTGTGTGGAACCTGGCTTCCGATGCCACCAACCCCAGCGGCATGTGGGATGTCCACGCCAGAGTCGGTGGCTTCCAGGGCTCCAACATGCAAGTTGCGCAGTGCTTGAAGCAGCCTGGCAGCTCTGCCATCAACACTAACTGCATTGGTGCTAACATGCTCATGCACGTTACTCCCAAAGCCTCCGGACTATACATGGAGAACGTTTGGTTATGGACTGCCGACCACGACATTGAGGACAAGACCAACACTCAGATCACCGTCTTCTCCGGTCGTGGTTTGTACATTGAGTCCACCGTGGGCACATTCTGGCTCCTCGGCACGGCTGTTGAACACAACCACCTCTACAACTACCAGTTCGCCAACACTAAGAACATCTTCGCCAGCATGTTCCAGACCGAGACTCCTTACTACCAGCCCACGCCTGATGCCACCAAGCCGTTCCCCATCACCGCATCCATCAACGACCCTGACTTCGCTGCTTCATGCAGCGGCGTCTCTGGCAACTGTGCTGAGTCTTGGGGTCTGCGCATCATCAACTCGTCTAATTTCTTCATCTATGGTGCGGGCCACTACTCGTTCTTTAACAACTACAGTACCAGTAAGTCATTGAATTTAAACCCTATAACATCACGGAAAGCAGTTCGAGCTAACATAAACACAGCCTGCTCAACCGTCTCCGCCGGTGAGAACTGCCAGTCACGCATCGTGTCGCTTGAGAAGGTCAGCAACATCAACATTTATGGCCTCAACACAATCGGTTCCCTGAGCATGCTCGACCGGGACGGTTCTAGCGTAGCTAGCTGGAAAGACAACGTCAACGTGTTCCCCTCCAACATCATGTTGTACAGGAGTGGCTAGTTCCACTACTGGAACATCGGGACAAAAAAAGAGGGTAGTTGGCCTTGCATATGATGGCCCTACCTTCAATTGGTTGTTGGATACGGTTCGTTGTATATATACTACAGTTTCTTCTTCTATGTACATAATAAAGACGCCAGTAAGGCTCGTCCATCTTAAAAAAAAGATGATACCAAACCAATGGATGTAAAGTGAAATATCATTCTCGATTCTATGCATCAACATTTGATACCCTGTACAAAATAACAATGATCAGAGATGTAGACAATCTTAGCGTTAATAGGTTGCTTTTGTTACTGTCACCTTATAGAGAAAAATTTCGGGATTTGAGAGGCACGTGTGCATCTGGTGCTTTCTAGTCAAGACGTGGTAAACAGCGTGCCGCAGAGCATCTGACTTATTATAAACACAGCGAGAGAGTTAACGTAGTATTCGACCTGCATATTCCACATGACGCTAATTAATCTCTCCACAAGTGTAAGCTGGCTAACTAACCGAGTCCCGCTTTCACTCTACTCCAGCCGCCTCAAGCCCAGGTAAACCGTTCAAGGAACGTTCAAAGGTGCGTTCGTGTGTAGATAATTCGTAGGGGCCTCTACGAATAAATAAGTCGCTATTTTCAAACCTAACAGTGTAATTTGGCAACACATATTCTCGACACATGTATTCTACAGACTCTTCCCGTATCCTAATGCAATCAAAGCATCTCATGGCTCAAGTTTATGTGTACGCCCCGCGTGGTACCTACGATGTGGGGTACTTTACGCTCAAAGTTCATAATCACAGACCCCTCACGACTGGGCTGGGTGGGCTTCCTTCTAAATACGAACAAACCTACGATACGAGAGAAGCCATTACCTCGTTTATATTCATGCCTACCTAGGTAAGTGCTACCATGGTGTGTGTAACGTGTAAAACAATTAGCTTCTCGTGAGGGGTATCCAAATACGGACGTGCATATTATCCACTTCACCAACTTCAACCTTACTAGTAACACTGCCTACTTACAGACCACACACCGCACTATCGCAGCTTAAACTCAATTGCATTCCCTTGAATCCTACATATTTTATACTTTAGTCAGCGAATCTTACAAGCAAGCCCCCCGGGTATTGAACCTAACATGTCCTCCCTCCGCGCCGCGCTCGCCGAGAACGGCTTCGTGATCCAGCGGCAAGTCCTCAGCGCGACAGAACTAGACGCTCTCCGCGCCGCCGCGTCCCGGACGACGGAGCGCGCGCGCTCGGGCCACTGGCCGGACATCCGCACCGTGGGGAAGCAGTTCCCGCCCTGGGAGAAACCGACGCCGCCGGGGGAGCCGCCGAGGGACGGCATCTGGGGCGTGCAGGGGCTGCTGAACCCCGCGCTGGGACCTGACGCGGACGTCTTCGCCGCGTCGTACTTTAATGATAGGGTATTAGATGTTGCGAAGGCGCTGCTGACGTATGAAGATGAAGATGATGGTGGTGGTGGAGGGGAGTGTACGGATGATGATTTAGTGCTCGAGCTGTATAACATGCTCGTGCGCCCCGAGTCCGACTTCGAGCTCGAGTGGCATCGCGACGACGTCCCGCGCTCGGCGACGCCGGAAGAGGAGGCTGCGAAGCTGGGTCTTGTCGTTTCGGATGGGGAAGTGAATGGTGCGGATGGAGAAGAAGGGGTAAAGAAGGAGAAGGAGAGGGTGATGAAGAAGAGATATTGGAACACGCAGTGGAATCTACCGCTTTACCCCGACGACTCGCTCGTCGTCGTGCCCGGCTCGCATGTGCGCGTGCGCACGCCCGCTGAGCGCGCCGCGGCGCCCAAGGAGCCGGATATGCCGGGCCAGTTGGTTGTGCATCTTGAGCCCGGGGATGTCGGTAAGTGAAATCCATATTCCTTTATCAGAAAATATCTAACACTAAATGTCGGCAGTGTTCTACGACAATAATATCCTGCACCGCGGTGTCTACCGCGCCGACAAGGAGCGTATGAGTCTGCACGGGTCCGTCGGCCATGCTGGAGGCGGCCGGTTCCGCGCAACGAACGTGTTGCAGCATGGTATTGGGAAATGGGTTGATCAGTGCGACTTCAGTAGTCTGGCGAATGGTCCTGGAGGTGAGAAGAGGAGGCAGAGAGCCGAGGACATGCGCGCTCGTCTCGTGAAGCTTGGGAGGGAGAGTGGGGATGTGGGATATTCACTCTCCGGATGACGAGATTCATATCCGGTTGAAAGGTAACTATTGGCGATATATGGGCTATCCCAATTCTTCTCTTCAGTTGCGGACAGTCTGTTGGCGTCTGCATGAAGGATATTTCACTACTACTAGTCATGGCCAGGCAATCCATTTATGTATTAAGTGTGCCTAAATATGAGTCGTCTACAATACGTAACTGGTAGATGAATAGCGAATCGATTACATATCTTCGCCTAAATTAATGCCAAAAATATCTACTTATTCGGAGAGCGCATGGTCATATCTGAATTGGTGTCTAATGCACGAGGGCGAATACATTTGATTACGGAAGATGGAAGCTACAAGCCTAGACGCAGATGAAAGACGATGCCACCGTAGGATCTCCTCCTGCATAGTGCTGCACCTTGGGGTACATGCAGAGATCTCTCTCCACCTTGACCCCAAGTCCGTTTAGTCCCGAGGCCCGGAGCGTGTCCGGAGCCACACCCTTCTCCACCCAATCCATAATATATTCCAACATGGGCGTGGGCGGCGAAGACGGCCCGCAGTTAAAGCAATGGCCGGCACCAGGAGCCACGAAAAACCGGTAGTAATCCGCAGCCTCCGGGTCGCGGCTCAAGACACGGTCGTAGTAATCAGTGCTTCCATTGAAGGGAATCGCAGCGTCTACTGTCCCGTGCCAGTTCACCATCTTGCCGCCCCTTTTCTTGAACGCAGATAAATCCGGGTCCGAGGTTCCGATGATGGAGTCGTATTCGTTGATGGAAGCGTGGAATAGCTCGTCCCACTCCTCATGGGTTATCGCTCTCATGTCGAAGGAGGGATCCTTTTTGACCCAGTACCGAGCCCACACGGGGTTTGCCTCGGCTTTGCAGGAGCCCTCTTCATTGCATTTAACCTGGATCGGACCTGTGAGAGGCTGAGTCAAATCCGTCCCTTTGCTGAATCCGTACCACTGGAACTCGCCCGAGGAACTCCGAGGACCATCCCACGTCTTCTGAATCACATCCGCAGCGGCAGAAGACACTGAAGTCTCGACTCCATCGCACTGAATCTTCTTCCCGACGACGTCGTGAGGATTGAAGTCACATAGGTCTAATCTGGATATGATGCCATCTTCGAGATCGTCCAGCTTGTCGCAAGCTGCCATAAGCGCAGCGTTGATAGCCTCGAACTCGCAGGATCGGGGATAGGTGTGCATCTGGTCCATGACGAAGGTCGGCCAGAAGTTCGAGAAGAAGAACTTGACCCAGTTCACGGCGGGAAACAGAGCGACGATGCCGTCGTAGTCTTGCGGATACCGCTGCGCCAGCATGTGGCCTTGTCTGCCGCCGGTCGATCCGCCGAAGAAATATGAGTACGCTGGCGCGGTGCCATAGAATGCTTCTTGGACGGCTTTGCCAATCGTGGCCGTGTCGTGCAGCGCCACAGACGCGAAGTCTACCAGTAATGGCCAGTTGATATTCCCAGGACTGGTCAGGGCCCAGGAAGGATCCGTAGCTTCAGGGCCAAAGATGTCTGATGAGTGTCCGCCGTCGGTGGTGGCAGTGGCAAATCCTAAGGCCATGGTAGGCATCATGAGGAACTCAGCTACCTCGCCTCCCCCGGTCGCGAAAAGACCCCCGCCAATCGCCGCGAATCTTCCGTTCCAAGTGTCTTTAGGAAGCAAGACGTTGACATTGATGGAGTCGTGCCAGCCCGTGTGCGTGTAAGTGACTGTGACATTGCAGAAATTGAGATCTGGGATCGGTCTGGAATCGGGTAAGCCTGCTCCGAAGATTCCTGGCACATATGTGTAATTGCGTTGTTCGAAGGCTTCAATCGAGAGTATGCTCACTCCAGTGATGTCGGGAATAGACAAGCCTGCCGGACTGCACTTCGCAGCCGAACCCAGTGACATCTGAAGAGGCCATGGTCTTGCCCAGCTTAAGGGGTTCCAATTGCCACCGAGGTCCCAACTCATCGTAAAGGCTATCTTCAGCTGTAATAAGTTTGATAACTCCCAAGGTAGAAATTTAAAACAGGTGGTGCAGCCGCAAGGTTGATGCGGACGATAACATATGTGAATAGTGAGTGCTCGCGTCAGGAAGGTAGAAAAGAGAGGAGATGGTAGAAATCACAGTGAAGCTCGAAACTTTAACCCATTTGCCCAACTACTCTATACATAAAGACGATTTAATACCAAGCTTTAGACTGTATCATTTCGCATCAACCTGGCTCACGCAGCGTGCAAGTGAAAGGGGTATTCGGAACACCGGTTGTGGATTAATCGATGTAAGAGTAAGTAAGTAAGCGATTGGCAGGCTACCTACCTTCATCATGCATCATCCATGCTCACTTCTGATTCATAATGAATCACACTCATCCCCGCATCCTCATAAACCGACTCTCAGTCTTGGCATACGCGCAGGCGTCAATGCGCACACGGCTTTAGTATGCAATATCCATGAACTCCGTGTGACGATATCACAAGGGCTGAATACAAGACTTGGAGAATGACTCGATATGAAAATAATATTCTATGAGGGTATAGACCCTTGACTATCTAAAAGACTCTCAGTACCTCAGAGGGCTAACTAGTCTCTATATATAGGAGTCCTACGGCCTCAAACCTCATGGGAAGGTTTAGCCGCGTGTCTTAGAGTCTGAATGGCTTCATTTATCTACTATCCGAGACATCCTGCAACTTATTCGGCTTCATGTCTATGAGATGATGAATATGAATACGAAAGACTAATGCAGTTCACGAGGTCTTGCTTAGGTGACCTCGCGTCAGCCCGTAGGCTTCCGTACGACACTTTGTGTGACGGAGCCTCATGAATGGGCCTCAGGCCCGAGTGTCACTATATTCTCGACAATTACGCGCACGCACAGGTTGAATTACAGTGGTCTTGAAACGAAGTGGATTATCTACTTTATACTACCTCTTAATTAGTCTAGAGTAGGAGAATACCAACTCCTTACGACGCTACAAACTTGAAGCCCGCACCCGCAGATTCACTCGCAGCATTATTAACCAAAGACCCATCGCCACCAACAGCGACATACTTCCCATTACTCGCGGCCTTAATAGTATAGACGCCCGTCGCAGCGCCCACTTTCTGCCGTATCGTGAAGCGCTCCCAGCTCGACGCCGTCGCCCGCGAAGCGGAGATGGCGTAGTTGCCCGACGAGTCCGCCGTGACGTACTGGTTCGTGCTCTGCAGCTTGAGCGTGCCGGCGTTGGGGACGTACGCGCTGTTGAAGACGACGCCGTCGCCCGAGGAACCGCCCGACGCGACGAGGTTCGGGTTGCCGCTGGATGCGACGACGAACTTGCCGGACGAGGCGACTTGCAGCTTGAAGTTGCCGTAGGGGTTCTGCGGTAGGGCGCCGCAGATCGGGGTCCCGCTTGGGTTCGGTCGTGTGCCGATGAAGTAGAGCTCGTTCGTGTATGTGTTTCCGGAGCCTGTAGGTGTTAGTGATCATGATGAGATAGCGGGCGGGTTAGCAAATTTGAGGTGAGGAGACACATACCCCATGTTGTGATGGCAGCGCTCCAGTTTGCGGCTGTCTGAGGATGGGCATTGGAATAGGCGGCAATGATGACGTTTTTCCTGTGACGATATAAGTTTAGCGACGACTCTTGGTTATTCTAGCCAAATAGGTGAGACGAACCATTCATCTCCGATGGTCGGGTCGTTGAGTTCAGGCATCGTGTAACTCCAGACATTGTTGACCCATTCAGTGTCGTAATAGGCCTAAGACAGTGATTAGTATCAAACATGACCATGTAAGGTTAGGATCTTTAAATCAATCTTACCTCGTTGATTGGCGTGACTGGAAGTATCTGGATAGAAGCAATCTCAACTCTCTGGCTTCCCCAGAAGAGCCATGCGCCGGACTGCCAGTCCTCCACATTGCCCATCGTGATCAGAGCGCGCATAGCGGGCTCGGGGTACGGGTTGTCGCGCGCAGTCTGGCTCTGGCTGGGGTATAAGTGCCAGTAGATCTGCGCAGCCTGCTGCTCCGTGGCGACGAGCATCTTGGCGTAATTGACATAGTCCTGTGATAAAGCGACGCTTGCCCATAGCAAAGCACCGTAGTACCCATTGATTGCCTCTCCGACGGACTCCTGGTCTCGACTGCCTGCGCCGTTCGCAATTCCAGACGCCCAGGAGTGACCGGCAAACCAGTCACGGCATCGCGTAACGGGGAAGTAAGGGTCGTTAGTAGAGGGGTTGATGATGTCTCTGTCGTCGCGAAAATGTCAGTGGCTCGAAGTTTGACGTGGAAATATGGAAGTGTACCTTGCGAAGTAGTTGATGGTAGTCTTGTGCTGGTTCAGCCAATTGTTGTCAAACTTGGCAATCACGGCGGCAACGTGGAGGAAATATCCGTAGTGGAAATGGTGGTCATTGTAATAGCCATTGCCAAAGTCGATGTTCACGTTGGTGGCGCCAGCTTTGTTGACGATTCCACCCCAGGTCGTCTCGTAAGCCGGAAGTGTGGAAGAGGACGACTGGAACCAATGTTCGAAAGACGCTTTGAGATAGTTGATAACTGGCGTGACGAGATCGGAGCGCCCTAAGTTATCGCTATGAAGATGAATCTATACATTAGCATTACTGTAGATGAAATCACACTACTCCTGCAGAGTAGCGGTTGGGCGAGTACATACGCGATAAGTGCCAGTCGAGATGCAGCTGCGAGAGCACCTCCCCAGTAGTAAAAATCACCTGGAACTGGAGCATTGTTGGGATCAAGCTGTCCAACTTCGTATTCGAGTCCCTGAATTACTGATGACTTGCACGACGAGTCCAGCGCCCTCGGCGGGTTCCAGGAGATAGACGAAAGAGTGTTCAACAATTTCCACTGATTGCCGATGATTGGATACATCCATCCCTGAGTGTATTATGTCAGTGACAACACGAAGGGTTATTCTGCGGGAATAACTACGAACCTTTGTTGTAAGGTAGTTGAGCGCAGAAGTTGCTGGGTAGTTGGGGTTCTGCAGAGAGACTCTGTGATGCGGCCAAGTGAGCATAAGGAGCTGACTGCCATCGCCGACGGTGTTATAGTTGAAGATGATAGTGCTGGTGGTATCAGTGAATGAATAGTCGAGTCCGACCGACGTCGGATAGACCTGGTAGTGCTGATCCAAAAGGGTCTTATGTGACGGATCATTCAGCTTCACCATGCGGAGCACACCACTAAAGGGGCCAGATGCACGAATTTCACCAGAACCAGTCGACTTTGCTGTAGCTGCTAGCGTTATAGATGACAGGGAGTAGATGAGGTAGGTCGTGCCTTGGCTGTCTGTCACCGTGAACGATGTCCCTGTTGCGCTAACTGTACCCAACGACTTGGTAAGCTTATCGGTTCAGAGAGCAGATATTATAATCAACGTACAGCTAGCACCTGTGTTAAGTGCGTGCCCATTAAATGATGTTATACCACCGTTGACCGACGTCAAGAGCGGAGTAGCTTGCTTATACTCGAAGGTCATATAAGGCGATCCAGGAACGAGATATGTTGTCATAGTAGCACTGCCCTGGAAATATTGGACTGTAACACCGTGAGTATCAAAAGCAGTGGCTTTATGATTCGAAAAGGTGCCCGAGTGCTCAGAGAAGCCGGCAAGCCAGTCTATCTGTGTGGGCTGCTTGACGGATGTACCATCGAACTGCCGGTTACTGCTGATACCAAAGCGAATACCAGCACCGTCCAGAGACGATTCGTACGGGAAGGGGCCCGCAGCGACCGCGTTTCCGGGAGTGGCAGCATAGGAGGCCCACCACGTGTTTGTCGGGAACTATATCAGACTCAGAAACGGCTCTTCACGCGGACTTCTAAGTTACGAAAGGGTAATCATACCGGAGCCTTAAGCCCAGCGAAGAACGAGCTCACAGGGGGAGCCGCGCAAGTGACTTGGCCACCAGCGACGCCATTTGGGTTGGACGTATCGATGGGACCAAAGGTTCCTCGCTTGCTGAAATCGCTGGGCGATTCCTCGAAGCTGCTTGCCTTTGGAAGGGCAACAGCGGCTGCTGGAGCAGCCAGCAGCAGGCAGCGAAGCACGTTCACCATCTTGGACAGAGCGGATGATCTCAGGGATGCTATCGTGCTCATACACGCCACGCCGGGGCAGAAGTTTCTTATGTACTCAGTCTACCCATGTAAACTCTATAAGCCCTCAGCATCACCCCGGAGCACTCTGCCCTGAATACCATACATGCTGCCGTGAAGACGCGATAGAATCATTCACTCTGTCGCTGGAAGCAAGCGCTCCGCAAGAGTTATTCCCATAACGAGCTGCCTATTCAAGTTAACTTGATAGCATGGCAGGAATATTCGGCGATGCGTAAAGAAGAATGGTGTGCTCCCGAGCGGTCTAGAAAGAGGGCATACTTCTCAACAAAAACATGAGCCTTTTCGAGGCAGCATCGTGAGCTGGTCACACGGTCCCGTAATCGGCCGAGAAATTTCCAGAGGGAGAGGGGGGAAATTGGCTGCATACTAGTAAGGCCCCGAATACTACATGCCTCCGACCCATGCGGCGATTAGGACCGGAGACGATGCCCGTTATGAGCCCGGCAGGCCATGCTTTTTACTTGTATTTGCCTCGCGCCAAGGAACTATCAAATCAGACTTTGCTGCTTTGATCTTCTCGTCTCCCAGTATAGTAGAGCCTGAGTGCCAGGGTACCGTAGTTGACACCTTCTAAGTCAATCGTGAGCCCCCATGGGGACATGGGTTGGATGTACCTGCAAGTCCCAAGAAAAAAAGGCGCCATGATCGTGACAACCCCTGGCTGTCGCCGCACCATTGGTTCATGAAGGACTAAAAATATCTTCAAAGCCGTTAGGTTTACCATATTGATCACCCGAGAGTTAGCCGGTATAAGCTGGGCATGCGAATTTCACTGTTGGTATGTTAGAGAATCTGCGCATGTCCTTGGTCAACTAAAAGATGGGTTAAGCATGTTACTGTCTGTGACAGCGTCCCCAGTTCTCTTCGGCTCGCCTTGTGCTTTGAAGTCTCAGATTGCAAGTTTCCAGGCTCAAAGACCACCTACTCCAAGTCAGATTACAGATATCAAATTCCAGGTCGTAGAAGGAGCTTACTCAAGCAAACCCATGACCCCAGTTTCTGTAATCCGGGGTTTCTGTGAAGATCCGGGGACGGACCGATAGGTTTTTTCTCCAGGTGGAGTTTAACCATTCGGACCATGCATGGTGTAGAAGTGGAGGAGATGTAGCTCGTGGTGCTAAAGACCAAAACATGGAGCACCTTCTGTATAAGTATAAGCGCTAGTCTATATAACGGTTTGAAACTTGGAGAGGTAAGAAATGCCGTGAAAAGAAAACGCGCTAGTGGTGCCTTAATTAAGTGTTGACACGATCAAATTCGACGAAGCTTCCTCCCTAACCAACTCGCTAGTGTTGAAGTTTTACTTCACTGTCGAGTGGTGCTAGAGTTATGACTTTTCTGTCCATCAATAGATGGTCTAGTGACGTGGGCACAGAACGTCAAACTATTTGTAATAACGAATTTGAGGGAAAGCCGACGATGTTTGCCGCCAGCGAAGCTCTTTAATATAGTTCTCCGACGTCGAGACGCGAATAAGCGTGCAAGAAGACGTCGTAGGATGATCGAGGTTGTTTGGAGAAGCAGTATCCCGCTAAACCTGATGATGAACTTGGATGACCCCATGTAAACCTAAGGCTCTCGATTACTAACACAGACGTAGTATTCACAGATTCAAGATAACCGGAGCAATCCTTCAGATGAAGTAAGGGTTGCCATCACATCTTGATGAGAGGACAAGTCCAGTCTAGCGTCAAGTTTGAAAAGTTGGGCAGAAATGGCATATTGCCTCATAGTCGTCTCCAGCGCCGTAGAGCAAGTAGATGCTGAATAGTTGCTGCTAATAATCGGCCCGCCGTATTTGACCCGGAGAGCGTAGGATTTCGAGCAATGAATAAACGCGCAGGATTTGACCAATGAAGTATGTTTCTTGACGGCTTTCACAGAAGCCTCGTAGCCGTGGATCCATGAAGCACAGCCAAGTATATTCATGACAAGACTAAGCACGGTAACTCGTAGTCTACGCTAACCCTTTCCATAAGTCGCCCATCCACGAAGGTCATATCACGTTGGCAGGGTCACAGCCGCCGAGTCTGGCGCTCTTAGCTGTGCCGTCAAAGACAATCTCGCTGACGAGCTTGCCTGTTCCAGGCGCGTTCTGGATCCCCCAACACGTGTGGCCGGCAGCGACGATGAGCCCCTTCGTGCTACCTACTTGTCCAATGTATGGTCCGCCTTGAGGTAAATAGCACGCCTGCCGAGCGAGCACCTCGCCGTCCCGGCCTAGCTCGTCGCTGATCCCGCCGACCTGGGCTATGATGTCCTCGCACCGCGCTTCGTCGACCTCGACCTCGGCCGTGGTCAGAGGTAACGGGGCGTCATCTGTTGGTCCGCAAGCATAAGCGGTCCCATCCGGTCGAGCGCTGCCAAACTCAGTCAGTCATCACCACTTGTAGCGTGAGGTATAGTAATTTCTCAGTGTAGAAAGTTTTTTATGGCGAGATTTTAGCCCTGAAAAGGGGGTCTCCCTGTTCTTGAAGTGGCCTTAAAATTACTGGGTGAACTACTCACTATATCTCAGGCTCAACCACCTGCTGCCCGCGAAGTGGTGTCGCTTTTACTGATCCATGCAATGCCGTCTTCGGCACAGGTGTGCGAAACCCAGCTGGCAGCTTGATCGCGGTGAAAAGGGCGTACGCGGATAATGGCCGCGGCGTCTTAATTACCACACTGTGCGCCCGCGAGGCGCTGACTGGGACCTCGGGAAGCAGGCGACGAGTCCAGGGGCCAGCAGCAACGACGCATTCCGTCGTCGGGTGTGTGATCTCTTCCCCGTCCTTGAGATATGTCACGCTCTCCACACGGGACTCGTCGGGGCTGCGGTTGATAGCAGTGACACGCGCACCCGTCACTATGCGCACACCAGCGTCTTCGGCCAGCTGTGCCATAGAACGCGTGAATAGCTCTGGATGCACCTGTGCCGTGTTGTCTGGCGTGCCCATGTTGTCGTATGCGCCCAGCGACTGCGTTGCATCTACCCAATCCAGGTCGTCAGGCACGCCGAGCTTACGCAGCGCCGCGGCGGCTTTCTTGTGATCTTTGTGAAGGCCTTTAGAAGCACCGGTCTGTCCGCCGTCGGCGGATGGAAGCTGGGCAGCCGTAGCATCACCACTCACTCCCGGAGGCAACCGCGCCTTGCAGTCAACCTGGCTTGCCCAGCAGCGCCGGTACCCCCAGCGCTTTGCGCCATCGTGCTCACGCGCTAGATCGTCGTGTAGCTTGAAGCTGAGCGGGACAATGTTCTGTGGGAAAGCCCATAGCGCGAGCAGACCACCCGCCTTGCCGCTTGCACCGCCCGCGATGCCCTCATGCGCCGGGTTCCTCTTGGACGCCGTCGCCGGGTCTGCGAGCGTGGCGGGATCCTGTATGCTATCTTTCGTGCGCCCACCAGAACTTGTTGAAGATGCCTCGAGGAGCGTGATGCGATGTTTGTCCGGTGAGTACGACGGGTGGCGAGTGAGAAAGTAGGCCGTGCTACATCCGATGATGCCACCGCCAACGATTGTGATATCTTGCATGATGCTGTGTCGTGCGATCCCGTTCACAAGTCGCTGTGAAAATACCTCCATATACCAGTTACAGTTATGAGAATATCAAACATTCACCTGCTATCAAGGTCATAGGCAGCAAGAGTTAAGAAGTATTGTAGGTAGCGCCTAGATACAAGCAGTATGACAGTGGTGGGGCTATAACTTTGGAGAGACGACGTCATCTATTCATGTAAGTACTTGCCTGACCTCGACACACAGAAACAGAGGCTATAATAAGGGGGGAAGAGCAACCAAAAGAACGAGAAAAATAAACGAACATCCTTCTTTGCTAGCCTTTGGGACGAACATCATCTACTCCAGGGGCCAGCTGCTCTTAAAGCCTCTAAACTAGATCTCCTTGAACCTATTGCCCGCTATAACTCCAAACCCGCCCGAATATGTGAGTTCGAACTCATCGATTAGTTATAGAGATAACTCTCTTGTACGTATACGTTTAATGTATACATACAAAGAACTTAGTAAAGGAATCAACTACCTGTCGACTAACACCCGCCTCGCTCACAGTGTCAATCTAGCAGCTAGCGGGCCGACCGAGCCAGGTGCTTCATCTTGGACGACGAATTATATGAGTTCAACTGTCCAGTTCTCGCAGAGACGCAATGGACCAAAAATCCATGATTGAGTCGTCATGGGCATATTAGTGCAATATGCGATGTAACCTATGGCTTGGGTGCTACAACTACCCATTTAGTAGTTAGTTAAAAAAGGAGAACTCCCACAAGCAAGAAGAAACTAGATCATCGTAAAGTAAGAACAGAAAGCCAACTAAATTCGACTTACAATAGAGGTGCTCGGTATCCGTTGGGGCTAGTGTACTACCAGGTGATGAAGCCTATGGTACACAGAAAAGTATTTCACGGGTCGAGAAAAAAATGGCAAGAATCGCAATATTCCTGTATTCTTGAAGAATAAAAGGGGTATCACCCATATCCACGTACCCAGCCACGAAGACCCGGGCATCCAACATCCACATCGCGAAGCGAGCAAGATTTTGCTCGATTCGCCCCTAATCAAGATAGAAATACTCTCCCCCTATCGTCGTCGTACCCTTCTCACCCCCTCATCACCAAGCCCCTATCCAAACCGCGACTTCGCAATCTCCCTAAGCATATCAACCGTACTCGCCTCGCGCTCCCTATACTCCCTCGCCCTCTCCTCCCGCTCCTCCTTCTTCGCGCGCCAGATCTCCTCGCGCCTAATCTCGCGCTCCGTCTTCTTCCTCTCGGCCTCCCTCTTCAACCTCTTATACTCCTCCAACCCGCCCCCTTCCCCACCCAGGAGTTCTGCCTCCCCGAGCTCGGCCATCTCGTTCGCCGCCTTGGCGTTCGCGAACGCGGCGTTGGAATCGCGCACCTCGCGCCGCTTCTCGAGCCGTCGCGCCGCTGTCCCCGCGTCCGCGCGCGGCGCGAGCTCTTCTAGTCTCTCTTTCTGCGCCGCCCGGTCGGCCTTGCGCTCGTGGCGGAGGAGAGCGCGCGCGTCGTCGCGGTCGGAGGCGTCGAGCTCGCGGCGCAGTGTCAGGTCCGAGAGGGAGGGGATGCCGGCGCCGTGCTTGGTCTGCGACGATAGGGATGATTTCGAGGTAGCTGCGCCATGATCTTGCGTAGGTAGTGTAGGTCCATAATCATCGTCATCATCGTCATCTTGTGTTTCATCCCTCCCTTCCGTACCCTGGCGTCGCAGATCCACTTCTGCTACTCTAGTGGAGGAATCGCGTCTCGGTTCATGCCTCCTCTCGTCCTCCGGCTTGTCGCCTACTCCCCTCGCATCGAGCATCGCATCCTCGAATGTCTCGGGCCGGTACCATCCCTCGGCTAGCCCGCCGTTGTTCCACTTGCTGACGAAGCTCTTCCACCGCCCGCGGGCTTCGCGCTCGTCGAGCGTCGCGATGTCGATCTGCTTCTGGACGTCGAGATAACGGGCGAAGAGCGGCCGAAAGGCGTCGAAGTCGGCTGATCGCGACAGCGGGCGAGCACCGCATGGGAGCTCGGGCGGGGCAGGATTATGGCCAGAAGAAGAAGCCTTCGGGGAGTGGTGAGAACGGTGGCGATGGCTGTGGCGATGGCGGCACGCAGGCGATCTCGACCGTGAATTCGTGTGGTGATGCCTTGCATTATCATCGCCGTGTCCCGTCTTGTGCCGTCGGTCGCCGCGTACATCGCCATGTTTCTGATGCGTGTGACTCGAATCTCCAGCCCGTGCAGTCTCTCGTGTGTACGAATCGCGACGGTCTGGACGTTCCGATCGACGTTCCGATCGTGATCGTGATCTTCTACCGTGCACGTATGAACCGTGATGATACTCGTCGCTGCGTCTCCTCACGCGTCGTCTTTCTGTGTCATGGTGTTCATGCGGCCGCTTGCGCTCGGAGCGCGGAGAAGTTGAGTCGTCCATTGGCTTCGATTTCGCCCTAATAAAAGGCCCCCAACTCCGTAACTACACGTCCACTTTCATGTGCGCCGAAACCAGGTTTCGCATTCACCAGTACAACACTTAAAGAAACAGAGGAAAGGCTTGAGTAAACCGATAAACTGGCACGAGCATGGTTGGAGTAATGCTAAAATGAAGTGCCTCGGTAAGATTGAGAGCTGAGACAATTTAAGAGCATTCAAAATGGTACCTAGGTTACTAGGGTACGTAGTGTAGTGAGACAGTCAATTGCCAGCCGGAGAACTCAATTTGTCACCCCTCATGAGCCTACCCGAGTGCTTGGTACCGGCTAATAAATGATTTATTTTTAAACAAGATCTTCTTAATGTAACTAGGTAACTACGTATAGCTTACTGATATACATGCCTAGGTAGATATGGACACCTACCGTATGTGTCGCCATAAATAGTTGTCGCGTAGGTAGCCGAGATATGAGCTGGTGAGACTTACCGGGCGGCTGGTTCGGCTGCGTTAGGTCCGGTACCTAACCTATCTAGATCTCAGTGGATCGACCCGCTCCGACAGTTTATTGCCGCCGCTAATCTAAGCAGATGGCATCGTGTACACTAGGTTAGCTATCGCCCTCTCGTTTGGTAGCTTCATTGTATATTCTGTGCCAGGCCAACACCTAATAACATATGTACAGCACGTAGCATGGCCCTGCCAATAATCGGCTGTTACTATGACAGAAATTTTAACACCGCCGAACGCCGTCAGCCCCGTCATTAATCCTGCTACCAGGGTATCATCTATGCTAGTAAGTTTGTTATGTCTGCGAATCGACCAAAGCCGACCATGTCATGTACAACCCGGGATCCCTGAATATTCACAAATTAAGCCTCTCCCTATTTGGATCTGCGGCTTTCTCATGCTCAAGGAGGGGTGGGTGGGCTTCTAGCTGCTTGTTGGCCGTGAATCATGCAACCAACACACGCGCATTCGTCGCCGCAGGGACACGATTGAGGACTCCCAGGACAGTATGATACAAACAAGTAGTCGTTCATGCCTGTGGACCCCGTCTCTGAGGCCGGGGAGCCATCTGCAATAGGCGATGCCAGAACACCGGGTGATGTCTCGTTCGTCCCATTCATCGCACCGTTGATATCGCCACTCGATAAACTGGGCGAAAGCGACTGGCCCTCTTGTAACGCGGAAAGGACGTATTCTTGCATCGCCGAGTTGAATGGATGCGTAGCGCAACCCAAGCACTGACAACCCTCCCCGCAGCCACATTGGTTGGCCGCATATGATTCCGGCACAGGGGCAGCCGTCTCCATTCTGGAGTGCGAACCCATATAAGCGTTCTGTGGAGGTATGCTTTGTGACTGGTTGGTCATCATCTCCTGCCACTGCGAAAACTGCAACGGTTCATAGAATGAGGACCCGTACGATACGGGATATGCGTAGGCAGTATTCTGTTGAGTATGTTGCATAGTTGGCCGTTCGTGCATGCCACCGTTAAACCCTAGTGCCGACATATTTGAGCTGTGGGTCGGCATAGAATCTCCATATCTCATGAAACCCAATCCGTCCTGTGGCGACTTCCGCTCTTCTAATTGCCCGTTTGTCGGTGCTAATGCCGACCGGCCTTTCCCACAACAACTCATGCCTTCTGAAGAAAATCCCTTCGTGTAGGAATTGGAATTTGGTGACTCCGATGCTGTGGGGTAATGCGCCGTATCGAGGCTCGAGTGCCCTGACGCACCGTTACTTGATAAGCCAGTCGACGATGGGTTGGAGACAGAATTGTCAAAGAAAGCATTGAGAGCTGCGCCCTCAAGTCTCCCCAATATTTGCGCATATTCGAGGTTCTGGCCTAAGGATCCTTCGGAACTAAAATTTGGCTGGAAGCTGGACATAAAGCCTGGAGAGGACATTGGACTCGCGTGAGTCAGATTGCCATTGGTACCAAGTGCTATGCTATGACCAGATATCACGTTGATGCTATTGGGATCCATTTGACTTAGGAGAGAAATATCGTACGATTGTTTACGGCTCGGGGATTTGGGAGTCGCATGTTTTTGGACTCTGAATGATGCCGTTTTTGTAGGTGACAGAGGGGCAATGTCAGACACCGGAGGCTCCTGTTTCACGGGTGCTATCGTATCGGTAACTGGGGGCTCTGAAGTTCCACATCCGCACTTTCCATTCCGTGGTATAGCAGCCGTGATGTTACTACAGTTGCAAGGCTTTCCCTTCTGATGAGGACATGAACTAAGTGGCCGGCCGGGCTTCCGCACCGGAATCATTATACGCTCCGCTTGATGTGTGCATTTCGTCGACCGGTGTCCACGTATGCATGGTATACTGGAAAACGACGCAACTATATTAGTAACTGGAACTTGGTACGCGAACATGTGTATGGGAATATGAGGCAGAAGTACAGCACGGGCTCACGCTGAGTCCAAAGCCCTGCAGAGACATCTCTTCGTACTTTATTGCAGAGCAGGATTGAACACTTACCACGCTACCTTGACACCATCTATAACAGGCATATCGAAAAATAGGTATTGTAGAACCAGGCTTGACACAAATGACGTGGGAGGTATCCCTCAATGTTCAGTGTAAAGAGGGGTGATGTGGAGAGGGGTGAGAAAAAATAAGATGGTGTTGCGGGAAAATCAAGACCCGACAAGGTTGTTAAGTTGCGAACTTTGTGAGCCTCTACTCCTAGTTCGCGAGGAGAAAGACCAAACTCCTCAAAAGGAAGAGTCGCTGGCCGCGTGACAGCTGATTCGATATCAGGGACGCGACAGGTAACACAGGTTGAAATAACAACTGAAACTAGAGAACAAAGCCTAGGTAACCAAGACTTGAAATGAAACATAGAACAGTTAAACAATAGAGATCGAGAAGGGGGTTTACCGATTCACTAGGCCCGGTCGAGTGTAAGATAAACGCCACTAACCGTCACTAGAGGTTTTGGGCTAAGCTACCAATAACATGAATCCGTTCATTGTCTTCTCAAGCTGTGACCCGTAAACTTGGTAAGTGGGCTTCCCGTGGCCCTTGGTAGAGTGAGGGGGTAACAACAGGGTGTACAAGTCGGTGTAAGCTCGGCTCCGACTGGACTATTCGACCGTGAGACGAAGTCAGGCCAATTTCTCCTCCTGGCGGGGGAAGCGGTATGTACGGGCGGAGAAAATGATGAATGAGAAGAGCCTAGAAACGGGTTCATGTGGGTGAGCTTTGATGACTGGCCTGCTGAAAGAGGAACTCCCGGTTACGACAGTGTATTGAGAGACAGCAACGCAAGCCCGCGCGGTTGTGAACAAGGCTGATGACGAAGAACGAGAGATAGGACGTGGACCGTAGTCGAGAGTCCTCACGGCTTGTGGAGAGCTATGAGCAACTTTGTGGGGCCGGAACCGAAGATCACAGCATCAGGTGAGTAGCGTCTCCTACAGGGTGAGAATATATATATAAGGCAGCCAAAGCAAGAAGCAGAGACCGGTCCCCAACGCTCACATCACACCCATAACAGCTGGCCGGGTACAGTGGGATTGGATCGGAACAAAACGCTCTTCCCAACAGACAGGCGCCGAACTGGCTGGCTGACAGACGACCTGACTGACTGAGGACTACAACTACCCAAGTAGGCAAGTAGATGAGCAGACTGTCCGAGTTGGTAATGTGTGAACTCCTGGTGTTCCGGGTCTCTTCTGGGGGTCCCCAAGGGTTGCGATCAGCTGATTCCCTGCCGTGTTGGCGGAGCGCAGATCCTCTCGTCTGAGTACTTAGAAGGCGGGATGGACGCAGCAGCCGTCTAAGACCCGAGCACAGCAACAGCGAGATCAGATATTCCAACAGGCGACTGAGACTGATGACTGGCAGGCGCTTGAATCTGTGGTTTGTGTGCGTGTTGTAGTCTGTCTGAAGTCGTGCCATAGGTGGAGGAGCTCGCCCATTTGAGCAAGTTTTGATTGGCTCAGCCCTGACAAAGGCTGGTGGTCTTTTTGCGTGCACAGCGAAAGGATGGATGCTTTGGGTATGGACAGGGGCTCTCATTGGCAGCCTTAGCACTGCTAGCCCCTGCTAGCGTGGGAGAGGTGCATGGCCCCTGCCGGTACCTACTAAGGTACAGCAGCTACTGTGTCTTTTTGAGTACTACTCTTGGTAACTCGTGGGCCTGTATCTCCTACAGCATCTACCTCCAGTATCTACTAGTATAAGTACCTTATTTACACCTACCGACCCCGATACCTGGAGGGTTCCTGTCCGTTTAGCAGGCGTCCTCCAGCGGCAATCAGGGCTAGCTGTGGCGTTCTCTGTCGCCCGAAACGGTACCTATCTATGGGGAACGAGACCCTGGGAACAGGCGAAACAAGGAGAAACAGGGAAGCTGTCGAAGAGGGGTTGATAACATAATAATAATAATTCATATAGGCATATGTATATCCATGAGCTGACAACTAACAACTCAAACTGTTAACCAACAGCCAACAACCAACATTTTGTGTTGTCTCACGCATAGATCCTTCACTTCGTGTTATGTCCGAAGTGATAAGGTTCCGACTGTTTACTGATATTGTGCTTGCGCCAAGGTGTATACCAAGGTCACCACCTAGATATATAAGCATTACAACAAACGTGGGGGAGAGGGGTGGCGGCTCTTGTTTCGCTTGACTGCAGCTTTCTTTTTGCAGTTGCTTTGCAGGTTGACATCGAGACAACGAACCATCCCGTCAATCGTCTGACGCTAGTGGCCGCCGGTAGGGAGCCCATTTGCTCGGGGCGCCCTTCTTGGTGAAGAGCTTTATATCTCCGAGCCTATGCGAGCGATCACCTGATTGAACAACGCGCAGAAAGTCGGGACTGCAGAACTACCCTACTTACAGCATCTACTGGACCTACATACTTAGTTAGTTACCGACCTACCTACCTGGGTAGTCCAAGCCAATATCAGGAAACGAAGATAAGGGTAGAGTTCCGTCTATTGGGTTGCATGAATGCGGCACCTGATAAAGTGACATCACAACGAAAACCGGGAAATCTATACAGTCTTTTGCAGCCTGTACCTCACAGATATAGCGTCACTCGGGATTTTGTATAGACAGTCATTGACAGACCTATTTTAGTCACAGCTTACCAACAACGTGTATACGCCCTCCGGGTTATATCATTCAATGACTGCCCTGAATTTGGTGAATGACGTTATGTTGTAACAAATTACCCGACCCAGCTCCTGGGCCACTTGGCAACATGCTCGCTGAGTAACCACAGAGACACCGAGTTTTGAAAGTAACAAGCTTCTTAGTCGTGGAATTAGGGTTACTTCTAGTGCAATGGTAGTAATTGGGGTCTGTGGCATAAGAAACGGCGCCTCAAGCTCAGGTACGTTATGTTACCCCTCATAGTGGATGCTTTACAGTAGCTCAATTAACCCATAATCTCTACAACATCAATATCTGTGTACTTAGTCACATTGCAGATCATGAATAATAAGATCATAGAACCATACGGAAGCTCTTGAAGAGGATGACATTTAATATTTGACCTGCTCTAGTACCTTCATCAGAGTGGGGTCTAAATGCCTTCCAATGAGCCGCAGAAGAGACCAACTTTCCAGGGTAGATCTCGGTTGTTGACTTAAAAGCGCCCGATTTTGCTTCTAGCAGCGACGGAAGAGCAGCGAAATCCATCGTCCAAAAGACTATAGATCCTGTTCATATACATAAATCGCTTGATTGCTGGCTGGGTGTCTTCTTGAATCGATGTATGTAAACGTGCGAACTATAATTAACATTCCCACGCCAGGTATATCTAGTCGTCTTGAACATTCAACGTCGACCGATGACATAGTGCTATCTAGAAGGATAGAGCCAAAACGGGAACTGATTAAATCCTTCGATCGTCACTAATAAGGGTTCTGGCCCAGAGATGATCAGGGGTTTCCCAGACTTCGAATTAGCGATCCACTCCATAGACACATTAATAATGCTTGCATCCGCTCCAAATAGAACACCACATCCATGTGACTGTGTATATTATAGATGGAAAAGAGTCTTGCTCCCGCAGGTAATACTAGCCGGAGCGATAAGGCGACCTCGAGTTCTAGCATCTTAGCAGAAGACCAAGATGAACTAGATCTACGCCAGGGTCGCATCGCGTAAAAGCCGACAAAACGTATCGCAATACCACAATGCAGTCAGCACCCTGTTTTGGTAGCGTTTCATATAAACAATCGGTCAGAGTCAACACACAGTTTGCTGCATCGCACTATAGGTAGCCAAGGTGAAAGGACGAGCTAGCGAAAAATGCAATAAAGGCATCTCTCACTTGCCCTCCTCAGATTCATCTGAATCGGCAAACATATCTACAGCTCTCATGCGCCTCCCCGGCTGCCGTGACCGGCCAGACGGTGTGGATCCATCGTTTGCCGGCGTAGTAGCATGTCTTACGGCCTCCGTTTCGTCTGAGCCGACAGTGGCGTGAGCTTCCTGCACCACTTCCGTAGTATCTCCGTCCTCATCCATAGGGACCCCGTCTATGTCGCTGTCGAGCTCCACGTCTATGTCCATACCTTCATCCATCACTTCACCGTCTAGGTTATCGGCATCTATAGCCTCCTCATCCTTAAGTTCAATCCCCGAGTCTGTCGATACAGGGACGAAGCCATTATTGTCGTTCGGGATTGATGACCCTGCTTCGACAGGCTTCCACCTTCCACCCTTCTTGGGGCCCTCCGGCAGTTCTTCCTTCTTCGCACTCGGTGGATTCTCAAAGGTCTGGGTGAAAAACTGCTGAGCATCGTTAGGGAAGGCACACCAACCTTCCCAAAGACTGAGCACAAGGCCTACGCTGCGCTTCCATTTCTCTGCTCGGAGACGACCCCAGTTCAGGCGCTCAGCAACAAGGCCAAGGGTTTCAAAAACCTTGGCCTCTTTGAGCGAAGTCTCGAAAAGCTGACGATATCGCCAAGCATGCCGAACACCACTAGTAGCCGAAGACGCCAGTATATCGCTTACTACGTAGAGGCCAATCAAGCTGGCAGCACTGGTGTCCTGTGCTTCAGTATTTTTCCCAATATCTTCAGGTAAAGGCGTAGAGTTCATGGACCCCTGGCCCGGCTCGTCGTCAGCAGTTGTTTTGACATGCTCCGGATTTGCAGATGTTAGCGAAAATGGCCTGACAATGTTTGAGACAATTGTTTCGACGATTTCATCTGCCCCTCGGCTTGAATGCGTGATCGCGAAAGCAGTTAGGCGGGCAATGTCACCCTTGCGTATCCTCGCTAAAGTTGTAGGAAGCCGTGCCAGTAGATGAGTAAGTTTTGCCTTTTCAATTGGGTTGAGGTATGCCTTCCCGTTGTCCTCAGTGTCTGTTGGTTTAGGTCCTTCGTCTTCAAAGTCTTCGTCATCAGACGAGTTGTATTCTGGGTCTGATACAAATTCATCCACGCGGGTGGCATACTCGTAAGCAAGCGGCTTCTCCGGCATTTTCCACGCATGGCTCCCTTCAAACAGCGGCAAATATTTGCCTTGCCGCGCACCGCTTTCAGGGCCGCCAGTGACGATCTCCCACAGTCGCCAGCGATACCATACGCCACCTTCACTCCTCGCGTCCCAGATCCATGCCCATCTTTCTTCCTTCTGCACATCCGGCCGCGACATTAGGAGGGCTTCAAACTCCGGACCATGTTCTAAAACTGATTCTATCACCTTGTGAATCAGTTGGATCTGCTTTATGTCTCCAGGCGCCCGCACCGGAACATGGAGAATGTTCCTAGATATTGGACCACCACCGACGCTATAAGATGGCGGAGGGGCGAATCCCCTCTGAAAACCACCTGGGTGATAGGAATCGTTGTTAGCTTGTGGGACTGGCTTAGCCCCAAAAGCATGGGATGTCGAGGTAGATGTTAGTGTCGAAGCCACTGATGATGAGACGGCAGAGGATAAATGTCGGTGGAGAGATAGGTAGAAACCGTAGCCAAGATATCTGTTTTGCAATGAACTGACAGCGGTATCAATTTCGGCGGCCGGTGTCTCCGTGGATAGAGTTACGATGGCGGCCATAGACTTTCTTTCACTCCCTCCAGCACTCGTTAACGGTAATATTTTGACATTTTCCACCACAAGATTTGGGGGTATCAAAGCCTTCACTACGGCTGGTGATGTCCCAGGTGGTAGATTCGAGAGTCGCAAAGTTGGCCTTGCGACGGCCTTCTCTTCTGCCAAGTCTCGAGCACGCGCATCAGCCTCGTCGTCGCTTGTATCAAATGCTCTTGATACACCTTTTGGTTTGGAGAGGACCCCACTGTCGTTGCTGTCTTCGTAGAATCCCAGTCTGCCTCTTCCCTCCTCTTGCGCCTTTCTTCCGTGGCCTTGCTGAAATGAGTCATATTTCTTCTTTCCAAAAGTCGTGGGCGCGGGACCAAGCGACCCTGGCCCACTCTTCAAACTTGTTGCACCAAAATGTCTCTTTCCAAGTCCGCCCCCCGTGCCAAACTGGGGGGCGTTCGCACCGGGCCGACCAAATGGTGCGCTTTGCTGGCTTCTCCTACGATCGAAAATTCCGTTGTCGTCATCGTCGTCATCATCGTTGTCGAAGCTCTTAACGAAGCTCTCGTAGACGGCAGCTGTCTCGGCAGCCTCTCTCTTGCGCTTCGCCTCCGCTTCTGCCTTTTGCTTTTCGAAAGCAGACTGCTTTGAGGGCTTTTGGAGTTTCGCTTCGACATCTGGAAAGTCGTCCAGCTTGCTGTTGGCCGCCATGGTGAATCGAGTCAAAGGAACGGGCGTTATCGCATGCCGGAGCGTCTCCTTGCTATTCGCGACTCGTGAAACGCCCCGTTACGAGGCGCAAGCCCAGGAACGGTGGGGAGGAAGGCGCTACCAATCCGCAGTCGATTCTAGAGACTATATCATACTTTTTCGTCGCGAGAGGTCCAGGATTCACGATAATGGAGATCTTACACAGTTCGAAATGCGAAGCGAGAGAGACGAAGCTAGGCATGTAACGCGAGCTGTCAACAGGGATCGCAGCTGGGTACTTGGGTACAATCTATAACTATCAACTGTTATCGGTATCGTTATCGCTCAAACCTGTAGTAGCTCCCCCAGGCACATTAGGTAATTCTCTACGTCTTCTCCAGCACTACTTCACTTAAAGTCAATTAAAGGCAGCATAGGTCTCAAGAAGAGGTCATAACACCATATCTGTTAGTATATATTATGTGATGTGCTACATACCCAAGCTATTCAGCCCGACCTCCAGCAATAAGGCACGGTTCGGCTCAGGTATTATCAACCCAAACAGGGCAGATTATGATCCAAGCATGACAGACCGAGTATAAGCATGCCGAATGATGTATCCGAACACTACATTTACAACAAAAATGAGCACTTGGGGGAAATTTTATCGATTTTTTCTTTTCTCTTTTTACTTCTTCTTTGTTTGTTTGCGTTCACTGGAATCGGTCGAGAGACAGTCTAATAGCTATCAAACTATCGAAGCACCATAATTGAAGAGAGCAGCAGAGAGCTTTTGATCTATAAGATATAGACACAACGTCTGGTGGTCCTAGATATCTCTTCGAACCACACCGTCAGTATAACACAACGGGGTGCAGCTGTTCTTATATACGCCTGGTTTAGCGGCACATATACACACCCAAGTATGCATGCAACATTCACGGTATCGACTATATTTGGTGTACAACTATAATCCTGGGAGATAGATTAAGGAGCGAGGTACAGTCGCTTTAGGTACACTAAGCTGACAGATGAAATGTTCCATTAGCGGTTTCTCACCAAAACTCACCACTTTCGCAATTTAATAAAACTACTACATCTAGCCATTAAAAATCGAAGAAATTATAAAATGATATTTGATTATCTAAACAATAAACAAATGATTTTTTGAAAATTTTAAAAAATTTATCTGCGTATAGATTAAGCATTGAAATAAAGGTATAATAAAAAACCGTACTATTACCGCTAATTTAGCGGATAATATTCGCTGTTTACTACTTAGCTTAAGTTTACACGAGATAAGACAGCACAAACTAAAGATTAAATTTTTTTAAAGATAATTACTTAATCTTTTAATAGATAATCTATATGATGATATTTTTTGCTATTTTTAATAGCTGTACATGGTTATTTTATTGCATCGCGAAAGTGGTGAGTTTTGGTGGGAAAACAGGGAGTGGAACATTTCATTAGTCAAGTGGGTGTATCTCATTGCCAAATGGTAAAGTTCTTCGATTGCTACACATAGCATTCGGAAGATGCCGGGTAGCGTCGGTGCACCCTCTAATAGTGGGGTAAACCTGTCGAAATGACAATTTCAACTGGACGCTTGGTATGCCACTTGGGACGTCACTATCACTAAGGGGGCCGGTATACGGAGGGTTCGCGTTACCAGGTACCCCCCAGCTATCATCGTACAAAGACGGATAGCTTCATGTACGCGTATCTTATCCTACCTATTAGACCTCTTGATCTTAGAGTCATAGCATCAGTCAGTTCACTGTATAACCAAGTGTCACATCTCCCATCAACTGCTGTGGCTTGGTGATATATATGTTCACCGTAGCATCTCTAGCTCTTCCTCTCCCAACGATGAACTGATGTAACAGAAAGAAAGACATACATAAGAACGATGGCCCATTTCGTCTGTCCTATCCCCTCCGTCCCCGGCGCCGGAGAAGCCCCCTCCATTCCTGATATCAACTTCGCTCCTGGTGACACAAGACCAACCGCAAATGACGAGCGTAAGGTGCCAAAAAGGTGAGAAACGTCGTATCCTACTTTCTATCTGCCTTCAATGACACTTCGACTTTCCCAAAGTCTGGGTCCAGCATTCCTCTAAGTATATAGATACCTGGCGCCAGTTGTACAACCATGTAGTCGACGAACAAAACCATACTGTAAAAGCTAATATGGAAAACACCACAACAGCATCCTCATAATCGGCTCGGGCGTCTTCGGCCTCAGCACAGCCCTCGCACTAACACACCGTCCCGAGATCCCCCCAGACACACCGATCACCGTCCTCGACCGCTCGCCGGAGCCCGGCGTGTTCCCGGCGCGTGACGCCTCGTCCATCGACTCGTCGCGCATCATCCGCGCCGACTACGCCGACCCGGCCTACGCCGCGCTCGCGGCCGAGGCGCACGTGCACTGGCGGCGGAACCACCTCGACGACCCGACCTCGCTCGGCGGCGACGGCCGCTACAACGAGTCCGGCCTGCTGCTGGCCGCGGAGAATGGCCCCGACGGCGCCACCGTGCGGCCCGACGGACACCCCACGGGGCTAGGGTATACACGGCGCAGCTGGGTGAATGCGATGGCGTTGGCGCACAAGGAGGGCCGCTCGCTGCAGTCTGTTCGGCTTTTGCCCTCGGCCTTTGCCCTCGGTAAGGTGATGCAGAATGATGCGCATTGGGCCGATTGGGGGTACGTGAACACGGCGGCGGGGTGGGCAGATGCGGAGAGGAGTATGAAGTGGCTATATGACAAGGTGGTGGAAACCGGGCGCGTGACGTTCGTGAACGGCACCGTTGAAGCCCTCGGGACGCAGGCGGCGGAGAAAGAACAGCAGCAGCAGCAGCGCGTCACGGGCGCCCGTCTCTCCGACGGCCGCAAGTTCTCCGCCGATCTCGTCATCGTCGCCGCGGGCGCCTGGACGCCGACGCTCGTCGATCTCGCTGGCTCGGCCGTCGCGACGGGGCAATGCATTGGGTATCTGCGGCTGACAGACGAAGAGCAGGCAAAGCTGGCCAAGATGCCTGTTTGCTTAAACCTAACAGACGGGTGTTTCGTGATCCCGCCCCGCAACAACGTGTTAAAGATCGCACGGCACTCCTACGGGTACCTGAACCCACAACCCATATCCCACGAACCGCTCAAGTCCTCTCGTGCAAGCGAAACCAGCAAACCCGCTGCCGCAAGAACCATCTCCCAGCCCCGAACTCACCTCACCGATCCGTCCCTCGAGATCCCCGCCGAAGGCGCCTCAGATCTCCGCCGCGCGCTAGGGCGCATGATCCCCTGGCTGTCCGACCGCCCTTTCTTCCAGACGCGGCTGTGCTGGTACACGGACACGCCCACGGGAGACTGGATAATAGACTACCACCCCGTCTACAAGAACCTGTTCGTCGCCACGGGCGGCAGCGGCCACGGGTTCAAGTTCCTGCCTATACTGGGCGACAAGGTCGTCGATTGCCTGCTGGGCCGCTGTCCCGAGGTGTTCCGGGAGAAGTGGAAGTGGAAAGGCGGCGTCGGGATTAATGGCGGAAATGGCACGGGGTACGACGACGACGCGAGCGGGACGACAATGGGGCAATCAGGTAATCGGGGTGCTGCTGACATGGCCGTGGAGCTCAATGTTGCGACGGAAGATGGAAGTCGCGGCGGGAAGCCTGGTCTCATTCTCAGTGACGAGATGGCCAAGAGCGCCGGATCCTAACAAGAAATACTTCCAATACAGTACGCCGCAGCACATATTGAGCATCTACGAGACAAAACAAAGAACAAAAGAAATACAGAAAGATACAGATCACTTCACATCATTTAAACGGTCAAGCTATATAGCAATACTGGAGAGGAAACATTTGTGTGTCACAGATGGCTACGACGTTTCGGAAGGTAGTTCCTGTCCCGTAATGTGATGTATTCTCTATTTGGAGAGATTACTATGAACTACGGACTTCATCTTGGTTTGTTTCTGGGATTCAGAGGCGTAGAAGTTGCAATCAAGCATACCAATGCGACGCAAATTGAGCTAGGAAGCATGCGCCAAAGCACCCGCAGAGAACAGGACGCAGAACTCAGAAAATGAGCACCTTTCGGCAATCAAATGAACTGCGTGCGGTAAGAAGTGAGTTTGCTGTCTAGACAGTCCATCACTATTGCACAGCCATAAGCATGAGCTTTATAAAACCCCCCTGTGGCACAACCATCAACCACATGTTTATGGGGTTGACTAACGCTTCCCACCATCACCCCTCTTTTTCTTTCTTAGTCAATTAAGACAGCACAGCACGACGAGCGCGAGTGCTGTCGAAGAATGCAACAATGCAATCTATGTTGTTCGTCTGACCAGGTCTAGAGACGTTTTTCTGTGGAGAAAGTATTCAACCTGGTCCCATCCTTTGTAAAATCCACGCCTTGTGTATAAACGCCGATGCAATGCAGTACTAGGGAAATCAATGTTACAAGTGACTGGAGCCATGATGTAGGAAACCACGGGGTTCCTGAGCATGCATGCTCACTGTCACACTGTGCAGACAAAAAGTCGTGATGTCGTCAAGAGTTTAATACTCGTACAAGTGTGTGGTGTGTGGAGAGATGAGTAATCTTTGCTAGGGTCACCGGGCAGGGTAGAAGCCTCTGCGGCGACAACGTGCTGAGCCGCAACCTCGGCGGTTTAGACCTTACGGAAATCTGCAGGAGTGGATTAATTAGTGAAGACCTCAGTTAGTTTAGGCGTAAGAAACACACCTTGCAGGACAGGGTAGATCATCTCGAAAGCTTGATATATCTCCTCGCGCACTTTGGCACCAGTTAAGACTATCTTTCCGCTAACGAAGATCAAAAGCACAATCTTTGGCTTGATCATGCGGTAGATCAAACCAGGGAACAACTCAGGTTCATAAGAACTGAAGTTGTGGTGGCGTGAAGCCAGACCTTCAAGGCGAATCGGGAACTTGATGTCGCAGCTACCAACGATATTCTGAATCTTGAAGTCGGTGAACTTGGCGTTGAAGCCGAGCTTTTGGATGATACGGGCATACTTGCGAGACGCAAGCTTTGAATCATCTTCAGACTTAGCACCGGTGACGACCATCTTGCCTGAGGCGAAGATAAGGGCGGTCGTCTTGGGTTCGCGAATGCGCATGATGACAGCAGCAAAACGCTGGTTGGGTCAGCAAAAAATGACCATGATGAAACAAGTTGACCATGTGTCAAGTTCGTACCTTGGGGTTGTACTCAGCGTTTCTCGCATGCAGGGCGATCGTCTTCAGATCCAGACGGCAATCCAGGTTGACCGTGGCGACGATGTTTCTTTAGCATGCGAGGTAAGCCTTAGTTCACACGGCACTCAGGTCATTCTTTATACGTACTGCAAAGTAGGAGTCAACCCACTTCCAGCCTGCGTGGCAGCAGGCGTGGCAGCAGGTGTGGCGGGAGTCACCCCGGTCCCGTTCGCAGCTTGACCCCCTTGCACACCGTTCGCAGTGCGCTGGCTGTCAAAAGGAGGTGTGAGTTCCGTCGCAGCGGTGGGGAAGGAGAGAGAGCCAGGGGCAGTGAATGCCTTGGCTTGCGCCGCATTCTGAGGATGGGTCTGGAGAGAATCCATTGTGCCGACGATTGACTGCAAGTGTTTCCACGAAGTAGCCTAAAGTCGCAATGAGGACTGCTGTGAATGACGTCAGATAACAGGTCAGAGGGAATGTGGGATGCGCCGGAGCGTAACGATTGACAGGCAGGAACGACGCCAGGTCGCTGAAAAGAAATAGGGAAGAGACAGATGTAGATATGTTTAGATACACTGAAATATACGAGAGAATTGAAATGGAGAGGTGAGCTGGTGGGTTGGTTGACTGAGTGGCAGAGTGGGGTAGCGCATTGTATTGTGGCAAAAAAAACATCAACGCAATCAGGGCCGGGCAACCACACAATCTACAACAATGTGCGGGAAGACGATGTCGGTGAAAAGGCTGCTCCTTACCAGAATATGGGTGGAGATGAACAAGTGAATGTCTCCCCAAACGTAAAGGATCTTAATACGTAGTAGTCGATAAATCAATATCGATCCAAGCACACAAGCACACACACACACGGGCACGAGAGATTTAGGCTCGACGATCGTCACTCTTGCTCGAGTTGAAATCGGGGAGCACGATGTTGTTCGTCTTGACGATGTACGAAGCGCAAGGGATTGAGAGTATCGTCGAGGTCGAGGATCTGTAGGGATATGACGACGACGACGGGGTTGACTCGACGGCCTATGCGACGACACCGAAAAGAGCGAACAGCGAGTTCAAAGTCTTTTCTATTGCGATATGTTTTTCTTGGCTACACTGCACTATGACCTGTGCGGCGCAAGACACTACCAGTAGTCTGAGAGGATGGGAGGTCTCGAGGAAATCGAGCGTGCGGGCGGCGGTGCGAGTCCCTAAATAGATGGGCGGACAAGGAAACAAAGGAGCGCAAGGCAGCCGGGGGCCTAAAGGTTCCTTTGTTGCTTCCGCTTTCTTGACTAATTTAGTAGACGAATGCGCGACGACCGTTTTACCGCAGAAGACACGACGTCAACCGTTCAAATGCGTTGTTGTGAGAGAGAGGAGGGGGTCGACGGCCACAGTGACGATGGAAGTCGAAAATGAGTGCAAGGTGTGCGAAGTGGGTAGAATCGACAAGTGCAAGGAGGGCCCCTGTATTGTCTCTATATGTGGGTCGCCAGTCGTGACGAAAGGACAATAACAACGATAAGAAAAAAAAAAAGGAGTATTAGGTGCCAGGCGTACTTGAACAGGCGGGCAGCTGACAAAAGCTGACGGACTGGCAAGGATTACGTAAGGCTGGTGGAGTGGGTGGGGCGGTTTTTGTAGGGAAGGTTGGGGGACTTTCGGTCCGGATTTCGGCGCAAGACTCTCGAAACAACTGAAGTTGAGGGGATGCCGCGCTTCTTATAATTTTTGGAGGCCAGCCTCCTTCGTGGGCCATGCATTGACTTTTCAGACCACCACGCCCCCCAGTGTGGCGCCCATCCACAAATCACCGCTTCGCTCGCTCTATGCTTGCCGCACCAGTGGGGCGCTCCTAGCGATGCAGCCAATCGCCGCGTCACGTTTCGTTACTTTCGTCCCTTCGTTCTGTGCGCTCTAATCTTCTTTTCTGACCCGCCCGTGGCCGCTTGGGTTCCCACATGTCACTTTTTCTTCCTGTCCTTTCTCTCTTCTGTCATCCCAACAACTGCAGGCCGATCTCCTCTTTCTTCACCCATCTACCACAACCCCATCGTCGCTCGTGTCCAACGACTTTCCAAAACCCATTCACCAGTGTTCGACACCCATCCTACCCTATCCCTCATCTATCTCGACCTTTGCAACAAACGCCATCCGGCACCTTATTCAGTCGACAGAAGCTATCGCCCTAGGACGCGTCAACGGCGACAGGCCAGAGTGAGAGAGGAGAGGCGGCATGACTCGGTTAACCACTTCCAGCAAAGGCGGCCAGCAGACAGCGCGCGATTTCGCCCCCCATCGGCCGCTCCCCCAGTCCGCGGCCCAACGAGCTCGCACTGGGTCCAATAACCGACAGTTCACGACTCTCGTGTTGATTGGCCGAGTGGCCACAACCGGCTTCAGACCGGGCAAAGTCTAGACTAGGTGGGGGTGTGTCTCGAGGAGGGTTTTAGGACTCCAATGCCTGCACTACGCTACTACTACGTACATCTTCCTACTCCTAGCCTACCTGGCGAGCTGGGTAACCTAGTGCTCAAACTCTGCACCTCCTTGAAACGCGCAATCAAGCCGCCAGCCCTCTCCCATCCCTATTCACGCTTGGTACCCCTTTTTCATGCTTCACCTCCTTGGAGGATTTCGTCTTCAAATACTTACCCTACACTACTTTGGCGACTATCGAGGCAAACTCGCTAAGTGACGAGGACCTCACTCCGTCATGATTCTCTGTTGAACTATGCGTGAGAAGTGCACAAATCTCAGAAAGTTCTAGATCAAACCAGACTGAGGAAGGCCTCAATCAGCGCCGTCATTTCATGTCCGACACCTACCTACCTACCTACCTGTGCGACGTCGCAGTTGCTGACAATGCAGGTCTCATTCGCAGCCCACTCCAGTAATTCTTGGTTGCGACGATCGTTTGCAAAGGGTCGCAAGTCTCATTTCGGTGGTTTCGGGGGCTAGGGTGGCTAGATCACTTCGTCACTCCAGCCGCACATCTGTCGCAATCCAGCCATCTCCTTACACACACCCAACTCATCACTTTTCCTATATACCTAGATTTTCTTCCTGACTCTTCTTTTATCATCATGTTATTGGTATTTTAGGTATGTGTGTCCTCTAAACCCTATGGTGCTCGGCTGCTTGCGCTTCCACTCGCTGTTGATCTATCAGAGGAGCAGTGGAGGACACGTCAATCATAATGGACTGGCGGGATTTGATCACCAGTACGAGCATCCTTGGTTCTCCCTGAATGCCGGTACATGCAGTGGGACTCGGTGGGGATAATCATAATTAGCGCCGGTTCATTGGCTCTAACGGGCTTTCGCCCTTCGTGAACCTTTTATTTTTTCCTTTCTCCTGTCCCTTGACGTCTCTTCTCTCGAGCCACCCCACCTTACCAGCCTCGCACGGATCCTTGCTTTTCATCCAGCATTCCCGTCCCCAGCCGTTTGTGCTATGACTCATTCACAGCCTCATCTTTCATGCACTCCAACGCCATCCTACGGTCAAGTGCATTTTCTGCTCTTTTGCTTCTACCACCTTTCGTCGGAAGGGAGACTGGTCTCCCAATGTCTAGCACCACGCATACTTACTCGTATGTTCTGGTGCGCGTTCGCAAAGTGTTGCACCTGAAAAGATCACACTTTCTGACTCGGTGATTTTGTCGCGGATACTTGTCGCGTCACAGGCGCGACAAATGTAATACAAGGACGGGCTGCTATACGTTCCAATCCATGCAGGTAAGCCACGCTGCGCAAACAGAAATTTGAAGCAATAAATATGCGAGCGGTACTCCTAAGTATACAGTATTATCTACTGTGGGCCACTAGTGAGAAAATTTCTCCCTTCGCGCAAGGCAAACACTTGGCTCGTATCCACAGTCTCCGTTCTTTGTGACCAATCAAGTTACACGACAGATTACGTCTTAATCTTACAAGAATCATGAACATGGGGTCTCATATCTCCCCTGCTCGGAGGCTTGAAACGTCAGGTAGTTTCTTATCTTGTTCTAAACGAGTGTTCCTCTCGATAACCTGTGGTTGTAGCTTACCTGGATATATACTGGGCTTCCAAGCGCTCTCACCGACAATACATGGAGAGATGAGTATCAACGATTATGACAAGAGACTTATCTCTTATATATGATTGGTGGCCTACTGAGGTGCTAGCCTGCGCTAACGATAAGAGAATCCCTACCATCCAATCGTGCAGCTAACGGTTGACCTCGTTTAGTCGCTCTGATTAGTTTACCTAATCGTACTAGTAGTGTGCGACGAATCAGAAACAGCTCTCGTAACTCTAGTGAAGGCTCGTAAAGAGTCAATAGTCAGGTCTAGTTCTGTCTGCGAATGTCTACGACCGAGTTATTCTGATCACCAGCGATGTTGTCATTTATCTTAAGTGTTTCTAAACACGAATACTTGAAGAAGCCTTCGCGGAATGATTTAGGACATTTGCTTCTTAGGCAGTGCTTGATCGCTTATGTATTGATGTTGACTGAGACTATACCGGATAACTTGCAGCCTTGCACTTTGCTTATGTTCACCAAGTATCCAACCCCCCCGGAGAGTTGTTGGCCGTCGATCGGAATCGTATTATGATCTTGTCTGATGTCAAGGTCCTTACGCCTAGCGTATTGACTCATATGGTTATTCCCAGGGTCCTAGTCACTGTCTTTAGCTGTTTCGCCTCTTTTTTTTAACCCTTTTTGATATCACCTCTTATCCCAGTTTTATGTAGCTTGTGTCAAGGCTTTGGCGCAAGTATTGCCGTATATGATACACTTACAGGTTACAAGCTGATGAACCCGATGTCTTTGGTTAGTGATCAATTATTCGGCTTGTCTTAGAATTGTCGCGCACAGCGCTAAGTTCCTGCCACACGGGTGGTCACGGCAAGGGATACCCAGACGTGCAACATAGTTCAGAGCGGCTAAAAAAAGAATCTGGGTATAGAGTTAGACATTTCTTCGAACAGGGTCCGTTACCACAGCTGAGAGTCAACTGTATCCCTTCGTAGCCACGCACTAGAATCCCGATGCCTCGAAGCCAATAAGTCGAGGTATTATAAGATTGTTGAAAACTTCATGTAGTGAGGTATGCTTAGGAACAGGAATATTGATGTGCTGAATGAGGCCAGGCTACCGAGCTACTTCTCATGCTTAACACAGAAGGCGTAGGACTATGAAAGCTAGGCAAGCTATATGAGCAAAGCACTAGAAGGCATCATATTGTTGAATCCCCGATCCATGACTCTTGTGTGTCGAGTAAGATGACTACTTTGTTGTCAAGGACGACTGAGTATCGGAGTACTGTCCGACGTATGTTTTTGAAGTGAGCCATGTCTGAATGACCCCTCCATGTACATGTCTTGAAGGCAGTGAGAGGTCTTACCCTGAAAG
Source organism: Xylaria sp. FL0933 (assembly GCA_022578765.1). Classification (NCBI taxonomy): domain Eukaryota; kingdom Fungi; phylum Ascomycota; class Sordariomycetes; order Xylariales; family Xylariaceae; genus Xylaria; species Xylaria sp. FL0933. The sequence continues at coordinate 268,834 of MU389752.1, forward strand.
AGTAGCCAAAACTACACTTGCTAGGACAGATAAACGGTCAATCAATTCGTCCTGTCGTCTCTTATGTTCCCTTCTATCACTACAAATAGCAACATAGATGCAACGTGGCCCGAAACGCTATGGGATGGGATAGCAGCTCTATGTATTACGCTTTCACATGAGCATTTTGGTTGATTGGATGGGATGAATAGTAGCCAGTTTACCTAGGTAGTTCAGAACTACGTAATGGACTTCAATTCACCCTCCCTAAGTCAATTGATTCGCTGAGAGTAAAAAGACTTGTAAACAGGCTTGAAAAGTGTCCACCCACGCTTTGCAAAACATGATGATGACATTTAGGTAACGTCACATGTCATTCTTGTGCGACTCCTAATTTTGTCTAATAGTTTGCCACAAGCATAGCGCACTTTGGACTTGGTGCTCAGTTCGAATGAGTGGTGTTGAGGGGTGTCTAGGTGGTGCTTAACCCCACCTAATACCATTGTATCGGATCGGTACGGGACTGTGCCTCTTCCTGAATTCGGGATCTTGACATTGGCCACTCCAAATCTATGCTTGTTCCATTTTTTTTTTGGTTCTATTTCCTGTCTGTTCCGCGCAGGTGGTTTGCTGGCATGTGATCAGGGGTGCGGCCTCCGATGGGCACGCCGATTCGCAGTCGAGCTAGCAGATTAGATCTCGGCTAAGGTCGGCGCCAAGTTAACGTGGGCTACGGGCGCGGGATGGCCGTTCCTGCTACCGGAGATAGATATCATAAATCTTATAATATGATAAATCTGCATTGGCTGTTAGACCGCCTGCTTTAGGCACCTGGGTTCGTTTTGACACCCACGGGCAGTTTCGCGGGCGTCACGGGCGCCTGGCATTCTCGTGTTGCGGCTGAAGTCAATTTCTATCCTGCAATCCGAATTGGCTCATCCCACCGTCACACCCGCGCGTGCAAGGCCGGTTACCGGAAATGCCAAGCCTTGCAGCCTATCAAGGTGATCGATCTAAAAAGGTACAGTGAGCCTTGACCGCTTTGTATGTGGCGACGCATGGCCACGCATCTAAGTCTAAGCAGAGTTGGTGGTGGTGGAGGAGGAATTCGTGGTACCAATGGATATTGGTCAATTACGACGAGGGCTACTGGTGCCTTCCACCCACCGGTCGAGCCTTCCCCGGACTGTATTATTCTTCTCGAGCTTCATACATATGTAGGTTAGGTAGGCACTATGTACGTAGATACCAGGTGCATACAAGAAAGGAAGTGAGGTCGCGTGCTCCGCCGTATCTGCATCGATTTATACTTTCCTGGGATGCTGCATCACTGAACCCTGACCACTGATCTTTAACAATTGAGCATTGGCGATACATTCGAATTGAATTCACTCGTAGATCTTACATCAAGGCCTCTGTTTGCCGCTTGCTTGAACTGCATTAGCATCCTGCTAAGTACGATAGCCCTACGATCCGGTGGTTTAAAGGGGCTCCACTTTCTAGGCTCTCATTTTCTTGGTTGAGGCTTCACGGTTCACGCCGCTTTCGAAGCAACGTCGGGAAAAGCCGTTATCCCCCTTCCGTCTAGGCAAAACCAGCTTTATCCCGGCGGCCTACATCTGGGGTCTTGTAAAGATCCAGTCAACCTTCATCAACCGGAAGGATGACCGTCCTTGACATCAACAAAGACCTCTCGGCGCTCTTCTCGAGCCAGGTCAAAGCCACGCCCGATGCTGTGGCCTTAGAAGATGGCCCTATTAGTTTGACCTACACGGAGCTCGATGCCAAGGTCGATGCCCTCGCCAGTCGCCTCCGCCGTCGGGGTGTCGGCCGCGACAATCTGGTGGGTATCCTGCTGGGTCGGAGCGCCGACTATGTTATATCGTGCCTTGCGGCCCTCAGGGCCGGTGGTGCTTTTCTCGTTCTGGAGCTGGCATACCCCCCGGGACTGCTAGCTGACGTTCTTGAAGATGCGAGACCCACCGTCGTCATCACCCACACAGCCTATGTTGGCCAGATCAAGAGCCAAGTCCCGCTCATCGTCTTGAACGAGCAAGAATCAGCCGAAGAAGAAACCTCTCTTGCCGATGGATTAACGAATGGCTCACCAATTCCGCCTGACGATGACCTCGAGCGACTCGCTTTCGTGTCTTATTCTTCAGGTACCACGGGTCGCCCGAAGGGAATTGCTAACCCTCACCGCGCGGCTGTCCGGTCGTACGATCTGAGGTTCGGTCTAAGTGACCTTAAACCTGGTGACCGCGTGGCGTGTAATGTATTCTTCGTTTGGGAAATTCTACGGCCTCTGCTTCGAGGCGCGACTGTAGTGACAGTACCGGATGAGAAGAGCTATGACCCTGTGGCTCTTGTTGAGCTATTGAAATCAAATCATATCACGGAAACTCTTATGACGCCCACGTTACTTGCAACTGTTTTGGCACGTCACTCAAACTTCGGCTCACGTCTCAAGGATTTGCGGACTTTGTGGCTTAATGGAGAAGTCGTGACTACTGATCTAGCACGGAGAGGACTCAAAGCGCTCCCAAGCGCGCGCCTCCTTAATGTTTACAGCGCCAGCGAAACTCACGAGATAGCCTGTGGTGATATCAGAGAAATGATTGATGAAGAAGCTCAAGTTGTTCCAGTGGGGCCCCCGTTAGATCTCGAGCACACTTATATCATCGACGAAGACGGCAACAAAGTTAAAGACGGTGTTAGTGGAGAGCTAGTGATTGGAGGTGATCTTCTAGCACGCGGATACCTTAACTTACCGGAAACCACGGCAAAAGCTTTCGTTCAAGATCCGTTCAGCTCTGTGCCCGGAGCGCGTATGTACAGGACGGGTGATACGGCGCGCATGCTGCCATCCGGACTTCTCGAAATCACCGGACGTGTCGGCTCGATGATAAAGATTCGAGGATACAGTGTACAGCCTGGAGCTGTTGAGCACGCAATTGTAACACATCTCGCATTTAGCCAGTGCGCTGTTGTTTCTCACGGCGAAGGACTGGATCGACAACTGGTGGCATATGTCGTCCCGGATGCTGAGGTAACGGAAGATCGTCCGGCAGTGCCTATCGACCATGCAGGCTTTAGTCCGACGGCGAGGCGAATTCTCTCGGCGCATCTAGCACATTATATGATACCCACTCTTTGGATTAAAATGGATGCTCTTCCAACCCACGAGGTGTCTGGAAAAGTCGATATGAAACGTCTCCCCTCCCCGACGAGATCTCGAAGTCCAGGTGCAGCACAAGCGAATGGGGAGAAAGAAGACACTGACCAGAAAATCACACTCAAGGATATTGCGAAGATCTGGGCTTCGGTTCTGAACATACCCTTAGAAACCGTGATGCAACAGGAGCATGGTTTCTTTGACCTTGGAGGACATAGTCTGGCATTGGTGGAGCTCATCACAAGGCTCACCGGTACTTATGGTTTCCCGGTCCCTCTTGCTCGTCTAGCTGGCAACCCGACACTTCAGGGGCATCTCGAGGTCGTGCGGGATGCACGCGACGGCCATACAGCAGCTGTACAGGCTGACCTGCCCCGTGTTTTGGAGGCCGACTCTATTCTCCCGAGTGAATTCATACCGAAGTCAACCACAGTGAAGCGACTTAGTGAAGCGGAAACCGTATTATTGACCGGCACTACTGGTTATCTTGGAGCTTTCCTACTCCATACCTTGATAGAGACGACAACTGCTCAAATCATTTGCCTTGTGCGTTTCACTGACGTATCTGGAGTTCAGAACGAGGCTGGTGGTATGGCTCGGGTTCGCAGCAATCTGTTAGACTTGGGGTTGTGGAATGACTCAATGCTTGAGCGCATCGAGATTCTCCCAGCAAATTTGTCAAGAACACGACTAGGCTTGTCACCAGATGCATTCGACGAGCTAGCTTCACGTGTGCAAGTCATCATCCATTCGGCCGCGACTGTCAATCTTGTATACCCTTACGCAGCCATGCGTGGTGCCAACGTCATCGGGACTAGGGAAATAGTGCGACTCGCTTGTCAGGCCGGGGCTACTCTTCATCATATCTCTACAAACGGGGTGCTTCCTAATTCTGTAGAAGGTTGGGACGAAGATGCCATGGTGGCCATTAGCGACGTTCCAGACAAATTACTCGACGGGTATGGTCAAACGAAATGGGTGGCTGAACAGCTCATATTGGCAGCTACAAAACGGGGACTTCCAGCGAGAATCTACCGCCCAGGAACGATTAGTGGGCATAGCGTATCTGGCTCGTCCAACACTTACGACCTCCTGAATGCGTTGGTCGTCGAGTCGCTCCAGCTAGGCTATGCCCCCAATGTCGATGGATGGTATGCAGAGATGACACCGGCTGACTTTGTCAGCAAGGCCATACTTTCGATAGCCGATATTGCAGATACGGAACAACGCATCGTTCACTTGGGTGACCCGAACCCTCTTCCGACAAAGGAGCTGTTCGGTATTCTTCGCGAGCTTGGGTATTCCACGAAGTCACTTGGCTGGGCGGATTGGGTTGCCCTGTGGAATGAGCAGAGAGGCTCTGGATCAGAAAAGAAGATCTTCACAGTTGACATTCTTCGCCGCGGGATGCCCACCATCGAGGCGTTGAAGTGGATTACCGTGCTTAAAGACCCAGCAACTGCTCCCTTACTTGCTAAAGCAGGTCTTGAACGACCTAAGATTGACAGTAAGCTCTTCGAAACATATACTCGTCACTTCTGCGCCAGAGGCTGGCTACCGCGCCCGCCGCGCCGCCAAGGTTCTGCTCCGTCCGTTCAAGTTGCCAAGAAAGGACCATTGGTCGGTCGCGTCGCCGTCGTTACGGGTGCGTCTTCAGGTATCGGCGCAGCAGTCGCAACTGCACTGGCGCAAGAAGGCGCTCACGTTGCCATCGCGGCGCGTCGGACCGACGCTCTGGAAAGCCTCAAGAAGAAGATTTCCGCCTCTGGGGTGAAAGTCCTTGTGCATAAGACTGACGTAACGGACAAGTCACAAGTCGAGTCCCTCATGCACGAGACCACCGAGCAACTCGGTCCCATCGATATCCTGGTATCGTGTGCGGGCGTCATGTACTTCACCATGATGGCAAATGTGCAGACGGACGAATGGGAGCGCACGGTCGACGTTAACTGTAAGGGCCTTTTACACTGCCTCTCTTCCGTGGTCCCGGGCATGCTGGCCCGGCAGTCCGGACACATCGTCGCCATCTCCTCAGACGCAGGCAGGAAGGTCTTCCCCGGGTTAGGCGTCTACTCGGCGAGCAAGTTCTTCGTTGAGGCCACGCTGCAGAGCCTGCGTCTCGAGACCGCCGGCACTGGCCTCCGCGTCACCTCCGTGCAGCCCGGAAACACGGCCACCGAGCTCCTCGGTATGTCCACCGATCAAGAGGCAATCAAGAAGTACGGCGAGCCGACTGGTGCTAAGGTCCTCGATGCCGATGACGTCGCTGGTTCTATCGTGTATGCGCTCCGCCAGCCTGCGCATGTTGCTGTTAATGAGGTGTTGATTGAGCCAAGGGATGAGCCTATCTAAGGAAAAAAATCTAGGTACTCGTGATCTTATAGAGAAGGAAATAAAAAGGGTTTGCGTAGGAATGAGGATAAATAACCGTGTTGCTGAAGAGTTGGTTTCGGTAATCTTCACTTTGTCATGATATATGAACTCTTATGATCTGCACGTATTCCTATACCTAATTATCGAAGAACGTAGAGTATAGCAGTAAAGTATACAAGGTGTTTCGTAATTATTGGCTTCTTTTCGGGCGCAGAGGAGTTTCTTTATATTTTTTCATTTATATAGGTCTGAGTGTCATCTGGAGAAGACGCTCACGGTGACTATTATCTATGCGACGTGTTGATCCGCATTGTAGCAGCAGCCCGATGCCCCGATGTTCTACATTATCGTGAAATGTCTAGGCTAGCTAGACAGGGTATATATATACACACGCGTAATCCCAATTTCGGCCTGCCAATCCTAAGCAGCCTAGCCGTAACCTGATTCCTGAGGGGGAGCCCCGTGTTCATACTGGATATAATCATTCAGTCTATTCCGAGAGACCGCAGCGGAGGACAATCGACCCAGAAAATGATTTAGTATCTTTAGGCCTGGTTCAGGAGACCCTGGAGAATCGCAAGCGGGTCTTGGCCTCCAGCTGCTGCTGCGTTACCGCCCTGCTGCTGGCCCGCTGCGTTGCCACCGCCGCCCAGGAGGCCGATGAGGCTGTCGAGAAGGCCGTTGGCGTCGGCCCCGGCGTTTCCTTGACCATCTGCTGCTTGGGCGGCAGCTTGACCATTCCCATTAGCGTTTCCGTTGGCGTTTCCATTGTTATTGTTATTGTTGTTGTTTCCGCCGTGCTTCTTGCCATTACCATTTCCGTTGTTGGCGTTGGCTGTCCCGTTGTTCGCGGGCTGGTGAGTAGGGCAGACTTGTTAGTATATTACGAGTATATTACGAGGGTATTATAACAAGTGATACGCGGGTGCGAGGGAAATCTTACTGTTGCCGCTACTGTTGCGTTGCCGGCGTTGCCGTTGTTATTGTTGTTGTTGCCGTTATTCTTGCCTTTCTTTCCGTGTTTGGGCTCACGGACGTGAAGGGCTTGGGGTTGTTTGTTAGTCTTTACGATGATATATATCCGGGGTTGGGAGGTGGGAGGACGAACCATAGTACGGCTGGCCACGGGCTTCGATACCGTGACTCTGAGCACCCGGAGCTGGCATGGCAGCTACGAAGGAGGCGCCGGCCGCCAGGACCATCAGGATAGCGCTGAAGTTCTTCATTTTTAAAAAAGGGTAAAAAATATAATACTACTAATCGATAGTAATGAAAGTTGGGACACAGCTCGCAGAGTTGTGAGGCCGTTACTGGGGAAGTGAATGCAATGGAGCACAGCTGGGAACTGGGTTAGCACATTGTTGATGTTCACGGAGTGATGGCCTCGTATACCTCAGAGAAAAGAAAGGAAAGGCTGAAGAATCTCTATGCGGACTCTGGGACAGTGAGCTGGATGAGGAGGATGAAGCCAAATTTAGACGGATCGAACGGCACGGGAAGGCGTGGTATTTATGGAAGAATGAGACGAAATAAGCTTCTACATGATTGACGTGATTGTGTTCTTGGTTGGCGCCTAGAAGCACAGATCGCGAAACCTCAGATATGTCAAGCTAGCTGCGTCCGGTTGCACCATCTGCTCCGTAGGCGATCTGGCGGAGAAGGGGTTCCTATCCTAGAGACCTGGCATGTCTTTTTTTAGGATACAGTCGCGAAACATGCTTCTGCACAGAAACTTCAGTCCATCACATCATTCAACATCACCAATAGAAAGCGCACAACATCGCACACGGTACGCCATTAGGATCTCACGGCTCGGGTAGATCATACAAACCGCGTTGGGACTCGCGCTCGACCTGGCGACCGGGAATTGGAGGAAATGTCCCTGACGATCGCAGAGAGAGATGTGAGAGATGCCAAGATTTTTGAACCGATCTTACTATTGGTGGTGTTTTGGGACTCTCCCGCGGTGGACAGCTCAAACGCCAAACTCGGGAGATCAAACGAACGCTCAAACACCTCCAACTCAACAAGTCACGTGAACACCACATAGTAGACACCAGCCATCAACAAGACAGGCGAGAACAGGCATGTTTGGCAATGGGCTAGGTTAGTCTTTCTAGTTTCTATGATGTGAAGTGGATATCCGACAGCTGTTTCTTGGTGAGTCTGGATAGAGCGTGATCCGGTAACAGCCGGGGTCCAGGCGTCGGGGCGGCTGGGGCTGTGTAAGTCGATTGGTTGACTGTCGCATCATGGTTGCAGATCAGAAAACAAGAAACTTACTTGGTAGAGTAAAGTAACAGTTAAGGATAATGACAAGATGAAATCATAACAATATTAAGACGGAGTAGATTAGATGGCAGAATCACAACTTGGACTTGCGCAGTCGTTTGGAGTGTTTACACTTGTCCTTCTCTTGTGTCTTGGTATGCGAGTGAAAATACTTACTATTTACCATTACGCTATCACCCAAAGAAGCGTTATCTCTCACTTGCTCCTCTACACTTGCTGCCTTAAAGATGCGCAATACACCACCTTACACCATTTATTAATGTGAGCTTTAATCAATCTGAAGAATCACGATCTTCATATATGATGAACAGATCGAGGTAGATCTCGATGCAGTTGTACCGTCTATTTCTTGGGAAGTGGTGATCGCTTGGAGCCGTTCCACGAACGAGACCATCATATTAGCCAGCGCCAAGCCCCAAAGCCCGTGCGGGTGCTACTCAGTACGCGCCCGCTGTGTGGCATCGCGATAACAGGCGCCCGCAAGACTTAATATAGTTTAGGTATCTAGGCATATAGTGTCTGTTAAGAACGACTCAACGGCATCCACACTTTTCGGAAGGGTTAGAAATGTGTTCGACGGAGAAGACTCAACATACTATAATCCCTACGAGTGTTGGCGCAATTGATGGCCAACTCTCACACCTTGCGCTCACCACCTATCAAAGGGACTCGTCTAATTCACCTAGGTGACGGTTCTTTTTGACCCTTCTGTGGTATGCGTGCGCAGTACGATGCTAGAAGGGCTTGGCTTTCACGGCTTTTGCTAGCGAAGTGGTAGTGATTGCTGCAATGCGACAAGGGTTACTTTGCGATCTCCAACACCTCGCAGACGCCCCTCCATCTGCTGTATGTGCCCACCACGTGTTGAGTGAATACGAGTGCTACGGTCGCATTGCCCATCCTCTGCTGCTTGTGCATCGCTCAACGACCCGATAAGAAAAGATTGAAAGATCAAATGAGTTAATATGTTGCGATGATCTTATAGCCGGCGCCGGAACTCATGTGGTATCTGTTATGTGCACTCTGCAACTGAGTAGTACTGATTACGGGACTTGGTGGTATTTCCTCGTATGCTTGGCACTGCCGAGTGCCCCCCAACGCTGGAAAATACGACATGTTAATGATCGCTGGTTGGGTTTCTAGAGGGAATAGACCACGGACCCCGCCATAATCGTAATGTTCTCTAATTACCGGAGGCCGCTTGATGATGTCGGGATGCGTATGATGGGAGTATTTTGCAATCCTGAATTGTTGCGCAGAGAGTCTAGAGCTTCCAGACTGGCGAGATCTCTCTACAATATAGGGTATGCCTATCCTGTTCCTGCGTTGTGGACAATATAAAAAGGGGGTATCGTCGTATATTGGCACTGCTGCTTATCTGAGCTTATTGTGCATCTTCCCAAGTTGATCGCAAATCCGGCCATAATTCATCGCCAGATCTCACCCCACGCTCAGTTCGCTAAGATGAAGTTCCTGACCGTCATCACGGGAGTTGCCCTTTTTGTCTGTGGCGCTTCTGCCCAGCAAGCCGTAGTCAGTAATTATTGCAACTATACAGTATACGTTCAGTCATTCCCCTATGATGGGAGTACCGCCGGCCCCTTAACCGCGCTCCAAGCTGGAGGCGGCCGCTTCGCAGAGGATTTCCGACCGAACGGATCCGTACGTTCTTTTTTGTCTGACCTCCCACGTCGTTGGCCTGGAGGAATCTGACCGCATAAATAGACCGTCAAAATCGCCACGACTAAGACGCTCACCAACCCGCTCTTCTTCGGCTATTCGTTCTCCTCGAATCCAGATTACGCGTACTGTAAGCCAAAACCTCGTATTGATCTCTACGGAGATTGCACGCTAACCAACACACCTGCGTCTCGTCTCCACAGATGAATTCAGCACGTTAGTTGTCCTAGCTTACTTGTAGATTTTTCTTCGTTTTTGGCTCACTTACACTTACACAGAGAATATGGAAATCCATTCGCCGGCTCACATAATATCCTGACTCCAGGGGAAGGGTGCGATATCTTCGACTGTGCTGCTAATGAGACGGACTGCTACAGCACACCTGCGGCTAAGAAGGTGTATTACTGCCCAGAACCTGTGAATCTGGAGGCTGAGCTCTGCGTTGAGCCTTAGCAGTAGTTAGCCTTCTGCACCTAGACGGATTAAGTGCGTGGGAGAATGATACTACGCGATAGGCTATCAGCTACTAGTCGTTCTTCATGTGCCGTGTAGCCGTGTAATTATGCATATAATATACGCAAAACGAAGGAAAGCCACGGCTTATGAACTCATCTCTTCAGCTAGATACCAGGGTTGCATCGTGTTGGGCCGCTGTAGGAATGAAAATCTTACCTCTCCTCGTCTGACGTGCATAGGAAAAGGATGTTAGCATCACCGTAACAGCGCACTCCGAAAACTCCGAAATGCAGCCCGCAGCCTCTCTATCTCTGGGCGGAGCCAACGATGTTGTAGCCCTGCATGGTACTATATGGCCTCAATGCAAGCCTCAGCTAGACACCACAGTTGCATTCAGGGCGCCCTACGTAGCATGTCAGCGCCGAACCGCCCACAAATGTTTCGTTGAATTAATACCTGGTGCGATCCTGCACCGCGAACCATGGGGTCCTCACAACTTACCTCACTCGTTGCTCACTTTCTTTGAATTTGTGCCGTCCCCAAGTGATGGCATCCATTCGTTGGTCTACCGCAGCCGCGGCCCTTGCGCTCCAGGTATGCCCCGTAGCCTCAATGATGTGTGTGTTCGTGCCGTGCTCTAATAAAATATATAGCTGACAGCGGCAAGCCTCGTTCCGAGAGCTCCGGCGTCTGCTGATCCGCCGAGTCCCACACCTCTGGGGTCTGTGCCTGAGCTCCCTGGTTCCTGGGCTTACAGGGGATGCTATACCGAGGGTAGCAGTGGTCGCGCACTCAATGTTCAGCAACCCGACAGCCAAGATCTCACGATCGAATCTTGCGTCAATACCTGTATTGACACTGGCTACAGCGTAGCTGGGCTGGAATATGCGAGCCAGTGCTTCTGTGATAATTTCGTCCGGAATGGCGCCAACTTGACGGATGCCTCGGACTGTAGCATGCCTTGCACAGGCGATGCTACCCAGGATTGCGGTGCTGGAAACAGACTCTCTATCTACTCTAACGACACTCTCGTGGTATACAAGCCGCCTAGCGCGCTGACGGAGAACCTCCCCGATAACTGGGAATACTACGGATGCGTCGTGTATGTATTGGCCATGGAAGATGAATGAACATCCGACTCCGGTACCTAAGCTAATTGCAAATATAGTGATGCCATCGACAACCGAACTCTCCCGTGGATGAGTGAAGATCAGCAAAATGCCACGATCGAGGCTTGCATAGCTGGCTGCAGTCGATTCGGTTACAGTGCGGGTGGTGTTGAATATGGTTATCAGTGTTGTGAGAATCAGGCACTCAAGCATACATTCCTTCAGGGGTCAAACTAATGAGTGTGCCTAGTCTGTGGCGATATCGCGCCTGTTACCAATGCGTCAGAGTCAGATTGCACTGTTGCTTGCCCAGGCGATCCTGAACATCTTTGCGGTTTGTCTCACAATCACACACTGAGATACACGCATGACTGACTAGTTTTCAGGGGGTGGCAACAGACTGTCATACTACCGGTGGACTGGCGCACCTTTGACGACATGGACTTATGCTTCAGGTAACGCAGCTGGAAGATATAGTTTCATTATGTCGGCGCCCCTTCTACCCCTGATCAGCACGGTCGGGATCAATGAGAAGGTCGTCTTCGTAGAGAAACATGGCACGCAGGTCTACGACAACAGCAGTGGCTCATTCGAGTTTGATCCCACGCTGGCACCGCAGTATGGTGTGGCCTTCCGCGAGCTCCAGCTCAAAACCGATGTCTTCTGCTCCGCGTCTTTGGTATTACCTGATAAAGCCGGACGCCAGATAAACGTCGGGGGTTGGTCACTTGAATCGCTGTACGGTGTTCGCCTCTTTACACCTCAGCCAGGCCTGGGCAAGAACGGGACAAACGATTGGGAGGAGGATGTGACTACACTGTCACTTCTCGATGCTCGCTGGTACCCCACTGCGATGATGCTCAGCAATGGATCGGTCCTCGTTATGGGTGGTGAGAACGGTTCTGATGGCCCGGTGGTTCCAACCTGCGAAATCCTACCAAGGCCTCCTGGAGTTACGAATTCAACATACCTGGACTACATTGAGAATGTCGAGAAGATCAATTCGTACCCCTTCATGGCCATCCTACCTTCGGGTGACATATTCTTCGCCCAATATAATGAAGCCCGAACTATATCACAGACTGACTTCCAGACGGTCAAGATGCTACCGCAGATGCCTGGAGCCGTGAACAACCCCGAAGCTGGACGAAACTACCCCTTACAAGGCACAATGAGTCTCATGCCCCAGTATGCCCCTTACACTGATCCACTGACTATACTGCTCTGTGGTGGTACAACTGATGGCGCGAATTTCGGCCTGGACAACTGCATTTCCACTCAACCAGAAGTTGAAGACCCCGTATGGACAATTGAGAGAATGGTAAGAAGCACCTCTTCCTAAGTCCTCCACCCTTGCGTCTTCGTCAACAATGCTTAAGGTTCCTCTGCTAACTCACTACCTTAGCCATCAACCCGTGTTGTCGCGTGCATGGTAAACCTCCCCGACGGACGCTACCTGATCCTCAACGGCGCGGTCAACGGCCGCGCAGGCTTCGGGCTCGCGCCGAACCCGAACAAAGGCGCTGTGCTGTACGATCCCACGAAACCCGTCGGGTCGCGGATGACGCAGCTCGCGAGCTCGACCATCGCGCGCCTCTACCACTCCGAGGCGGTCCTCATGAACGACGGCCGCGTCCTCGTCTCGGGCTCCGACCCGCAGGACGGCGTCAACCCGGAGGAGTACCGGCTCGAGTACTTCTCGCCGGATTACATCCTCTCCGGCGCGGCGAAGCCGACGTTCACCATCACGAACAAGGACTGGGCCTACGGACAGACGGTGCCGTTCACGCTGACCTCGGCGTTCACCGGGGCTGTGAAAGTGTCGCTTATTGCTGCCGTCGGATCGACGCACGGGAATAATATGGGGCAGCGGACGATATTCCCGGCTTTTACTTGCGCGGGGCAAGCTTGCACTGTTACGGCGCCGCCGAATTCTCATGTTAGTCCGCCCGCGTGGTACCAGCTTTTTGTCTTGGACGGCCCGACGCCGAGTCATGCTGTTTGGGTGCGTATTGGAGGCGACCCTGCTGGGCTTGGCAATTGGCCTAACATCACGGGGTTCACGCATCCTGGCGTTTAGTATATATGATAGGGGACGGTTGCTTCTTGGATGGAGTGATGTTAGACATAGTATTAAGCTGGGTGCAAGGATAGATAGCTCCGCCTCAGGGACAATGCTTCGGGTTTTGTATTAGCTAATATCTAGTTTATAATCAAATTTTTACCCAAAGAGAGTTTCGACTGTGTTACTATAGGGTTACCTTCTTCCGGGTTAGAGAGATATTTTTTCTTCATAAACTTGTAGGTATGATACGACTTGCTGGCAAGTCATTGTTGTGCTATACTATGAATGTTATGATATGCATACTTGTAGAGAAGATGGTAGTATAGGAGGTGCGGATGGTATACATCTCCTCGGTTAAATTCTGCCTATGAACTGCTACTGGACTCTGAATTGCGGCAAAGCATATTCTTCTGTAAGTTTCATTTGCTGTATCATTTCCTCAACGCTCGGGCTACAGGAGGGAACAGTTATTATTGTATCAAAGTATAAGCACAGTGTTACATTGGCACCTGTGTCGTTATGCTGTCTCTGTTTAAGATATGTGATCATAACAATAAGTGCTCCCGTCATCAATATAGGTAGCCTCCAGTTAGGCATAGTTAACCCATCCTGACAGCTGCACTTTACCATTTGTCGATGCTGTCACTTAAAGGCTATGTATAATTTGCATGTGATATAATGCGGTAACTTGGTCAAAGCTTTCCGCCAGTTTGGTGGGATAGCCAATTGGATAGCCGCGGTTAGGATCGGGTATTGCCCACCTTATAAACTATGGTGGGGGCGGAGACTGACAGTTTTCTAATTGATTATTTCTGATTGGTCGCGCATGCCTCGGATTTGAGGTTCGATTTGATGTCATCACTACGGCCGTTGTCGGCACGCATGCTTCTTGCTCTTTTTGCTTTCGCGCTAAGTGAGAAACAGATCTGTTAACCAAGGTAACTTGTATGTTTTGCCGTCAAACCGTCAAACCGGTCGTGGCGTTGCTACTATTCCAATCAACCTTGTTTCGGTCAATTAATGGTGCTCTCGATGCTGTAATGCGACCGGCGTCGAATATTGCATTACCTTGTCTGTGTCCTGTACCTTTTGCTGAGAGTTTAGCGGCAGCAGCGCCCTGACAGCGGCCGTCACAATGTCTACCTCAGCCCCTCTACAGACTTTTGCGCGCCGCGGGCTTCTCTCCTCTGCTCGATCGCGGATCAATCCCCGAGTTTGCAGGGCATCCTACTCTTCTTCGATTGCGTCGCGCTCTCGACCAACTCGCCAAACTGCGGCCGTTGTCGTTTCGACATCTCGCCCCTCCGTACGCGCCTTCAGCACTACCCGCCCGCGGTCCTTCGCAAGCGTTGACGAAAGCTTTGATCCCGCATCCATTGAGCGAGAGAGCGATGAAGTCGATGTCTGTATAATAGGTGGAGGTATATGACCCTGCTGAGAGCCCTATTGCTGGCGGCGAATCCTCTATCGAGACGAATACTGACCTGTCGCAGGGCCTGCTGGGCTGAGTGCTGCCATTCGCCTGAAGCAATTGGCTAACGAAAGTGGCAATGAGGATTTTAGAGTTTTGTTACTCGAGAAGGCCGGTGAGATTGGGGCGCATATCCTCTCGGGCGCTGTCATACAACCGTCCGCCGTAAGCGAACTCTTCCCCGACTGGCTCGACGAGAAGAACGAAAGCCGCTTCGAGCATGCCACCCCGGCTGGTGGAGACACGATGAGGTTTCTGACCAAGTCTTCTGCTATACCCATCCCTTGCCCTCCCCAGATGAATAACCACGGAAACTACATTGTTAGCTTGAACGAATTTACCAAGTGGCTGGGTGAGCGGGCCGAGGAGGTGGGAGTTGAGGTATACCCGGGCTTTGCGGCCTCGGAAGTCCTCTATGACACGGACGGGTCAGTCAAGGGCGTGGCGACAAACGACTTGGGTATTGCTCGAAACGGAAAACCGAAGGACAGCTTCGAACGGGGCATGGAATTTCACGCAAAAGTCACCATGTTTGCCGAGGGCTGCCACGGTAGCCTGACGAAACAAGTCATAAAGAAGTTCGATTTAAGGAGGGATAGCCAGCCTCAGACATATGGTCTCGGCTTGAAGGAGGTCTGGGAAATCGAGCCTGCCAAGTTCAACAAGGGCCAAATTGTACATTCCATGGGATATCCATTGCCTTCTGACACCTATGGTGGCGCCTGGATGTACCATTTCGGCGAAAACCTTGTGAGCATTGGTTTAGTTGTTGCTTTGGATTACCCAAACCCCTGGTTATCCCCGTACGGCGAATTCCAGAAGTTAAAGCAACATCCTTTATATAGATCGGTTCTTGAGGGTGGTAAGTGTCTGTCTTACGGTGCAAGAGCTCTGAATGAGGGTGGCTTTCAATCAATTCCCAAGGTCGCCTTCCCCGGCGGAGCACTAATCGGTGACTCCGCTGGTTTCGTCAACGTTCCTAAAGTTAAGGGTACACACAATGCCATGAAGTCCGGCATGTTGGCTGCTGAAGCAGCCTGGAATGCTTTATCGTCGGAAAGTAATTCGAGCGCCGTCTTCCTGTACGACTACGAAACCTCTTTGCGAAAATCAGAAATTTGGAAAGAGTTGAAGGCGGTTCGAAACATGCGGCCATCTTTTCAATCTGCTCTTGGGGTTTACGGAGGCGTCATGTATTCCGGTTTGGAAGCCTATCTACTTAAAGGGCGAGTTCCGTGGACATTAAACCTTAAGCATCGCGACCACGAAGCTACGAAACATGCCGATCAATGTACGAAGATTGAATACCCTAAACCAGATGGGAAAATCTCGTTCGACATCTTGACCAGTGTTTCCCGGACTGGAACAAACCACGAAGAAGACCAGCCGGTACATCTCCAAGTGAAGGACTGGGATAAGCATACCGCCGAGACGTGGCCTCCTTACAAGGGTCTAGAGAATCGCTTCTGCCCTGCCGGCGTCTACGAATACGTTGAAGATGAGTCCAAGCCCCTCGGCGTCCGATTCCAAATCAATGCCCAAAAGTGAGTATTACTCTGATCGTCCTGATGACCAGTGCTAACCTCGGGGTAGCTGTATCCATTGCAAGACCTGCGATATCAAGGCACCCCATCAAGACATCAATTGGGCTGTTCCTCAAGGTGGAGAAGGACCGAAATATTACAAGACATAAACTATTGATAACTTTGGGCTGACGTGAGTTCGGCAACTCTGTGACGTTTATATCCATAGGGGCGTATTGGGAGAACTCCCGAGTTCGGATGCGGAAACTTCAACTGTATATATTGATATGACAAGGCATTGCATAAGCACTGGTATGAACGTTTACTGAACATGCTCGTTTGCGATTCCGTGACTTATGGCCAAGCAGACTATATATTTGATAACGTTCATGGCGTCTGACATGCAGGCTCTGTGATTTCTGTAGCGTGCTGTGCAAAATCGTGATAGAACCGAGTAGCGCAATCATATAGAAGCGCGCGTCGCTATAGAGGTATCTGATAAGTATAATTGTGTCTCAGCACGCCTCAGAATCCCTGCTGAATACGCCATTTCTTCTCCCAATGTGGGAAAAAGGGATGCTCGCCCAAGGTCTGCGCATCCCAATTCTTCTCTATCAAGCCCGACTCCTTCTGCTCCCGTTCGTATTGCTCGAAAAGCGGGAAGACGATGGGGCCTAGACGAGGCGCGTGCTTGTACTCCATCAAGTTCCCCTTGGCATGCCGCAATACCTGGAGCAGGAGGCTCGGTACGTAGGCCTCGCTGCGAAACTCCTCGATCGGCGTGAATAGCGCCTTGAAGTTGAACACGATACCCCCCGAAAGCGGCATTCGCCGCAGCGTCTGCCAGTCTACGCGGAGATGTATCCGCGAGGGCATGATGTCCTTGTCGTGCGTGTGCCGGTCGCCGCCTGGGGCCATGTAGAGCGGCTTGTCGACTTCTAGATCCCAGGATCCGCGTTGGATGGGCTTGTTCGTCGGCATTTTGGAGAAGAAGCTGGGAGAAGCATTAGTATTAACAGGTTCTCCCCCCATTCTATGTAGGAGAGGAGAGTTGAGTGATGATCTAGATTGTTTTTCTTTGATGACGATGAGAGAGCCTACCGGTCCATGCTAAACTTCATCTTCTCTTTATAATCGGGGACAGGCTGATGAATCTCATCCAGCTTGAGCCCGATCTTGGTCCCTAAGTTCCAGCCGATCGCCGAGCAGATTATGCCCGCGCGGAACACGTAGTACCCGGTGTCCGGATCGCGCAAGGTGATGGCGAAGTCCTCGGGGACATGATCAAAGATGACTAAGAGGGGATGCTTCTCCCGGATGTTCGCCCTGGTGCCTAGGATTCTGTTCTCGAGCCATAGCTTGTCTTCTGAGAGTATGAAGTAATGGGAATACCGCGCGCAGATGAACTGGATAATCATTTCCATGAGCTCCTTGCATGCTAGCTCGGAACCGGGAAGCCATTGCAAGACGGCTGGGCCGTGCTTTGCGTACAGATCCTTACGCTGTGTGATGCGCTCTTTGTAACTACAAGCTCTGTAGTTAGTTATGTATTGCCACCTTCGAGTTCCGTAAGAGGGGTCTTCAGACTGCATAGTGCTTCCAGCACATTATTTTCACCCGAAATAAAATTACTGACGTAGATTCCAACTCGATCCACCAATCAGGTTCTAATTTCATCAACGCTGCATCATAAGTCTTAGTATTGGAACAGCTGTATAATTGAGGACCTTGAACCTGGCGCTCATACACATCGTCTGGTGATATGGCCACCTGAACGGCCTATATGGACGAGGGATAGCCCTGCCGATATCGAAGTCCGGATAGGGGTTCGGCATCGGGACGCCCGAGAGGGTCGCATAGTCGGGAAAATCACCCAGTGCCTTGATCTCTCGGATAGAGAATCCGGAGTAGACATACTTTAAGTCGTCCGCATTACTATAGTCTTCGTCGAACCTCAATAGGGAGCGCTCAAATGTCGTCTGGTCAAATGATAGGTCACCTAGCACCTCCTGTTGAGCTGACGATAGACTTGGTTTTATCTCCTTTAACTGTTCTCTCTGGGAGGGTGGGAATGCCGCCACGAGATTCGAAGTGTATGAGGCCAAGGGCTGCGATAGTGGCTGTTTTTCAAGCGTCGGGGTACTAGGACGACCTGAGCTCCTAGTAAATCCGAATCTCCTGAGAACCACATCTTTTTGAGATGGTCTGAGTGCCAAGAATGTTATAATAGATAGAGAAATAGCCAATGCAGGCCAAACCCAAGCTTCTATCGCCATTATGTGTGTGTAGATGTCAGGATAGGTATCTTGTGAGTATGTGTGGTGTCACGCAAGTGACGTAGAACCATTGTCTCCGTCACAATATACTTGATATCCCCCTACTCGGCAAGTCACACGAGTTGGAAGAGGTTAAGAGTTGCCCGCTGTGATAAGCAGGATTTACGCGTCTGGACGAATTCAGCTAGGAAACAAGCAAGCCCTCTCCGACGCCACCGGAGGAGATCTCTTCATAGGCGAATAGCAACCTATTGGGAAGAATATCTCGATGATAAACCTCCGGAGCTCGGACATGGACACGGTCCCATGATAAGAAACGCCAAGAATGAGCCGATATGGTATTATGCCATTGGTTGCGCAAGAATGAAGGGGTTTTAGGGCAATAAAGCGGCGAGAGCTGGGTCCCGAGATGTATTACGAGATCTGGAATGGAATGACATTTAGAGCTCTGGAGACGATAACCTAGCGTATACGGAGTACACTATCTAATCGTTACGAAGTAGTCGCCTTGGCTTAGCCAATCGGGTATGCTTCCACTGCGAACCCCGCGTGTAGATCTAGGTCTCCTGCTTACAATGTTCGGGTCTCCTGCTAGCTTGATAAAGGTCGAGGGCGTGATTTTTTGTATAATATCTTCAACTCTAACCCTTCTCGCATCGAAGTCTAGTGAATGCTATAGGCACCTCCACCATCGTCTGTAAATCAGTACCAATGTCAGGACCGGATTACAGGTAGCATTGTTGCGAATAACTTGATATCGCAAGGGCTGAGGACAGGGCTTGGAGAATGACCCAATATGCGAATAATATCTATGAACGCAATGACCCCTTAGCTATCCAAAACCTCAGTCCCTTGGAGGGCTCACTAGTCTCTACATGCAGGAGTTCTACAGCCTCTAACCTCCTCATGAGAAGGTTTAGCCGCATGTCTCAGAGTTTAAATATTAAATAGCTTAATTTATCTACTATCCGAGACATTCTGCAACTCCACTCAATAAAGGTCATGCAGTTCGCGGGACTTCGCATAGGTGACCTCCCGTCAGCGCGTAGGCTTCCGCACAACACTTGAGTTTAATTTTTGCATACTTCGTGGGGTTGAGCAGATAATCTTAGAAAGAAAAAGAAGCTACACTAAGACATTATTGATGTTGGTGCTGAATGAATTCAAGAGGACCTGTCGTCTTTGATATCTCCCCCTTCCGAGCCGACTGCCCTGACAGACTTGTGTCCCTACCTCCAACCGCAGGACGCTACCCTTTTATTCCCATACTATGCATCCGAGCCTGTTTAAGCACCTCTATGGCCTCGTCTATATCTCGTTGTATTTGGTCAAGGTCCGGGATCAAGTCGCGACGAAGCTTCTGCTGTATCTCCTCGGTGTCCGCATCTTCTGATGTATTCGGACACTTCAATCGTTAGTTAAACGTGTATATCCTAGCATGAAACAGACTTACTCACAAATTCTGTGATGTTTACCACTGTTCGATCGATATATATAACGTATAGGTCCCTTCTTAGGGACACTCTGACATGACTCTCGCCGAATTTCTGCTCTAGCCACGAGTACAGATCTCGAGGGGGTATACGGTCGGGATGCTCGGTCAAGACAATGCGGTCTCGGTCTTTTCTCACGAACTTTAGTGCGCATGGCAACATCGCCATAGTTTCGTAAGCTTTCAGGGAGGAAAGACGAGTGATTTGAGAATAAGGGCGAGTTCTCAACAAGAACGACAGTATTGACGTTATTTTGTTGCACCTATTCTTTTTGATAGAGATCCGTAGCAATTATGACTGAGTATGGAAATCTGCCGACGCTAGGGCATATCCGTAGGCAGAAACCTATCGCTGCGAGTAATGTTGTATTTGAACGCTGACGGCGGGTATGCTCTCGGTGACAGCTGAGGTCAATGCTACGTTATAAACCACAGAAATAGGTTTTTCCACTTCAGCTGATGGGGGTGGCAGTGCTACTTACCTACGACTCCGATTGAAACGTAGCGACCACCTAAAATATGTAGCTGGTATTGCTGAGCTGATAATCTCTCCTCCGGACTGGCCTTAAACGGTTGCCTCACCTAAACGCTATTCTCCTTACCACCCTCAAGGAAAATGAAAACGTAGTGGCCGGGCAGGCAGCGCCTGGCTGGTCAAGGGATTCGGCAGTGACTCGCCGTGGCCTATTGCTCTTGTCTTCGGTGGCGCTAGGTAAGCATTATAGCTAGAAAACGGAGGGACGATGCTCCAAGTTCTCGTTCGGTGAAGCTCAGCCCTTCAGGGCGCATTTCTGGAGTACCTTTCGGCTGAGATATGAGATTAAGATGAGCAACTGAGCTAGGCGGACTAAATAGATTCAACCTCGGGCTCATCAGTGTAAACCAGAGTGTCATTAGCAAACATACAAGAGCTTCATCAAATTTCTCTTTTCTTCTTCCCTCAACATGCTGTGATACTTGTATTCGTGATGGTATATTTCCAAGAGCAGGTGATACAGGGACTGTTCATCTTCTACCAGGTTATTCTTACTCTACCTACAAACTGCTACCTTTTCCTTCCTTCCTTAATCCGCAAGAATGCACTCACACTTGGTTACAAGTAGCCGTCCTGGAAGGGCTGAACACAATACTTCAGAATCAGAGGGTCACATAAGCCTTCGCTTCCGTCCGGTGCCCGGAAGAGAGTCCCACGAGGCCCTGAAAGGTCGCAACCACAGAAGCCGACGGGAAATTGATGATACATGGGATAGTGACGGCGAGTCCTCAATCATCAATGTGCGCGACTTAGGTTTCAGTATCGCCCCTTATTCGACAAGGGCCGTTGATGGTTTGTCAATTCGAGGCGTCATGAGTGCCGATGAGCTCCGTGCGCACCTCAATCTTAAACCAGAAGCTGGAGCCAGTGTGAAGAGATCAATCAAGGAGAAGATCAAATCGTGTCTAGTGCGCAACCAGTCTCACCTTGGCGTCAAAGGTGGGAGGTACTTACCCATAAACGAGCTATATACAATCCTCAACGATGAGTCTATCAGAGCCTTGTTGCAGGAACAATTTCCCCACAAACAATGGAAAGACATCTGCAACAAGTTGGAAGCCTATCTCTGCCGGCGACGAATCTTGGGTATTCTTCTTTACATGCATCCGGAGGATTTGTGGCTGTTTCCAGATTTCATTAGCGGGAACATTACGGATCAGGATTTGCCACTCACGCCAATGGGTAGTTCTGATGAGCCCGGTTTTCGAACGCAACGCGAGAAGGAAGATACAACCACGATGATGAAATGGGAAGACAATGACGTCGAACTTTTTTACAGTTATCAGCCAATATTCCTTGCGCCATTCTTCGACATTCAGGAGAAGAGACTGTGCAATTACTCACTAGATGAATCCATACAATTACCTTGGCTGAACAATGAATTCAAAAACAGAGGTGGGGTTGGAATGGTGCACAGGGTGGAGATACATCCGGGTCACCACAATTTCAAATCCCGTCAGGTGAGAAGCAGCTCGTGATATATCCGATGCTAAAGACAATAACTGACAATTGGAAGCCTTCTAAAACTCCCCTCTACTTTGCACTAAAGGAGATCCCGAATATCGACGTGGAAATTTATAAACAGGAGTTGTTAGCCCTGGAAAAGCCGCTTGTTCAGATGCAAAAAGAAAAGCATCTAATAAAACTGCTTCTGACCTTTAAACATGGCCAGAAATACTACTTCCTTTTTGAATGGGCAGATGGAGATTTATGGGACTACTGGAATAAGTATCCAGGAGGGTCAAAGGATGCGATCTTGAATTCAACATTGCTAGCCGAGCAGTGCCTGGGACTGGCTACCGCGGTAAAACGAATTCATGGACTTGCCACCTGGCAGAAGGAAAAGAGAAAGAAGTCAGCATTTACGAATAAAAATGAAAAAGATTGGGGCAGGCATGGTGATATTAAACCACATAACATACTATGGTTCTCCTCTAGGGCAGACGGCTGCCTTTTTGTACTCTCTGATCTTGGCCTCACTCGATACCATTCCAGCGTCACAAGGTCTCTAGTATCCCCTACTAGTCTCCACGGATGTACAGATTCATATCGCCCCCCCGAAATGGACATGCCTGGGCAGCATATTTGCTCAAAGTACGACATATGGTCCCTGGGATGCGTCTTCTTGGAGTTCTGTACATGGTGGCTGAGAGGATCCAGGTCTGTCAAGCTATTCGAGAATGAAAGGGCGGCAGATGACTCCGTCAGAATGGTTGACGACCCCAAATACTTCTTCATACCCACAGATGATGGCGCGAAGCCCAAGGTCAAGCCCACTGTCCTAAGTGTATGAGCTTCAGAATTGTTTTGGCGACCATACCGCTAACAATGCATACAGTGGATAAAAGGTCTGCGGAACGACCCGAATGGCGATCTCTTTGCGAAATCAATGCTGGATCTGATTGAAAATCACATGCTTGTTGTCGATAAGCAAAAAAGATGGCCGGCTGATGTTGTATGTCGTGAAATCTTGAGCATCGTTACTCGGCTACGCTCGCTACCAGCGATACGCATCAATCACGAGCACTCAGACAGCCGTAGCCGCAACGAATTGCTTGTGCCCCTGAGACATCTACGAGAGCAAAAGGAATGGAATACCAAGCTGAGTGGGCCGCTTGAGCAGTATCTGGTTCCGCACATGGAAGACTGCTGGGAGTCCCGATTGTCAAGCAGTGGGTTGGACCCGGCCATGGGAGGTTCAAGCAACGATGACAGTGCCGATGAAGTACCGGGCCCAATGACACCAGATAGCATCTCCTTTAACGACAACCCTACCTCGAATCATGAAGCGGAAACTGATATCAAAGAGTGGCGTTTAGATGAAGCGTCATAATAACCATTTAGAAGAGGTTTTCTTTTTCATGGCGATCTTTTTCTAATCAGAGCAGAGTGTGGATAGGATAAAAGGGAGGTAATCTAGGAGGGGAATTAAAAGGCCATACAACGTTGGCCGAGTCCTTACACTGCGTTGGCCGGAAATTCACTTAGAGATATACTAGCTTAACCACCCGATAAGGGCCTATTTCACATAACACATCCCTTTTATAAATATTTTACAAATTAAATATATATTATATGACTAAGGCATTGTGCTGGCCAACCCCCAGCCCTAACGCAATCTATAGCAAGAAAGTGTTAAACGACCGTTATAAAGGAGTAGGTGTGTTAGGGTTACCTCTAGGTCTATAAGACCACTTGGCCCACCTGTTTGCACCTAGCCTTGGGAACAATGTTCGCAGGAAACTGACCTGACAACAAAATGGAAAACTTGGGGGGACTGTGCTTGACCCTGAAAAATGAGGCGCAATTTCAATTATGGCGGATGCCGCCTCGAGTGTGCGCGCTCTATGCTACTATATCCTGGAAAGGCGAACATGTTGACCGCTACTATTGAAACCAAAAGGGGTAGGTGTTATGGATGAATGCAACTGTAACTGGCGAATCTGCCAGCTGGACCTTGCTGCGGCGGCGTTGTGGCGTTTGGAGTATTGCTCAGTTTGTATGCCTCTTTCAAAAGCAAATTAACTGAGCCGAACTGATTACCCAATCACCTTACGTGACCAACGTGCTGACTGCTGACGACATTGCCATACATACCAATCGGACTCAAGACTCATACTTGACACCCAAACTACTGGTGGGGAACTTCTCACTGGGCAGCCAGTGGAAAGTTTTGAGTTTCGATGAACCCCTAGTACATACTGTTAGAGCTGTGAAGCCAAAGACCCCGCTCAAGCAGAGCCTCACTACTAGTAGTTTTCCTGCGCCATGACGCTGCTCTGATATGTAGCAGTAGAGAATTAAAGTATTTATCAGGATGCAAGCGCTCACATGTGCTATTGCATTTTCCTTTGTCGAGCTTAGAGCATGTTCCCTTTTCTCTTCATCCATGACAAATTGCATATTTACAAGCGTAGACATGTCTCTCTGTCTGCCTTTCAGATGGTTCCCTAAAAGATCCCCGGCAAAGTCTGCTTCCCCACCCCCAAGGACCTCATCTCCAGGCCAGAAGGTGAGGTCTCCATCCTCCGCCCATGATATATCGCCTTCGGTAGCCGCGGAAATGCCTCTAGCACACCCCTCCGAGATGCCTCCTGAAGTCCACGCTGCCCGCCCAGTGACGCCACCGGAAGTCTCTAGATACCCAGTACTTACGAAGTTAAAAGAGGACATCAAGCA
Organism: Xylaria sp. FL0933; assembly: GCA_022578765.1. Lineage (NCBI taxonomy): Eukaryota > Fungi > Ascomycota > Sordariomycetes > Xylariales > Xylariaceae > Xylaria > Xylaria sp. FL0933. The sequence continues at coordinate 293,439 of MU389752.1, forward strand.
TAAGTTTGAACGCAACGAAGATAGCCAAAAGAAATTCCTACCTGCTAATGCGGTTGATATGTTGGTGACTGAACGTGCTGTTCGATCAGCTTTCGAAGAGGTTGGGATAATACAAGAGATGGAATTGGTCCGCCTCACGAAAAGTGTTCTAGGCGGTCGACAGCGCTTATTTGCAGTGCTGGTTCTAATGACAATTACCACGATCGGCCGAGAGCACGAGAAACTTTCATCTCTTAACCATGATGAGTGGAATGAAATCAACGACAGTTCATTACCCTTTCTTGTATTCGAGGAGAATTTCTCCTTTGGCGACACTGATAACCGACGGGTGTTCAAGCCAAAAGGCTGGGACGATATTGATTTCACGGTTTTTAGTACACTCCAGTGGAAGCTACTTGCTCCGGTATTCGGGACTAAGGACAAGTTTGTTCATCAATTGACCGACCATGTACTGCCGTATCTCAAAGTTTCGGAAGGCCCTAAAAGTAGTGGGTTCTTTGGCGAAGTCCGGCAAGCCGAAATACATATAGCACACATTGACGCACGACATATACCAGCAGCAAGTGTGGTAAGGTTGCTGTCAGCTCTCTTTGGAAGAACATTTACTGAATAACCATAGGGAACCGGAAGTGGCATCGCTGTCGCTATCAAGACGGCTAGGGATGCGGTAGAGTTTACCAAAATCTTTGACAAAGAAGCGAAGAATCTTGAAAGGGTGCAGGAATTTGACTCGGACCATATCATTAAGCCTATCGCAGCATATAAACAAGGAAACGCGCGATGTCTTTTATTTCCATGGGCTAATGGCGGGAATCTTGCCACCTATTGGGAAAAGCACGATAACAGTCGCGGAAGCGAGAGGACTGGTCGCTGGGTCATTGAGCAGCTCGTGGGTATCTTCTCTGCTCTCACGGTTCTACACAGAGATGTGAATAACGGGTACGTGATATACCATAATGCCCACATTTAGCTATGCTTATGGCTAACACTATGTAGTGAGTTGTGCCTTTCAAAGGAAGGGAATATGGCCGATATTCTCCCACCACCTTCGGCCAACAGTCAACGATTCTCTCCGGGATACTAAAATATACTAGGTCGGCACGGCGATCTAAAGCCAGAAAATATTCTGTGGTTCACAGACGATAACGAAGGAGGATGCCTCAAAATTGCAGACATGGGCCTTTCTACCTTCCATGATTCAGCGGCCAACACCAGACAGCGGCAAGTTGACGGTATGTTGACAGAGACTCCCTCGGGGACATTTCGATACGAGCCACCTGAAATGGATAAAGACCGAAGAAGTCAGAAGGCTCGATCCCGACAATACGACATTTGGTCTATGGGATGTATTATGGTCGAGTTTCTCGTCTGGCTTTTATATGGTTACAAGGCCGTACAAAATTTTAGGGATGCTACACCTGAGTTCTGGGAAAGGACTGGGGGCACAACTAATTATTATGTTTCTTCTTATGTCGATGCATTGCTAGACATAATGACTGACGACCTAGGAAAGGGGAATGTTTATCGGAGTCTTCTAGACCTTCTACGAACTAGGGCTCTTGTTGTTGCCATATCAGACGAGTATAAGAGTTCCCCCTCCCACCGCGAAATTGCGGTAGGACTGCATGCGAAGATGGTTGAAATCCAGCAAAGTTTTGACGACTCCTACATAGCCCTTCCCGGTTGGGAGTATCCTGAGGATAGAGTTCTCGGACGCAAAACTTTCTATTTTCGCCCTAACCGGGAAGGTGGAAAGCTCTCAGCTGGGACTCCAAGAGCTGAAGCACGTTTGTCAACAAGTTCCCCGGATCAACCTGCACCGTCGACAGATCCGGAGGGTTTCAGAATTGTTGTAAGATCTCCTACGAATCAGTTCGATTCTCATCTGAAGCCAGAGACGGACAAAAAGCAGGAAGTGAGTAGAGGTTCTCTCTTATTTCTCTCGTGATTGAAACTAACTTGCTCCATTTAGTATGTTAGTACCTCCAGCCTCGCGAGTCACGCATTTGACTAATTTGCTATTCTGTAGAATGTTAGTAGTATGAATAACTGGCCGCTCGGCTTTATTACTAATACTGGGTCTTCCAAGTTGGTAAGTCTAATCCCCGCGGTGTTGCTGTAGATGAGCATTAACTTGATCAGTTTGTAAGTTCCCTTGGCCCGATCCCTGCTAGCTCAATTGCCGACTATTCATCTAGGAACCCACAAAACTCGATGACATCTGGACATCCATTCCGGACAATGACTTCGCGAGAGGTTTGTTCAATTCACTTTCGTGGGACGCAGTTAAACCTCCTGTTGCGCGCCGAACTCCTACTCTCTGCTCCAACTGCAATCAAATTAATTCCCCACGCTTGTTCAAAGCTAACACGGATCGGAACGAACTCGAATCATCTTCACGGGAGTGTGAACTATGCCGTTTGCTCTATAGTTCCCTGCCAATCCAAGGGAATGACTTGCCTGCAGTGATCTCTCTGCGCCAAAATGGATCAGTTGTGGGCATGAGTGATGGACCAGATCTGCTCTCCATTTACACCGATATAGGTACATAAGCCCATTTGCCTTTTGAAGCTCAACACTAACCATCGTAATCTAGGTGGCCATAATTTTCAGGGGGCACAGCTTGGACTGCCAAAGCTCCCGGACCACGGCAGTCGAGAACAATTCTTGTTGCTAAAGGAATGGATTCGAGTCTGCGACTTAACCCACGAAACTTGCCGTCGCTTTAATACTGAGAAACCGGGTGAGAAACCGGTATCCGCCATGCCGACCCGTCTTGTTGATCTTGGTAACCCCTTAAGACTAGTAGAGTCAGGCGGTATTAAGCCATTCCCATACGTGGCTCTCAGTCACTGCTGGGGTAAGACCGAAACTTTATGTACTACCACAAAAAATATAACCGAATTCATGGAATCAATTGACTTGGACAGCTTACCGGAAACATTTCGTAATGCCATCCAAGTAACGCGCGGCATTGGAATTCAGTACCTCTGGATTGACTCACTCTGCATTATCCAAGACGATCGAGATGATTGGGAATACGAGTCAGCGCAAATGGAGCAAGTTTTTAGCCTCGCCTACTGTACGATTGGCGCAAGCTCGTCGAAATCCTCTGTGCAAGGCTTTTTCCCTAACCGGGATCCTCGGCCTTGTGTGCAGTTAGAGACACCGGGAACTGGCAGGCTCTATGTGTGTCATAACATTGACAATTTCAATCGTGATGTGGACCTAGGTGAACTCAACAGCCGAGGATGGGTGCTGCAAGAGAGGGCACTCTCCCGGCGCACTATTTTCTACACCACAACCCAAGTATATTGGGAGTGCGGGGCCGGCGTCCATTGCGAAACACTATCTCGTCTAAAGAAGTAAGATTGCCCTCATCATACGTTTTTCTTACAATGAGGCGTTAATATGATTTTTCGAATCTAGTCCTAGGGCTGCTTTTCTTGGGGATGCAAGATTTCCCGACTCAGCTCTAGAGCATTACCGAGCTGGGCGGCAGATGCTTGTCCAGGATTTGTATGAGCGATACTCTAGGCTTGATTTTACGTATTCCTGGGATCGCCCCTTGGCAATCCTGGGTTTGCAAAAGCGCCTGGCCAGAGCTTTTGGAACGCGAGGTGCCTACGGCTTATTTGGCACGTACTTCCCACGCTTACTCTTGTGGAGGCGATCTGGCGACCGCTTGATGACACGCATAGAGCAGTATTTCGGGGCGCGGCATCGTGCTCCCACTTGGTCGTGGTTCTCAAAAGTGGGCGCTATCGACTACCTAGACCTTAAATTCCAACAGATCGACTGGGCAGAAGATGACTTTGAGAACCCATTAAACACCACAGATTCTCCATCCCCAACGACGGCGGACGCCGGTGGAGTCGCCTTGGCATTGCGCGGGCAAGCGAGGAAGTTGATCCCACCGGAGGGTGGGTTAGCAAGTTGTATCATACTAGATGAGGTGAAGGAAGATGTCGATTTCAATGACCTGCAATGCGTCGTCTTCGGTAGAGACAAGGGCTGGAGGAAGTCGAGTGATGCGAACTATCACACGCTCATCATCCGCCAGGTGGCAGGCGATATATATGAAAGGGCTGGGGTGGCTTCTTTGAAGGCAGACCATGTAGCAAAAGAAGGGCACTGGGTTACTATTCAGTAACGAGAACGATGTTAGAACAACTTCCCGCCTCCTTGTAGATAATATCTCAATATTTCCTACAGTGCATTAATCAACTTTGAATGTCGGTTATTGAAGTGACTGTCGAGAATCAAGTTTCCGAACAGACGTATACCTAGGGCGAGGCTTGTAGTGTTGCAGCATGCACCTGCATGCCTGAGTCAAGCATGTTGCTTCCTAAAAGCTAACCTATTAGCCTTCCGAGGCTCACTACCTGCCCATTAGGCATACCCAGCTGCGACTGTGGCCTACCAAAACCAACGTGGAAAATCCTGACCAAATCAGATGCATTGAGGCTGTCCGGCGCCTGTGATGTGGAATAATGCGCAAATCTAGGCTGCCTATGAACTACATGACTCTATCACATTCTAATGGATCTGACGATGCTTTTTAAAACTTGCAAGGGCTCCGTCGTTCTGAATCACCACTTTCCAACCCAGTCACGCCTCGATCTCAAGTCTAACGTGCTCGGAGTTTCCACTCATGAAGCCTAATCAAGATAGACACGAACAAATCGAGGAGGATAACGTGTTAGAAGGGCTCGCGGCACTACCATACCACGAGCGCCTGACAAGATTCATCCGTGGCTCGACAAAGCATTGGGTTTCCGGCGGGGTCACGATTATCGATTTCCGGCCCTTATACGCAGTCACAATTCATCACCTGCAGTATCAACTGGCCACAGAGCTCGCCAAGATTGAGAAAGACATTGTCACTGGTGAACAACTGGAAAGCATAAGAGACATTCTCCATAAATATAGTAAGACGCCCCAAACCTCGAAAAGGCCGAATCAGTGGGCTGCGAATGGAATATATATCTGAACTACATACAGCCAGTTCCCTTCGCAATTTTGAGTTTATCCATACGAATCGCTGGAACACTCAGTTTGTAAAAGATATCGCAGCGTCTCGATTGGATGATGGGAAAGGGTCGAGGCTCCTAGGGGCACTGCTTGCTGAACATGGGCTTCAGGTGGGAGAATCGCATCGCAGCCTTTTCAAGGACTTAGATCTCCTTGGTTCGTTCGACTACGACCTCATGCGGCAAAGTAATGCCACCGGGCGGAGCTTGGGTACTGAGCGTACGGACATTGTTGCCAGTCAAGAGCGTCTTAATCGAATACGCGTCGCGATAAGGCGGTTTTCATTTGCTATCGTGGGTGGGCTGATAATTATAGTACCACTCCTCATATTGCTGGTCGGGGAAGAGCTGCCAAAGTCCCTGGAGGTCATTTCAACGTCTATTGTTATTTTCGCAATGTATGTCGCGGTGTTTACCAAGTTGGAACCTGAGAACCTCCTCGCTAGCACTGCGGCGTATGCTGCTGTGCTAGTGGGGATCATCGGGAACAAGCAGTGTCGCTAATTTGGTACCCTGCTGCTTAAACACTTGGTCTGATTATTTTACCGGATCACTCAGCCCCCCCCCCAAAAAGCACAGTGAGAAATTGGAGAATACGGACAGTGTAAGGAGTATCCCAAGTGGAAAATGGAATAGTGGGTCGGTTTGTACTAGTACAGCTGCATAAGTTAAGATAATCATACAAGGATGCTCGGGTCGGATGTATGCAATTAGCGAGCGAAATGAGATTCGAAAAGGGTTTCCAAAAACGATGACGGTAGTAAGGCATCGCCGCCGCCATGCGTGGCAAACCTCCGACCACTCGCCTGGTGTCGAAATTGTTATTTCCTCGAGAATTAGATGTAACCTATCATACGCTTCATCATATATCGGAGTGCTAGCATTTATATTGAATGGGAACCTGATCATGAATGGGCGGCTATGCTTGTAACCGAGACAACCTCCTCAAATGTAGAGTGGCCATGGCCTGATTAGTGAGACACGACCGCAGACCTCGTCACGACGTATTTCCACCAGTCTGCCTAAGACAGTGGCGGGCTTTTTGGCTTTCGAACCCTCACTGCGGGGCGATTCTTACACTTCCTCTGACTCTTGCTCACCAATACACCCTCCGTACATTCCGATATAACAGGACGTCTTGCTTGCACTCTAGCAGCTCAGCATCGTCCTACATCCTCCACATTCCAGTCTCAATCAACTCCTCGTCGCTCACAGCTCGAACCATACACCCCAATCACGTCCAGATAGAATATGGAAACGTCTTGCCTCCTAAGTGCCAATGTTCTCAGCTCCCTCAGTAAAGCACGCGAAATGATTGCGAAGCGCCTGATTCGAAAGAAAAAACCTCAGCTGACCGAAGAGGTATTTTCTAGCGAAAAGGACAGTCACGGTGGACCCGTATCCTTGAAAACCTCAGAAGGATGCCCCAATCTCTTGAAGTTGGCAAACGATCTGAAGACGAACCACTTGAGAAGAAGTCCGATGATGCACCAGCGCTTTCTACCAGATAACAAACTAGAAGAGCTAGTCACGAAAAAGAGCGTGCTTTTAGTTCTTCGGGAGACTACAATCGAGCAACAATACCATGAAGACCTCGCGTCATGGGTTCTTCAAAACAGCATGCGGCTGTTCTTGATCCTTGTCTTGTTGACCCGACGCTCCACAGAACGCCTTTCTTGCATACAAAAGCTCAAGGATGATGGTTACAATGACAAAGCATTACCCCTTCGCTTTTCAGAAGATAAACCTCATTATGGATGTTCAAAAGCAGCACACCCAGTAGAAGGCTCGCAAAGGTTTTACTCATTCATCGACTGGGAAGACACTGACTTCGCCGCCTTTGAAGGTTATCAATGGATGTTCTTGGCCCCCGTACTCGGTGCCAGCAACAAGTTCCGCCACCAACTTGACAGCCAACAGCCATTGCCTCTGGTCAGCTTGTCGCAAGAGCCAACGAAAGGTATTCTTGGGGAAACATTGTCTGGGGAGATTCATCCAGCTCATCTAGACCCCCAATGTCTTTCAGCATTAGGTGTCGTAGTAAGTGCCACTCTTACCTCTTTCCAATATTATCTAGCTAATTACCTTTTAAATAGAATGACCCTGATTCCCACGGTATACCAGTCCTCATCAAGTTGGTTCGACCTTCTGATAAAGTACATCCATTCTTCGATATCAACACCGGAAAATTTAAAGCGAAGCATCCTATCATCTCGCCTCAACGAATTCACCCTATTGCCGCCTATCAGAAGAATGGCGATGACTTTGTTGTTTTCCGATGGGTTGGTGATGATAACCCGTCCAATTAGATACTTAGATTAGTGAGACTATGAAAAGTCTAACGCTGAAAACAGTGTTCTATATGTGGGGAACGCAGAGACCTGGATTGGCTAGACTGACAGACTGTACTTGTAACTATCCAAATAGAAGGGGTCCCGAGTAGAGGGTGGCCGGAATGGGAAGTAGGCTGCTAGGGAAGGTTATGTGATCAAACAGTTAATCAAGTATTGCTGAACAATGTAGACAGGAAAATTGTACCCATAACGGTGGAAGGGGGGTTCTACAGATACAACTATGGGAAGGATGGGTTTGCTCTTCAACTGTTTTTCCTATGGAGTTCATGAGTCGGATTACTTTCTTTAGTCATCATCGCTTCAAGGCAGGCTTCGATGATACTTTATTTACCCTGAAACTTAAAACTAGACAAGGGCGGGAGTTCTCAAATATATTATTGTCAGACGCGCTACATGCTACTCTTTTTCAGATATCTGGGTTATGTATGTCGTGAAATATGGGTGAAGTTACCTTTGGTCTCTGAGCGCCGGTCATTCACCTAGACCACGAGTTCCGATGTTTCTTATCACCTATTCGCGTTCCTTCGCGTGAGTAGAAATTAACTGTCATCGGTGTAATGAGCTCTTGAAGGGTCCACCCGCGTGTAAACCATCGGCTCTGCGCAAACTGTGTCATGTCGATCGCCACCTTGCATGGCTGGGCTTGAGACGTCTTCGAGGTGGGCATAGCGTTTGGTTCCAATTGCAAGCAAATAGGTACAGAGGTACACTTGTCCAAACCAATATTTTGAAACGTACCTAGCTAGGCCGATACGGTGTGGTGTTTAGCGAGTCAGAATTTAGAAGTGTAAGTATTGTGTCTAAATAATTAGGATACTCCGCCCTACGCAAATCGTTAGAGCTTGATGAGCATCATCCATGATAATCGAGTTTATACTACTATATAATAATACGTACTTAAAGGACCGGAAAATATGTTTGCTGAGGAGGCTGTGAACGGATCGACCCAAACGTGACCTACCTCCAATACGCCTTGGTTTTAAACCGTGCTGCATACCGTTTTACCGTAAAGGGATAGATAGATAGTCGCCGCCAATAGACTACGGTTCTCTCCCTTCAGTCTGATTTTGTGTAACATTCCAGACGGTGGGAGAGGGAACGGGGTGTATACGTACTGTAGGGTTGATTCAGCCCATGTTATTCGGGGTCAAATTACCAATCACGTAGCGACTTATGTGTATGCGATGGATATCCTTACACAATCGCAGTTAGAGTAATATGCGTATGGCGGCTTAGTAACATTTCGAGAGGTGGCAAATCCTGGCCGGTGAGGTCCTCCCTGAATTTGACCACCTGACAATAATCTAACAACCGACCCATTTTCTTGGTTCTTCCACCCTCCTCTTTCTTCATTCATGATCATCGTCAACTTTCTCTGATCCCAGATTATATTCTGCATCTACCAGAAAACTTCGTTTCTCGATGTCGCCCAGTGAACATAGTAGTCGGAGCTCGGTAGGCGGGAACAGCGGCAACAGCGGCGGCAGCGGCGGCAGCGGCGGCAGCGGCAGCAGCAGCGGCAGCAAACAAAGAACTACGATGATACCCGGCCGACTTATCAATCCAAAAAGGCTTGAGAATATGCTGAAGGAGCGGTTTGGGGAGGAGTATAATGTTGAAGTTGGTGCTCTCCGTCATTTGATCCTAGAAGGAAACTAATTACCATTAGATGCGTAACGATTGTTACACCATCAAGGCCAAAGACACGATCCAATACTCTGATATAAGGAAATGTTACTAGACTACAAAGGTGAGCCTTCTCCAGCATAGGATACCGATCTTCGACTTTGAAAGCTGAATTCGAGTTAATAGTCGCGTTATAGCTTGAGTTCGAGCTGTAGCTCAAATTTGAACGATGACTAATCGCTTCACTACGGGGTTTAGAGGAGTCTATGAGGATTTTTTAGATTATTTGGATGCTTGTTCCGTTGAGAGATAACACAGCATTCAGTACGCAATCCACATCTTTTGGCAGAACAATATTTCGTAGTTATAATACGATATACCAACTCCTCCTATCCAATGTTGATAGAGAATATGCACAACCATGCTCAGTAAAACTGAAAAGGGGTTGCTCTAGAGCTAAGAATTAAGCCTTTTTCGCGATCAGCAGTCACTATCGTGTTCCTTTTAATTACTGAGTCTTTGGGTATATCGGCCTTTTAATGCCCAAAAATGTTGTAAGATGAGAAGATAGCAAACCCAATCCTACCGTCTCATAGGGTCGGAAATTTCTTGATGGCCTATCACAAGGGCTGAATATTACAGGACTAGAAGGATAACTCAATAAACCTTGAGTATCCCGAGAAGGCTCTAAGTCCCCTTCGTATTCACATTGCTACATCACAGGTATGAAAACGTATTGTATAAGCTTCGGATGAGAGATGGATTAAGCTAATTCGACATCTAGGACATTGCTGAACGCCGGAAAGAAGGGCTTCGGGCGATGGACACGCTGTACTTATACATAGCGACTAACCGGCTCATATTAATGATGCACTGGCAAATGGTGTATAATAATCTAGAAAAATTCTATTCAAGTATGAAGCCTGTCAATCATACGGCCTTTGGATTCCAACTTCAGGAGCACATAAATTGTTTGAGTATGGGCTTGTTACTAGCTTCGCCGTTGCCGTTCCAATAGTTGTCATCAAAGAGGTAGGTTTACTTCTTTGAGGACTTCTTCGTCAAGAGAATACTTGGGACGACTGCCTTCGGCGTTGACACCGTTTTCGTCATGAACATAACAGTATCAGGAACCTGTGCCTCGTCTGCCTGTGCTACATCTGCGCGCCCCTGACTTGCGTGTGCTTGATCTATATACGACTCATCTTGACTTACGTTTGATATATCCATCAAGTTGAGTACCGCGACATGCATTACATTGACTGGCCAGTGAATTCCTTAGAAAGGTCTGGGGCAGCGTTACCGTCCTGAGAAGCTTTAGTCAGGGGCGCGATCTTCTGTAAAGAAGCGAGAACTTACATTACATGCGATGAGAGTATCCTTACTGCCCTTGCCAGCTGTACCCTGCTTGCTATCTTCGGGATTTCCGGCACAGGGACCTTTTAGGGACCTTTTCACAATTATTCAAGTATGAGCAGTCAACAAGCCCATTAGATCGTTAACTCGTAGGTGGGTAGCAAATTTGGCCTCGGATCAAGGACGCACTGTTACGATATACTACCACAAGTACCTAACCAACGTCCGGTGGATCCGGCCACTACCCCCATTTGGCCACCTAATTTCCCCCTGAAATCTTCCCACCTACTACACAACTTTCTTAATTTTTATGTAAATACAGCCATTCTAAAAGGCAAAATAAATAATATTTAAAATAATTTTAAAAAGTATATTTAGCGGGCTATAACTTATATTTTAAATAATAAATTTAAAGCCTCTGCGGCTTATAAATATAACGTTAGCTGTATTATTTTTTATAAACGATTTAATAGTAGTTAATTATATATTAATGCTGTTATTTTATAATAACGATTATATTTTAAATAAAAGCGAGTTATAATTAATTAAATATTAACCGAAAAAAACTGCAGCCGCGTTTTATTAAAGCAAAATATAGCCGAATTTACGACCGTAATTTTTTAGGCTTAAAAAAATACTTTATTATTTAATTATACATAAGTTAACACTTTTATAGCTTATTATTTTAAAATTTATATTAAATTTAAGCGCGTTATTAAATTTAATAAGCTTATAATAACTAAAAAAAACCGCGTTAATAATTTTTATTTTTATTTTAAATTAGTTTAAGCAAAATATAATATTTAAGCGTTAATAAAATATAATATAAATAAAACAAGCGTTTAAAAAAAAATTAAACATTATAATTAAAACTAGCAAAAGTTATTAAGCGCAAATTAATTAATTTAAAGCTTTTAATTAAATAATTTTTTTTTATTATATATAAAAAAATAGCTAATCGGGTACTTTAATTTATATTTTTAGTAGTTTTAACGTTTAAACATAATAGTTTTTACACGAGAAAATGCTTAAATAAAAATATATAGCTATAAAAAAAAGCTAAAACAATAAAATTATTATAAATTATTAATTAAAAAAGGTTTTTTTGCCGAAAACGCTATTAAAAAATAATAAATAAAAACTTTTAATTTTTAATAGCTATAATATTTATATACACTTTAAATTTATATATATAGCTTTTATTAATAAAATAATTTTATTATATTTATTAGCTTATATAAATAATAAAATATAATTATTTAATATAAATATTTTTTTAGCTTTAAAAATAATATATTAAATTAAATTATAAAGCTATATAATATATAAAACAATAGTATTAATTTATAAATAATATATAATAAAAGTTTATTAAAAAATATATAAAAAAGCTTTTACGCTTTAAAATATATATATTAAATAGCGCAAAAGCGGTTTATATTTTTTAAATTATAATTTAAAGCTTATATTTAACTTTTTTAAATATAAGAATTTATTGCTGGTTAAACTATTTAATATATTTTTTATTAACCTTAATAAAATATATATAAAAACGCTTAAAATAGCGCGCGATATTATTAATGCTATTTAAAAATTTAACGCTATAAATTTGCTTATTTTTTATTATATACGCATTTTATTATTAAAAGCCGGTAAAATTATTTTATTATTAAATATAAAATTAGTAAAAAAACGCGTTATTATAGGCTAACAAGCTAAAAAACTAAAAAAATACGAGTTTAATAAACGTTAACTTATTAAGCGCAACTTAAATAAGGTTTTTTTAAGCTTTTATAAAATTTAAAGCGCGCAAAATAAAAAAAATAAAAAATTAAAGCCTTTAACAAAAAATATTTAAACAAATATAAATAATTATATAAAACATAATATATTTGTGTTAAATAAGCGACAGCAAGTTTAAATATATATTTTTTATATTTTTAATGTTATTTGTTGAATTATTATAAATTTTTGAATGTTAAGGCCATATTTTAGTTAGGGTGGCCAAATGGGGGTGGTGGCCGGATCCACCGGACGTTGGTTACTTAAGTACCTCAACCGCTAAAGTATCACGGAAAAGTGTGCGGAGAACAGCCGATAGTACTAGGCTCGCTATTGTTAAATATAAGGGGTTATATCTTAAGCTAGAATACCGGCTAAACGGGTATTTCAGGGTAAACTTATATTAAAGAGACAGGGGCCCTTATATAAATTCTACATAGCTTATTAGTTGCGTTTACTTAACAAAAATAACACGTTTAATTAATATAATTAATTAATTTAATATTATATATTATTATTTATATTTAATAATTAAGAGTTTTATTATTATAATTAATTATTATTAAATAAACTATTAGCTTAGTTAAGTAATTAATATATAAAAATTAATTAATTAAAACGCGAAAATTGCGTTAAAATATTTAAATAACTTTTATTTATAAAATAAAAAGTTTAAAAATAAAATAGTTAACTTAAATTTATAAAATTATATTATTTTAAACTTAAATATAAAAATATTATAACTTAAATAATTTATAATATTTAAAATTAAAGATTATTTAAAGGTAATAAATATATTAATATTATTTACGAGGTTTTTTTTAATAATAAATTATAAAACGATAAACTTAAAACTTTTATAAAATATAATTAAAATAATAATTTTTAAATAAACTACGTATAATATAAACTTAAATAATTATAATATAAAAATACGTAAATATATTAATTAAGTTAAAACTATTAATTAATTAAAAAATTAAATTTTTAAAACAATATTTTAAAATTATAAAAATATATTGCTAGAACTTATAAATATATTTAATATATAATATAATAAGTTTTATATTATTAAAGTATATTTAAAAAAAAGCTTAATATATTAAGTAAAGCTAGACTATAAATTATTTATTAATAATAGTGCGAAATAATTACTAAAAAATTTAAAAATTTAAATAATTAAATAAAAAAAAAGCTAGCTTTAATAATAAAGTATAAAGCTATAGATTTTTTAAAATTATATAATATTGCTACCGATTTAAAAAAAATATTAAAAAAAAGTTATTAAAAATAAATAATAATTTTTTAATAATTTAATTAATAAAAAATTAAAAATAAAACTTTAGATTATATTACGATCGTAGTAAATTTATACGATAAAATAAATATTAAGCTATTAATTTAAAATAAACTATTTAAAAAAAAACCTTATAAAAAAAGCTTTTATAACTTTAAAAATATTAAAAAAACAAATAATATAATTAAAGTAAAAAAAGCTTTAAAATATTTAAAATTAATAAATAAAAGTAGAAGTAGTAATTATAGTAAAAAATTATAAAAATATAGTAAAAATATAAAAGTTAAGCGTTTTTAAGTAAATATTAATAATAAAAATATAAATTATAAATTGTGCACTTAAAATTATTTATTAAATAAGTATTAATATATTTTTTTAAAATTAATAAGTAAAGATTTTATTTTAAATAAAACGGTTTAAAAAATAGTTTTATAATTATTAAAATTTAATTTAAAACTTTTAAAAAAAATTAAATAAATTTAAAAAAAAAATAAAATAAAAAAAAGCCGAACTTAATATTAATTAATTATTAAAAAAGCTAGCTTAAATAATATTTATAGCTAAAAATAAAACTAAAATAATTTATAAACTAAAGAATTTTATAATTTTAAATTTAAGTATTATAATATATATATTTAATAAAATTAGCAGGTTTTTAAATTTTAAAAAAATTAATTTAAATAATATAATATATATAAAAAATAAAATTATTTTAATTAAAGGTTTTAAAAAAATTAATATTTAAGTTTAAAAATTTAAAAAATTAAAAATTCTTTAATTATATAATATAATATTTTATTTTATAATAATTATTAATTTAATATTATTTTAAGTTTTTAATTAATTAAAATATTAATAAAATAATAAATTATTTATAAACTTTTTATAATAAAAAAATAGTTTAATATTATATTATTTATAAAATTAATTTAATTAATTTATTTTAAAATATTTTTTATTTTTGTTTTAAAAATTTATTTTTTATATACGGCGAAATAAATTTAATTTATATATAAAAAAGCTAATTTTAAAAAAAAACTTGTTTAAATAATATTTTAAAATAAATTATTTAAAACTTAAAATAATATAATACTTAATAATTTTATTTTAAAAGGTAAAAATTTATTAAACTTTTAATAAAAATAATAAAATAAAAACTATTTAATGCAATATATATAAAATATTAAAAATTAAACATTAAATTAATAAATAACTATAAAAAAAATTAATAGCAGCTAATATACAACTAGCAATTAATTTTTATAACTACGAAAACTTTAAAAAAAATAAAAACAAAAAATAATATATAATATTTATTATTAACTAATATTTTAGTTTTATTTTTAATTATTATTTATATAACTAAATATATTTATTTATTAAAATTATATTTATATATTTAATAAAATATATAAAAAATTATTATAAAACTAAAGTTTTAATAATAAAATATAATAACAAAATAATAATAAATATAAAAAATATTTTTAAACTTGCTTAATATTTTTAAATAATAAAAAAAATTATTTTTAAAATATTTTTTTTTAACACTTAAGCATTTAATAAAAAAGCTAAAAAATTAAAAAGTATAATTAAAAAAAAAGCATAATTTATAAAAAATAAATTAAAGTTGCCGATTTATTTTTAAATAAAAATTATTAAAACTATTATATATTTTTATAATTATATTTTTAAATATATTTATAACTAAAAAACTTTATATAAAAAATTTTATATTTATTTTTAAATATAAAATAATATTATTAAAAAAAATAAAGTATTTATATTATTATATTTAAAAGTTTATAAATATAAAACTTTCGCTATAATATTAATAATATAGCTAAAAACAAATAAAAAAAAAAAACTTAATTTAAAAGCTTAAATTAAATATTTAATTAAATATTAATTATTTATTATTTATTATATTTAGCTACTAAAAGCTAATAAAATTATTATAACTAAAAATATTATATTTAATAAAAATATAATTTTTTTAAAAAATATCGATTTTTTAAAAAATAACTTTTTAAAAACTATTAATAAAAAGTTTAAAGCTTTATTAACTAAAATTACCTATTAATTTTATTTAAAAATTATTTAATAAAATTTTATTAATTTATATAAAAACTAAAAAGTGTATATATTAATTAATTTTACTAAAAAAACAAAAAATAAAAATATTAATAAAAATATAAATTAAAATAAAAACTTGCTGTTATAGTTTAATTAATTATATATTAAAGTAATTTTTGCTTTATATTTTATTTTTTTTAAATTTTTTGCTTACTATGTTTTTTTTAGCGCTATAATTAAAAAAGCTAGCTAAAAAAAAAATTTTAATAAAACTATTAAATTGTTTGATTTTATTCTAAAGTTTAAAAAAAGTTTTTAAATAATCTTTTCTAAAATTATAGCACATAAAAATTATTAAAAAGCTATATTTAATATAAAACGCTTAGTAACTATAAAGTTATAGCACGGCATATTAATAAATAAAACTAATAAAGCTAGATTTTTAAAAAAATTTTTAAGCTATTTTAATAGCACTATTAAATTTATTTAAAACAAAAAATTTATATTTTTTATAAAAATATAGCTTTAAGCGCTTTTATATAAATTTATTTTAAAAATATAGCTTTAAGCGCTTTTACTTAAATTTATTTTAAAAGTGCAGCTTTAAGCGCTTTTATTTAAATTTATTTTAAAAAATATTTTAATATTTTAAAAGTTAAACTTAATAAAGCTGCTTTAAACTAAATTTAAAATTTATTGCTAAAATTTTTTTTTATTTTTTAAATAATATAAAAATTTTAATATTTACTTTATAAAAAAATATTTTAAGCAGGCTAAAGAATTATATTTTTAAAGCTATAAAAATATAAATATTTAAAAAAAAATTAATATATATATTATTTATAAAAAATTAACTTTAAACTATATATAAATATATATTTATAAGTTTAATAAGCATAGTTTTTATTAAAAATATAAAGCTAGACTTATTATTTAAAAAAATTAATAGCTGATTAATAAAAAAAAAAATATATACGTATTTATTTTTGCAGGTAAATTATTTTAAATTTTTATAACTATTATAGCTAAGTTTAATTTAAAACTAAAATAATATAATATTATAAATATTTTTATTAATATAAAACTTAATAAAAAAATTTATATATATATATTTTTAAGCTACCGTAAACTTTAAATTTTTTTTAAATTTTTTTAAGCGCTATATAGCTTTTAAAAGTTTTTGTTTTTTTAGCAGCAAAAATTAATTAAATTTTTAAAATTAATAAACTATTAAATAGTTTTTTATAAGCTATATTATTATATTAAGCAAAAGATTTTTATTTTTATATATATAAATAATATTATTTTAGCTTATTAATAATTTAAAAAAATTATTATTTAATAAATAATTATTAAATTAAAATATTATTATTAAATAATTAATAAAAATAATTTTTTATAATTTTTCGGCGTAAAAATAATTTAAAATCGCAAAAAAAGCTTAATTTAGCTGTTATAGTTTTTATATATTAAAAAAATTATTAAGCTTAAAAATAAATTTATTTTTAAAATATATACTTTAATAAAAGCAAAAAAACTTAATTTTTATAATAAATTAGCTACGTAATAAAAGATTTATTATTATTAAAAAAAAATAAGTTTAATTATATATAAAGCTATAATTATTTAATTTAATATTATTTTTAAAACATTTTAATTATTATAATTTAATTTAAATTTAAAATTAAAGTATTATAATTTTATTAATCGATTATTATTTTATATTAAAACTATTTAATATTACGCGTTATAATTTAAAAATAAAAATAAATTTATTGTTGCAAGCGATTTTTTATTTGCTAATAATACCCTCGACTATAAAAGTTTGCAAATATATATAATAAAATTATTTAAAAAAGTTATTAAATAAAAAATTAATAAGCAAAATATTATAATAATTTTTATAACTAAGGCTAAATTTTTAATATTAGCTTAAGCTTTTAAAAAAGCAATATTTATTAGCTAGTTAATTAAAAAATTAAAAGTTATTTTAAACAATTAATAAATTTAAATTTAATATAATAATTAATAAATAATTAAACTAGTTATAAAAAATATCGCTATATTATAAATAAAATTATATTATATTAATATTTATAATTATTAGCTATAATAAAAGGTTTTTAATAAAACTTTATAAATTAAATATATTTTTATTATTGATATAATTGCCGATAAATTAATAAAAATATTTTTTAAAAATAAATAAAATATTTTTTTAAAATAGTTTAACTTTATAAATATTAAAAACATTTAAAAATATCGACAACCTAAAAAAATATTAGAAAAAAAATAAAAAATATTTAAAAACTTGCTAAAAAAAAAAAAGTTTAATATATAAATAACAAAATAACTGCGAAAATATTTTTATTTAAAAAAAATATTTAAAATTTATATAAAAAGTATTTATAAAAAATATTTTTTAAAAAGTGCTTTTTAAAAAAGTGTATTAAATATAAAAGGTTATATTTTAAGCTAAAATATCGGCTAAACAGGTATTTTAAAGTAGACCTATGTTAAAAAAACAAAGGCCCTTATACAAATTCTGCGTAGCCTACTAGTTGTGTCTACTTAACAGAGACAACACGCCTAATCAACACAATTAATCAACCCAACGTTATATGCAATCACTTATATCTGACAGAAACAAGCGTCGCTGCAGCTTTTTTTGGCCGGGGGTCCACTCGCTCCGACTGGTAGAGTCCGTCCTCCAACTTGAACACTTACAAAGCTTTGGAGGGGTCAATTCTAAGTCGGGCTTACTGGTTTCGAATACCGAACACCAACACTCCTCTGAGCTGCGCACTACAGCCATCCACAATTTCAACAGTGTTCGGGTATGAGAGACAAGAAACCTCCAAGGGAAAACAAAAAGGACAATAAACCCAAACTAATAAATCCAAGAGCAGCACTTCTCGTCTTCTGTTCACTCCTGGCTCTAGCCCTGGCTATCTTCCTCTCCACCCGCGCCCGCGCTCTGCCCCGCCTCAGCTCCCTCGCCCTGCACTTTCACCCCTCCTCGTCCTCCTCATCTCTATCCTCATCCACTAGCCCTTTGCTCTCATCACGCAATACTTATCCCACAATGTCGTCATACGCCAAAGAGCTCGAGATCGCACAGCTGGCCGTGCAGCGAGCCGCCATCCTCACGAAGCGGGTCTTCCACGAGAAGGCCAAGGGCACCGTGTCCAAGGACGACAAGTCGCCCGTCACCATCGGCGACTTCGGCGCACAGGCCCTCATCATCGCCGCCCTCAAGCACAACTTCCCGGAAGACGAGATCGTTGCCGAGGAGGAGGCCGCCCAGCTTCGCGAAGATGCGAACCTGCGCTCCACCATCTGGGACCTTGTCAAGGGTACCTCGCTCTCGGATGCCGAAGCTGAAGCTAAGCTTGGTGGCCCTATCAAGAGCGAAGATGATATGCTCACCTTCATCGACTACGGGAACAGCAAGGGTGGCGCTAAGGGCCGGATATGGGCTATTGACCCTATCGACGGTACCAAAGGGTTCCTCCGCGGCGGACAGTACGCCGTGTGCCTCGCGTTGATGGTCGACGGCGACGTTAAGGTCGGCGTTCTAGGTTGCCCCAACTTGCCCATCGACGACGCCGCTCCCCTTACCGGAAGCATGGAGTCGGGTCAGACTGATGAGGGCAGGGGTTGCCTCTTTTCTGGTGTGTTGGGTGAGGGTGCCACAAGCCGTCCTCTGACTACAGGTGCGCTTGCGTCGCCTAAGAAGATTTCTATGAAAGCCATTACAGACATTGCTGCTGCTAGCTTCTGTGAAAGTGTGGAAGCTGGCCATTCGTCTCACGGCGACCAGGCCGAGATAGCGAAGAAGCTCGGAATCACTAACCCGAGCGTGAGAATGGACTCACAGGCCAAGTACGCTTCAATTGCCCGAGGCGCGGGCGACATCTACTTGCGACTGCCGGTTAAGGCGACATATCAGGAAAAGATCTGGGACCATGCTGCGGGCGACCTCATCGTCCGAGAGGCTGGTGGCGCTGTCACCGATATTCATGGCAAGCGACTAGACTTCAGCATAGGCAGAACATTGGCCAACAACAAGGGAGTGGTTGCCGCACCCGCTGGTGGCCATGCTCAAGTACTCGCTGTCGTCCAAGAGGTCCTTGGAAGCAAATAAAAAAAGAAAATGAACTGTACACCAGTGTTTAGGGGATACATAAAAAGTACATGTCTAGTGCCTAGCTCGGGTATACATATGCAATCGTATAGAGTACAGATAGAAGGCCGAATCGGAGGGCTCCCTCTCGAATAACGCCAGACCGCATATAGACGTGACAAGCAGATAGATCATTTGATCTTTCTTTGCTTGAGCTTGATAGTTTCGTCATTAACGAAGATACCCTTACCCTTATATGGCTCCGGCCGCCTCCACTTGCGAATCTGCGCTGCAAATGACATGACCTGTTCTCTATTGATGCCCTCGAGCAAGATCCTCGTGGGTTGCGGCGTGCTGGCCGTTACGCCGATGGGTACAGGTTCTTCGACCGGGTGCGTGAAGCCGAGCTTAAGACATACGAACTTCTGGCCTGGATACTGCGCTTTTCTGGGCCGTTCTTCGACAGTCGCTCGATATCCTACTCCGACTAATCTTAAGATAGCCGTGTGTCCTTCTGACACGCCCATAATGTAGCGATTGAGATATGACCATGTTGTCCCTGTCCGTGCGCGTTAGCCCCATATCCAGCGCTCACTTCAAATCATGCTGACAATTTGCGCCTTGTATTGTCATCTGAACGTACCCCACATCTCCTTCTGTTGCTTCAGCTCCGTATTCTCGATGGTGAGCGATGCCTTGCGCGCCGCCTCGTCATGGTGGATGGTGAGGAAAGGAGGTATCTCTAGATCGAGCTTGCCCAGAGGTCCGGAAACGGTGACGGTGCGCTTCGGTATCCTTAAGTATGTCGTGGGGTCCCTCTTCGCTCTAGGCTCTCCGATCGCTATCTCGACACCGGGAGGAATCGATATCGGGATTCGGCCCAGCTTTGAGGATTTACTGGCTGTGTTGGAGAATTGTCGTCGCGGCGAGGCCTGGAAGGCCGGGACGAGGAAACCGGGGAGAGTTATCGGAGCGCCAGAGACAGCCTTCTCAAGCACCTTGCTCCGGCTAGGCGCAAACATCTTGGTTGGTGGTGACCCGGCGTCAATTGGGCACCTTGATGAGCTTCGTCGTGAGATTTGACTGCTGAGAGTCGGATTGCAGCTATCACTAAGATGCTTGGCATCGCGAAAATTGATGGATGAGGAATCACGTGAATATTGCATATTGGGTTCACTAGCACCTGATTAGGGCATTTATGTATATAGGCGGAGCTTGCCTTAATGCTTGGCACTGTCGCTCCTGCCTCCTATTATCTGTTTCG
Organism: Xylaria sp. FL0933; assembly: GCA_022578765.1. Taxonomy (NCBI): domain Eukaryota; kingdom Fungi; phylum Ascomycota; class Sordariomycetes; order Xylariales; family Xylariaceae; genus Xylaria; species Xylaria sp. FL0933. Next base: position 314,353 of record MU389752.1, read on the forward strand.
AGGCTCGAGACTGCTCTCCTCCCCGGCACTCCGTGGCAGCCTCAGGAAAATTCTCATCAGTAGCATCACCAGTTGTAACTTCCGATGGATGTATATAATAAGTAGACTAATTCAATTGAATCATTTAGTTTGCATCTGTCTATCTCCACTGCCAACTCAGAACTAAGCACTCGAGAATTGACCACAAACAAGGCCAAACGGTCCCTGCACCACTTTCCTTCAATGCTCAATACCCTCCAAACACCTTCACTTCATACTGCACGTTTCCTCCTGGCCTTCAGGTTTCGTGCTGCGTCCCAGTGACTTACCAGAGTGCAGTCAGCACTCTTTCCCAATCTTATTACAACCCTTGCATGAGAACAGGACGTAACCATTAATAATACCAACCTTCGTTCCGATCTCAGAATTTCAGAGATATCTCATTTTCATCAGTTTTCCACCGTGTCTTTTGCTTCGCCCTTGATATGCATCCCTCATAAATCGCTTACCTCGTAGGCATGGGTCGACACATCAATTGCTCAGCCTACGTACAGGCTTTGCTCTTATTCTTACTCCTCCCCAGCAACACTGCATCGGCTCTTTCGTGGCGAGGCCGGTCGGGCTCGCAGCCAGGTAAGTATCCGTCGGCATATTCATTACCGTCGCAGCTAATGTGAAGGTTTAGCTAGGGAAGATATTCCGGTCCCCAAGCCAGGTTCTTCGGCAGCGCAGCTCCTTCGGGTCAACACACAACTATCGACCTCATATGAGTTGGCGCTCAACGAACTAAAGGAACTCGAGTTTGAACCATTGTGTCACCGAATTGCGGCCCGCTTGCTTGTGAATAACTGCCAGGTCCTCGAGGGCAAAGACGAAGCCACCGTCTTAACCGATAGCGGCCGCAGAATCAGAGATTTCGTCGATTCCTATGCTGCGAGCTTGGCAATCTGCGACTTGGAAAGGGGAAATTTCGCAATTCCAAAAGAGTGCACGAAGTTCCAAGAACCTACTTTGAGCCAGCTGTCACTACGAAACGATGCTCATCTACACGTTACTTCCTCTGAGATTGATGCTTGCCTCTCTGGCCTTGGCGCCTCGGATTCCGCGTGGAATACCTGGGTTAGCTATCGACACAAAGCCCTGAGGTTCTGTGAAGCTGCAAGAGCCGATAATGATAAGGGTAATACAGCCAACAAGCGGTAACTCGTATACACTAACAATTAACAGCCCAGAACATCGTTCTATTCCAACGCCTTACGAGAATCATGAGTAGGCTATCTGATGACGTTGATGCGAAGATCGAGCAACGAATGAACGACTTCGAATTGCGCGCTCAGGCAGCCGGACAAAAGGTTGAAGATTTATCACCACTCCTCGGAAAGCTGGCACATGATCTGGAAAAGGCCGACAGCATTCTTTCACATCATCTTTTGCAAGGAATCAAGGTGTGTATCTCTTTGCGTATCTGTTGATATGCGTAGCAAAACTGATTATCTGGCAACAGGAATCCCAAGATCAAGTTGATGCTGGAATAGCAAGCGCAGAGCATCTTCACAGAATGCTACAAGTAATATTGAAGAGTGTCATGGACGGTCATGCAGAAGCGGCAGCCACTCATAACCAGTCTCTACAACTTATGAATCAACAAGCGACGTCGGAAATAAGTATCATAGTAGATACTATGACGGCGGCCGTAGCAGCAACAATGGCCCTTCAAAATCAAATAGTACGTACGACTTGGTACCTGTCATACAAGATAGGAAAACTGGCTAATTGTTCGTTAGGAAGCCTCTCGCATCCAAGCATCTGATTTAGAAACCAGACAAGACGTTCTGGAGAAGGTTGGCAACTCATCACCATGTCCCATTAGCAGGTTCTAATCTACTCTGACAGGGAATACAACGACTTGTTGACATCTCTGATGATCTAGCAAGCAGATACGACGTTCATACAAATCTCTTGCAACAAGCGCAGAACATCACCAACGACATTCTTGACAAACTGGAGGATACGGCTGCATCGGCGGCTGCTGTCAGCAACATATTCATGCGACAGCACGACTTGAGATCTTGGTGGCCATATATCTGGTGCCCGGTGGTATCGCTGGTTATGGGTTCTTACGGTCTTCCCCCATCCATGCTCAGGAATATCGGTTTGCTTGCTCTGGGTAAGTTTCATGTAACATTCGTGAGTCCAAACTCTAAACTCTCGCAGGTGAAACAACGGGTCTTATTATTTCTTATTTCCCTTTATTGTCTCTTGATCTTATACGCATACCTGCTACAAAGTTGGCAGGACCATTCATTTCGCCACTCCAAGCGACTGGCGTCAACCAGAATCTCACAAATGCAACATCTCAGCTTTAAGATCCCATGATTTATTTTATCAGGAGCAGCATATATGGTAATGGGAATATCGATCGCAATGGCACCATCCCAGAAGGAGTTCGGGGGTATTATTACTGTCTATGGGTGACTGGGACACGAAACACATCGCAGTTGGGTGGACACAGCATATGAGAATTTGAGATCATAAACAAGCCTAATATTGATGCTTAGATGAGGCTTTTTATCTAGGCAAATTTAATATACTGCGTTCACGTTATTGGGAATTACCTGGTGCTTGTATACCGACCAAGGTACAGGTACCTTCCTCTCTACAGCTTCCATTCAAGAGACACCATCTTTCGTATTACCTCCACGTGGAAATACTCTTGCTCAACCACCATCTACATAGAAGCAAGTACAGGCAATTATCAAGGCGAGTAAGTAGAGTGAGACACTGGGCAATAATGTTACTGTCAATCTGATTGAGGGCTACATGTTGCAGTAGCTAGCAGGCTAGGGCACGACCCAAGTTCAGTGAAGGATTCGGACTCTGCTTCATAACATTGAAGATCTCCCGTATGTGAATGTTCAATATTTCCATTAGAGCTCGTCACGCAAGTGTCGTCAAAATAAGACACGATAAAAATAGCTAGCTACCTACTTTGATTGCAATAAGCTTTGTGCTCATTCAAGCTCGGAATCTAGCAGTATATCCCATTAATTTCCGAGCAGGTCGTATAAAGCCAATGACCGCACGGGGAAAATGAACAGATTTAGGGCCTAGTTACCGGAAGTACAGTCAACCGCAGCTTCGTCTGCAATCCGCTCGTTGCTTTTTACTTCGGGATCCCCACAGATGATTGCTTTCGCCCAGCGAATCTGCTCCCAATCAATCTCTTTGATCTTCAGTATCGTATACGTCCAGCCAAGAGCCGCCTTGGAGTCTTTCGTCGGTTTACACATACACCAGCAGAGCCGTGGCCCGCCCTGGGTGTCTAGGAACGCTGCGCTGTCCGTGTCAATTTGGCTGTTGATTCTCCAGTTCGTAAGTGTGGCAGCCGGGTATGGCTGTTGGTCCTTGAACAAGTCCACGAACTGAAAATGCTGCTTCCGAGATAATGTCTCGCGGCTAGAATATGTGACGCGAGCATACAATTCGAACACGACATCCTGCTGATGGTTAAAGCACCACGCTGTCTGACTTATCATCGCACCAATTCGAAAAGAAGTACGCAATAAAGTATCAGAGAACATGCCAGGGATTGAAGGCCGGTCCCGGACTTTCACAGGGAATGGTGGCCGAGGAAAGGCAGTCAATGGCCCTGCTTCACATGAATAGCGTCCGGCATTGACAGATGTCTTCGAAGATGGGTTCAGGTTTACACATTTGGAGACCCCTGATTCGGGGCAAGAATTAACAGGCGACGACTCCTGAAGCGCGTTTTCATTGGCCAACACGACGTTCCAATCGACATCTTCGTCTAGAAGGTCCTCCGAAGCATGGGTTTGCTGGGTTTCAGGTAAGTTCTCTACTGCAGTGGCACTGGAGTCAGCATATGGTGGATCAGGAGGAGACCATTTCAAGGTTGGGTCATATTCCGCAGCTGATTGTGATTCATGGTCCCATCCTTGGACACTCGAAGGAGGTATGTGGTTTTCGTTTACAGATATTGGCGGTAAGGTGAGAAGCTGAATCATATCCTTATCTGCAATGTCTTCCTCTAGAGGATACGCGTCGCTCAAGTCATCACCAACATCCGCATTGCGAGTTTCCTTAACAGTTTCTGAAGGTTTGATTTCTTCACTGCAAACATCTGTATGACTATGAGATGCGCCAGTGGGGCGAGGTGTCAATTGCTCAAGCGTAGTAGTGGAAACCCGGACTTCCGGAGCGTGTCGACAGCCTAAAACATGGCCATCGTGTACCAGGACGGAAGTGCCGTCTTTTGATTCAGTAGAAATAGGGCCTCGTGGCTGGCTAATGGACTTCGTCACCTTGTACGTGGAGAAAGGAGCCGATGTTTGAGTTACTGCGGCAAGGGGTTGTGCGGCGGTTTTGGGATGGCTACTGCCAGTTGCTGTTTTGGACCGCTTGTCTACCGGCAACTCAATACACTTGATTGTTCGTTTTCTGCGAATCTTCGTAGACTCATTGAGAACCGTATGCGCGACACGAACTGGGCTTATATTTCGCTCCCACTCCTTTGCAGCTCCGGATTCTTCATAACTGGTAGTGGTAGGAGTAGCTGGCACTGGCAACGAAGTTCTGGTGGCGGCTCTGCTAAGGTCGAATTTAGTGAAATAAGTCCCATTCAGTTACAAAGGCGATTTGTTTCACCTTGAAGGCTTCATTTCAGTGTCTAAAGCAGGATACTCCGTTGGTTTGCTCGTCCGTGGCTGGCTGGTGCCCCCCATCGTGGCAGTTTTTACTTTTCTTTTCTTGAGATTAGTTCCAACTCCAGTCAATGTACCCTATTAGTAGCTTTAGATTAGGCACTGGACTTTATCAATCCTATCTTCAAAAGATTAACATGTTTAGGTCATGGCTGGTAGGCATGAAATGCGTAGAAGAAGATGAGAGTGTAAATGAAACTTGAAGACACGGGCTGGCTAAGGAACTGCTGGCGGATTGTGTTCACCCACAAAGCGGAAAAAGAGTGTGTTGTGGGTCGTTACGCCTTCCCATTATACAAATATATTCATCATGAGCAACTTCCATCGTTTCATAAGCAAGTGCAGCAAGACTTCCTAAGTTGCATGTGTCTCCTGTCGCACTTACTCTGTAGCATGGTTTATAAAGGGACATCACCAGCAGGCGCCTTCCAAAGATCTACCTTAACTCTCTATGCACATATCAGAGTTATACAGTAAAAGATATTCACCCCTCAGCAGCTCCAAGACCCCACGATCCTACCTAGTTTGGCACCGAGCGTCTACCTAAATGTAAGTATGTATGGCTCATTTTCACCTGATATCTACAACCTGCAATTCACAATTACTTAGGCAGCTAAGGTAGATGCGTAGAAAACCCAACTAAATTCACACTTCAAGGTTCTTCTCTTTCCCTCCATTCAAGTCATGTGGCACCACCTTTATCTCCTACCCAGAGTTCTCGACCTTCCGTGTAGGTGCCAGTCGCCTAGCTAGGTGCATAGATAACTAAGTACTGTAAGTAACTCATATCGAGCTCCTTGTGGAACCGGCGGGGAGGCTATGCGACACACTATAACCCCGCGATAATTACTCCTCGGCAGTGCAGACGCGTCATTGTCTACTTTTGTTTGCAGCGCTGCGGCACCTGTCCGGCCTATTCACTACCGCCTGGTCTGCAGCCCGCTTTTATGTCGCCGGTTTATGTCGCCGATATTTGACGCTCTTGTCGCAGAGCGTCCCTATCGTCAGATCTCGTTAGATCTTCCCTAGAATCGAGGACCTTGGACACACATTGCCGAACAAGCTCGGAGCCTGACGTCACTAGCCTAATCAGCATTCTGCATTCGCCATGTTCTCGCAGGTAGGTCCGCCTGCGTCTGTCGCCCTCCGCGCCCCTGAACCCTTGCCTAGCCCCTATCTAGGTAGACACAACAGATATACGGCCCCCCTGTACCATCGCCGCCGATGTACCAGGCTATATGCTAATCTCTGCTACAGAAGAAGCCTTACTCGGCTGTTACCGTAACAATCGAGCGGCTTACCAGTGAGACTTTCGACGAAGATGATCTCAGTGGTATTCCCGACCTTGTTGAGGTCATCAAGCTGCAAGCCTCTGGTCCCGCCGAAGCTGCCCGTGCTCTTAGGAAGAAGCTGAAATACGGGAGTGTTCATCGCCAGATAAGAGCCTTGGTCCTTTTGGATGGTCTGATTCAAAATGCTGGTCCGCGCTTCCAGCGTACATTTATCGATGAGCCACTTCTCGAACGCCTACGAGTCTGTGGCACTTCAGATCTGTCAGACCCCGATGTGCGAAAGAAGTGCTCTGAGTTGTTTCGAAGCTGGGCAGCCGAGTATCAGAACACTCCTGGTCTGGAGCGCGTTGCCAGGCTATACAAGGTTAGTATTGTCCTCCATAAAGTCGGTGGGCTGTAGAAGTGGCCGACGTTAATTGTCTTAGGAACTCCCTCGCCGGAAACAAGTGGTCACCCAAGATAAATCTAAAGTGCTTCGCGAGACGGAACAAGACCCTTTCCGTGACTCGGAGGATGAAGCAGAGCAGCACAAATCTTCACCACCACGGCAAGCTGCCCAGGCTTCATCTTCGCGACCGCCCGTCTCGTTTCCACAGCCCGCACAAACAATCCAGTCATATAGCCATACAAGGTCTTCATCTGGCTCTGGATCCTTCTTCTCAAGTTCATCTAAAGATAAGAAAAAGAAGGACAAGAACAAGAAACAGTCCAGACCTTTCAAGCTAGAAGCTGAGAAGGAGTCTATGAAGGCTGCAATCGCCGAATCCTCAATTGCTGCCACGAATCTTAACAATGCTTTACAAAGCATCAACAGAGAGAAGGAGCGGATATCTGAGAATGCCCTGGCTGTAGAGCGTTTTGAGATATGCAAGAAGCTGAGAAGGAAAATCTTGCGTTATGTAGGCGGGCCCATTCGATCCCCTTCGCTTTACTTTGGTTAATCTGGGCTTTACTAATTGAAACAGATTCACTACGTCGAAGACGAACAGTGGCTCGGGGGCCTATTGCATGCTAATGATGAACTGGTTGTAGCTCTGATGACATTCGAGCAGCTAGATCGTTCTATCGATGCAGACAGTGACTCCGAAGACGAACTAGCCGAGCAAGCACATCTCTATCGCAGTCAGTGATTCTCCAACGCTCTACCCTGCCAAGCCCTCATCTTGCTGACTAAATCCAGTGGCCACCGAAAAGCACAAGCAATCCATGTCGCCCACAGATCCTGCTTCTCCCTCGAGCCCAGTTGCCGACATGGCTGGGCTAAGTTTGAATCCGAGCCTCCCATCTCGTCGCTCTGCGCCCCCAAGACCTTCCGCTTCATCCAAGCTCCCGATTCCTCCTCAGGCACGCTCTCCGCCTTCGCATCGTGATGAGAGTGACGATGATTCCGCAGAAGAAGATGAGAATGATCCGTTCGCTGATCGAAACGCTGTCGAGACCCCTATGGTGGAAAGGGGAGAGCCGAGGTGGTGATTTCTTAGATTTAGAAACTATTCCGTCGAGCTAAGTGCTAGGCCGATGGCGAGTATTTTTCGTGTTTGCGGTGGTAACCATCTCTCCATGACAGTTCAGGGGACGATATCTAGGATGCTAAGTCTTAGATGAGATCGAGATACTCTAGCAATCTACGACGTATCAGCTTGAAATGTCTCTACTGGAGCAATTAGTCTACTTTCTGTACTAATGACAGAAAGGCACCTGTGTTTTCTCGACCAGTGGCAAACGGCGATAATGATTTCTAGTAGCAGCCGGAGAAGCACAGCGGGAATAACTTCTTTTCAATGTTAGAAGATGTTGCAGAAGCAAGCCTGCATGGCTGTGAGGGTACACGCGACCAATCCTGTTAAGGGTTGCGATCGGTTAAATTGATTCGTCGGTGTTGTAGCATTATTGTCTCTAAACGACCGGCCACAGACGTTGGCACAGCCTCAATGACTCAGCGGAAGATGCCGACAAATATACCTGTGCTTGTTGGAACAGTTACCACCCAGTAGGTACTTATTCTAGTATGTGCCAGAACGACCCATGCAGGATAGAAGAGGGCTAGAGAGCAGGCCTCCCGGCTAGGTAGTGGTGGGCTTGCCTTTCAAACTGCTACAGTTATTTTCTTCTCCCTCCATATAAATACTGGAAAGAACCTATATCGCCTTTGTCCTTCTCTCCCTTTCAGCTTTCATGTTTCTCCCCCTCACAGAGTATTGGCATCTCCAACCCTTTACCTTACTCCGCTTTAGGCCCTAGCATACCACACATCACCTATCTGGCTCCCCTTTGGTTGGCTGTACGCGCCTACTGTAGTGTACTTGGGTATCAGGCATTGCCTACAGTAGTTTGCTGTGTATTTACTATCCTGGACGCGCTAAAACGCGACAGCTGTCCAACGACGGTACCACAACGAGAAGGGCTACTCCACCTACCCGCCAACACCTGCAGCTGGTCAGTGGATAACACTTCAATCGTCCCATGTATTATGAGTTGTCAGATAAGGTGACCAGTCGACCCTCCCCCCACCCGACCAGTGCGGCCCCACACCAGCCAATCAGAATACAGCATTTAGCCCCATCCGACCAGTACTAGTTAAATTAGCCAACCAGTTAAACTTTAAAAAAAATCTACGCTTAAGTATAAAAAAGTTTAATCGATTAATAATTAATTAATAATTAATTAAATATAAAAAAAATAAATTAAAATTAATAATTTAATTATAAATTTAAAAAAATTAATAATTTTATAAAAATTAAATAAAATAAAAACTAAAAATAAATTATTAATTATTATAAAAATATTTTATATATAATCGATTATTAATCGATTAAAAATTAATTTAAAATAAAAACTTATAATTAATAATTTAATTAAACTTTAAATAAAAAATAAATAAAATTTATTATAATAATATTTTATATATATTTAATTATTAATTATATTATAAATAATAATAATATTTATTATTATATATATTAATAATTAATATAAAAATTTATTTATATAATATATATTTATTTATATAATTTAATTATTAATTAATTTTTAATCGATTATTAATCGATTAAAATAAAAATTTTAAATTATTTAAAAAATAATTTATTTTAACCCTTGTCGAGACCTTAGGAATTTTTAATTACCCGACCAGTACTAGTGTTTTAGCTCTGTCGATCGAGTCCACTTTACTAGCCTAATTGGGTGGTCTGGTCGGGTGATCTTTTGGTCGACTAGTCACCTTATCAGACCCCTCTGTATTATTGGCCTCGTCTGTCAGTCACGCTCTGCTGAATCACCGTCGCCTGTTCATCAATTGTGCTCCCGACGCGGGTAGTTCGTGTAGTAGAAGACAGGGTAACAAGCGATCTCTAGTACGCACAGTATAAGATTTTATTCATCTATTAAATGCATTTTTTATTCTTATTCTATTTCATCTGAACTCCACCTGGGCAAAGAGAAGCTTTGACAGCCAAGTTGGCTCAATTGAAATCGCATCCCCAAACAAGCGGCTGCCTAGACATTGGTCCAGACCTGTTCGCCACTGTTACTTAGCAGTATCGTTCTGCCTTCCCAGCACCCCCTACATAAATCCACTACTTTCCATACATCGTCTCGATCTGCTCGTACAACGAAGCTAGTGGACAAGATAGCCTTTTTAATAAGACTCTTCCTATCGACTTAACTAGGTACTAAGATATCGTCCAGCACGATGTCAATGTTATCCAGCATGGCAAACGGGCGCGAGCCTTCCGGCATTGCCGGACAGGCGTTGGCTCAGCTAGGCATTTATCAACAACTGGATAATGAGAGAAACAGTATAATGCAGGTGAGTGTTCCCTCGTCTTCCCTATCATTAGCATCATCTCTATCGCCTCTTCTTCTTCTCTTCTCTCTCCGATTAGCATCCATGGCCATGTAAACATGGCCTTGGATCCAGGTGAGCTTGCAGCTGACATGTTTCGGAAGGCTATGATTCAAAAAATTGATAGTGATGCAAAAAGGATCTCGGACCTTGAGCTCGATCTCGCTGATCAGAAAAAGTCTCGAGCGGATTATCAGGCTAGATGCATGGACTATGAAGTTAAGATGCAGAGATTTGTGCGTTCCAACCTATCGTGTCTACGCCTCCTTCCATGCAGTTGAACCCGCGTCATTTTAACCATTTTATAGAATAGCGGATCTTTCGTCGTCGTACTTATTGATGGTGACGGAGCGAAGTTTCGAGATGAATTTCTCCGCGACCATGAGCAAGGGGCAGTGAAAGCCGCGTGGAAACTGAAAGAAGCTATCAAAGAGACCAACTATGGCCATGATATGCCTATTCTAGTCCGCGTCTATGCGAATATTAATGACCTAGCTAGGTCACTGCGTTTATCTGGTGTTATCGACTTTGATGAGAGTCTACGCGTTTTTGCCGAACAGTTTACCAATAGCTATGCTGACTGTGACTTCATCAACGTTGGCAAAGGAAAAGAGAATACCGATTCTAAGATAAGGCGTAGGTCATCTTGACACTTGAACTCCAAGAAAGTTAGCCGAACTGACGCTTACACATAGGTTTGCTTGATCATTATTACAAAAATGCACAGTGTCAAAAGATTTTTGTAGCTTGTTGTCACGACAATGGCTATCTTCACGACCTTCGTCAGTATGCAGGCAGCACAGACAAGATAAACTTGATTGAGACTACACCCGCAGAACCGGCTTTCAGGTCTCTCGAATTTCCCATTCTACGTTTCGATAGTGTCTTCAGATCCGAACCTTTAAACAACGAAACGAAACACAGAACCCAAACTGTTCCATTTAGAAGCCGTTCCCCTACCCAGCTAATGCCGGGACCAATTACTCGAGCGATTCAGGCTTCATATTTTCCTTCTGAGACCATCTCTCCTGAACCTCTGGAGCAGCGTAAGCTTACTCCCTCGTCAGGCTCTGTAGCAGCGTCTCCAGTTCAAGCTACGAGTGACCCCACGCCAATCTCAGGCGATCGGCTGCAATCAGTTTCTTCGCCACCGGAAAAATCACCGGCTCAGTCTCAAGCGATAGCTCGCCCAGCAGCAAATGTTATTACTTCAGGTAATGGCGGCACATCGATTAGCTATGCTACGGCAGGTGGTACTGCCGACCATCAAAACGTCACTGTGAAGCTCGCAAAACCTAAAAAACAGACCAAATATGCATATTACAACGCCGATAAATGTCGCATAGACCCTCCTACCCAACATCCCCCTCGAACTCCGGCACAGACAACATATCAAAACAAATTTCAAGCTATCAAACCCCTGGTATTTTGCAACGACCACTATCTGAAAGGGAGATGCAAACGAGGTGTGAACTGCGATAAGGAGCACGAGGTGGAGCTGACGGTACCGGAACTGGCCATCCATCGTTACAAAGCCAGAACCAGCCTATGCCCTCAAGGCCCTCTCTGTACCGATTACGACTGTTATCTCTCTCACCACTGCCCTCGGCCAAACTGCGTACGAAACGAGAATTGCCCATTCTATCATACCGCTAATTGGGGAGACCTACATTATACCAAAGAACAACTGGTACCTAAGTAAGTTAAGCCAACTACGACAATATTTTTCTTTCTTTTCCCTCCCGTCCGTCTGGTTCCAATTTAATCGCATTTGTATCTAACATAGAGCAGGACTAAATGGGCTGAGGGCGAGGATTTCCCCGAATCCCTGTGAAGTATACCTGCTTCATATAGGTGTCCGGACTCAATCACTAAATGGACTGATACGTAGAAATCGGCATGTTGCTCTATCTTATACATTGTTTATACATGATGCAGTTTCTGGAAAGGGGATGCTGTTGCTAAGGTGGTAGTGGCGTAGGCGGTGTGCGTGCTTGTGAGGAGAGGAATACAGAATCTGGGACAAGATCAGGCCACCGTGTGTCAGCTGATGGTGGCTGCTGGTGTACTCAGGCACACAAGAGCTGACGCACATTTCGTCCTCCTATGTGGCTGGGCACTGGACCTCACGGTTACATGGAGTGGGATCAACATTCATTTATAACCAACACGAATTAAAAAGAAGAAAAAGAAAAAGAAGGAGAGAAGGAGGAAAAGGAAAGAGGCGGATTTTTAGCTTTTTACCCAATCCCCCAGCGCAACTAATCGGATTGTCGTCGGGGTGCGACGAGAACTTCACTTGTCTCATAGCCAGCTTCGTTTCGTCAGGGTGTAACATAGTTTACGAGCCCTCTTATTCACTAACACATCATCAGTTAGTTGCCCATATCTAGCTAGGTAGCTATTCGTTCGTAGATGACCTTAATTATTAACTATAGTCGCTCTTTTACATCCAAGAACTGTCGTTCTGATCACTTCTTAAAACGTGAGTAGGGAAGAGTGCGAATAAACCGTCTGATGCAATTTCAATTGAGACAATCCAGATGCAGAAGATATGCTATGCTAATCCCAACAGCGCCTTGCTATACCAATGGCGTAGGTCCGTACAAGAAAAGATATCAAACGTGTAATACAGACCAAAACGCCACTAACCATGCATGAGCAACCCATTTACTATATCATAAAGTTGTATGTGCGTGTAACTTCCTTACCCCCTGCAAATATATCCCTGGGCCAGACCTCGCAATAATGTTATAGTAGTGCCCTAGGAGTCGGTGGTGTGCTTCTCATTGTGGCAGTCTTCTTCCATCTCTTCGGCATTTCTAACACCACCATTGCCCTCGCGCTGCTCGACGGCCTCCCGCAATTCCTGCCGCAGCCTCAGGCTGAGCTTGTCAAGGATCCATTCGGCTTCCTCACGTGTGTCCATGAGAGGGCTGAGATGGCCGACCCACGACCATTTCGGCCGAGAGTTCTCCTCCATGTTACCGGGACCCGTACCGTTATCCTGTCCTTCGCCCCGTTGACCGCGTTTCTTGTTGTCGATTAGGTGCGGCTTCTTGATTGGTGTGCGATGAGTGGACGCATCGCTTTCGTCTTCGCCAATCAGTCGCAGAAACCACGCCCTATTGCATAAATTAGCAATTCAGACTGCAGGTAAGGACAATCCACTACAATCTCATCATCTACAGTTTTGGAAGAGCAAGAGAACAATCATAGGCGGAATCGGTACTCACCACTCCTGGTAGGTGTATTTCCGCGAAGGCTCGTGCCGTAAGTGTTGCGATACACGTCTTATCTCGTCAATGAGCGTGAGCTGATACTCAGCACGAGTCTTTGGGAATTTATCTGGGATGTCTTTCCCGTCGGCAGGTCCTATCTTGCCATTTTTAGGTTTCATACTTTCATCCTTGATGCTCTTAAGTTTCGACAGTATGCTCTTTGGTGCGTTCCTGCCGTTAGAACGTCTCGAGGAGGGTTCTGGGGATGTCTTAGGAGAGTTGCAAGCTTTTTCTTCATCATTACCACGGCCCTCCGCTGCGCGTGATCCGTCGTCCATTGAATCATCCTCATCCTCATCTTCGTTCGAATGTGGTTGAGCGGCACCGAGAAATCCTGGAGGAGACTCGTGAATTGTCATTTCAGAAAATAGCACACCAAATGATAACCTCGATAGAAAGTGCTTGATGTCCATCTTGTAGCCATGCTCCCCGGGAAGGATCGTAATATTGCCAAGCAGCACAGTAGCATCTCGTATTCCCTTTACAACAGTGTCCCCGGCGTTTGAAATAAGAACGGTCAAGGTGGGCAAAGCCAGAAGCGACCAGAAAACGAAGAAGGCCTTGGCCGCGTTCGACACCGGAGTGAGGTCGCCGTATCCAATAGTCGCCATTGCTTGGAAAGAGTAGTAGATACCGTCAAAGTAAGTCCAGCCCTGATATGGAGCCTCGCATTCTTGAAAGATCTTTGCGCCTACAAGCCAAAGCACTGCCCAGGTGCCCGTTGACACTCCCATTGCCATCCATCTACGATTTTTCGAGGCTTTATCCTGAATCTTGCGCATCAAATGGAATTCGGTGTGACGGCGTTCCAGCTCTACCTTGGGTGAATGATTTGAAGCCTGGTCTTTCATTTCAGGGTAGTAATCGGCGTCTTGCTCCGTGATAGGCTCAAGCACTTTCCCCTTACTACTTTGCATGAGGCGTTTGACAATCTGACGCCGCTTTTTCTCAAGCACCCGAGCATCTAACCGGCTCTTTCCCCTATCTAGCATAAGACTGCGGATTGAGCCGACGACAAGACCGAGTGTCGTAATGCCAATTAATGCGTAAGGAATCATGAGGCCGCGACCAAGCTTGGTTTTTAGGGGCATATCTCCGAAGCCTACCGTGAACAAGGTAACGTCGGCCCAGTACACGGCATCCAAGTACACCCAGCCCTCAATGTGAGAGAATACCAAAGCACCGATTAGAAGGTACATGAGGAATAAGATTGTTTGGAGCATTAGGGTTCTCTGGCTCATAGTGAGTTCGAAGTCGTGAGGGTAGTGTCCTGCCTGAGCACCCCAGATAGTAACGGTCATCAGAGAGGCGACAATGAAATATAAAACGGCAGCGAATAAACCGTACCAGAAAGCTTGCGACCAGACAAGCTCGTTTTGGGACTTTACGATCAGTGGGCCACTAGCCGTAGCACACAGAGCGATGAGTAGAATAGATGACGCATACCACCCGAGGATGGTGATGGGCTGGGCAATATTAAAGCGGACTCTCTTGGTCATGTTGAGCAGGAGGAAACAGTTGGCAACGACAGCGATAACAAGCTGGACGGCGTTGATAGCCAGAAGCCATGACGGGTCATGGATGAAGGTAGCCTTCGTGATATCTGACCCGGGGGGGATTTCTTGACGCCAGGGCTTGACGAGGGCACAGATGGAGAAAGCCGATGCCACAGGGCCCAGAGTGCCCGCGATCATGGGGAAGGCGGCCGAGGCAAACCACCAGCGGCTAGATAGGATTCAGTCAACAGTTATATAGTATAAACATCTTGGTTTCAGCAACTCACGCATGATCAAGATGGACCTCTTCGGGACCAAGGCTGTGGCTTTTCTGGTCGAGTGCATCGTCCACGACCTCGGTATGCTCGGCTATATTTTCGTTAAGGTTTGCATCCTCCATGTTTGATTATACCTTGGGCTTGCGTTACGATATGTAGCGGTTTCGATCAGTATGAGAGGATTAAACTGACGCTTGACATGGTTCATACACACGACATGTCGAGCAAGATGGGATTGATATTCAGCAGTTTTTTGTTTTCAACACATCCACTACTACCAATACTTCGGGGC
Organism: Xylaria sp. FL0933; assembly: GCA_022578765.1. Taxonomy (NCBI): domain Eukaryota; kingdom Fungi; phylum Ascomycota; class Sordariomycetes; order Xylariales; family Xylariaceae; genus Xylaria; species Xylaria sp. FL0933. Next base: position 329,536 of record MU389752.1, read on the forward strand.
CAACGAATGATTTAGCCAAGAGGACAGGTGAAGAGACTGGAAGGAACATATGACGGAGTTCCTCTATGGAACTACGTTTTATCATGCTCGCCTAGCGCTGCACCTAAGGACGGCGGGAAGAGGAGACTTGAGATCGAAAATCAGCAGGTGAACAGATGCCTCCATGCAATGACGTCGCTTGGCATAAGAACTTGGCACGCCTTGGCACGCTCCCAGTTAATCAGCTGCAAGCCCTGGGTTTTTGGGGAAAGTCAGCCCAAAAGCCGGCCTATGCCGGACCCCTGAGCGCTACAGAAACTTACTAGCGTACCGACCTAGTCCATAGTCAGATGGTCTAAGCGCCGGTAGTGTCCGGTAGGTACACCAGATCGACTTAGCGTGTCGGAGGTCGGAGCTCCACTATTAAAAGTCCAACAACAGTAGGTGCAGTATCATCCTAGTTTACCAGAAAAGATGTGAGGACAAGGAGTGTGACTTATTATACTTAAGTAGGTCTTGATCTGGGTTTCCAAAGTTATCCGCTATATTATATTACAGTCATCGCGCAATGAGATGGCTTTCACATAAGATATTGAGGTCTACAGTTCACTTGCACCCTGTTCCGTCAGGACTCAGAACGAAGCCCCTGAGCACCATCGCTTCGGGTCTTCACCATGGCGAGCGAGTCAGCGTACCTGTGGGCTCGTCTGGCTGTGTCAATATAGAGTAAGTTATCTACGTCTATGTATCACACTTCAGCCTCGTTTGGTCCACAATTATAACTCTTCATCAGTCTACACAATCTGGCAAAGCTCTCGTCCTCAGAGCCGCTGCTGGTTTATCTGCCGCCATTTTCCGCCGCAGCCCCTGCGAGCGACCTGGCACAGTTACCAAGGTTTGCTCACAAACATGCAACAGCCGTCATTCATTACCGCTGGACGGAAACTCCATCAGACGGGGAGTCCGTAAAGAGTGATGCCGCGGACGGCGAAGAAATGGTGTTTCGGCGCTTCCATCCAGGCTGGCCAGCGCCAATCCACGATACCCTCAAAGCATATACATGGATTGTTGAAAACCTGGCCCCTACGACTTACGTGCGCCGAGATATCTATGTTTATGGGTCGTATCTAGGTGCCTCGTTAGCAGCTTCGTTGACTCTGACCGAGGCCCACCCACACGAACGCATGGCGGTTCGGGGCTGCGTCGCGTACAACGGCATCTACAACTGGACAATGTTCTTACCTGATCACCCCATCAACAAGCTACCCCAGTCGGTATCGCGGAACTTCTTAGAAGATCTCCTATTTCTTCCTGCGGATCCCGACTTCCAGGACTTGAAGCAAATGACTGATGAACTCTTCAATCAGCCTGGCGACTTATTTGATCCCTTCGCTAGCCCCTGTCTCTTCTTCCACACGCCGGGGTTGCTTGTCCCTCCATCCTTCCATGAATCAGCGATCCCTCCCGCATCTTCTCTTACGGACATGACTTGGCTACCAGAGGAGACGATAGAGCAACTCATGCCTCTCAGCCACCCACGGAAAAGCCCACTCGTCTTTCCTCCACGCCAGTCGACGCTCAAAATTCCCGAGATGTTACTGCTACATGATCCGGCACCACCTCTACCGCCCTCATTGTTAAGGAGGCGCCATAGACGGAAGAAGAAGAACTTTGGGAACAATTTCAGGATGCAGGCAGAAGAACTGGCCAGTCTCATGCGAAGGAGCATCAATAAGGTTGAACTGAAGGAGCGTATGAAGTGGGACGATGACATAGACCTATGGGATGACGAGGCCGACAGGCGGATTCAGATCCATGATGTGGGTAAGCAGGGTGACAGTGCGGCTGCTGCGTGGTTAGAAGAGCGGATGCTTAGAAGCCCATCTGAATAATAAAATCTAAAGAGACGGTATGTTTATGACATGTCAACAGATATCGTGCACGCACGCTCCCGGGATTGTATTGGCAAAGTTGATCAGGTTGGTCATGATAGAATCCAGTTGCCAGGCGACATTTCTTGGTTGAGCATGAAGGGAAATCGTGATCAGAACGGACTTGTAGTGCTATTGCAGGAATCTAGTAAGTAGGCCACGACTATATATCACTTGATACCACATCCACTATTATCGATAAGCTGCCGAAGCATGAAAATTGAATCAGAAGGATCGACTTTGCCCTAACCTGCCCGACCATATTGATAGTGAAGACATGAACGTGCAGAGCAAAGCCCAAAAGATCATTTGGAACAGGCTCCCCTATCGGCTTATCTTGAAAGTGGATACTGGGTAGGTCCCAGCCTGGCGGGGTTAACGGAGGACATTCAGAAGGGCGGCTGCTGCAGGAATACTGGAGCCAAGTGGCCAAAGCTTCGGTTGGCCACCTCGCCTCGCTGAGCAGGTGCAGACAGGTGCCCGCGCCCCCGCTACAACACACATCTCGGCCGTCACGAAAAATCAAAAACGAATTTACAAACTACAGCCAACCACTAACCTTCACGACATCAACCTCCTCGCTCCCAGTCAACATCAGCGAAAATGGCCGACTCTGTCACCCTCCGTACTCGCAAATTCCAGCGGAATCCCCTGCTTGCTCGCGTTCGTGGTCCCTGTCTCGCTGTCTTTTTCGATTCTGGAAGACGCTAACATATTTTGGATGTACAGAAGCAGATGGTCGCGTAAGTTCCATCTCCCGATATTACTAGAATCCCAACCCCTCTACGAGAGCGACAGCGACCATAGTTATAGCGATAAGATGATCGCAATGGCACAGAGCCTCTCGCCTTTTCGATGTACCGTCTAAATCCGCACCGGCTTCTAACATGAGATTTTCTAGCGACATCATCCACCCCGACCAGGCCGGTATCTCCAAGGCCAACCTCCAGCAAAAGCTCGCCACTCTCTACAAGGCGACCCCCGAGCAAGTCAGCGTATTCGGCCTGCGGACTGCCTTTGGTGGTGGCAAGACCACTGCCTTCGCCTGCATTTACGACTCCGTTGAAGCCCGCAAGAAGTTCGATGCCAAGCACCGCCTCATCCGTAACGGCCTAGCCACCAAGCCCGAGCGCGCATCCCGACAACAGAGTACGTTAATTTTCTGGGCTCTCCCCTTCTCACTTGGACAATGGCCTTACCAATTTAACAGGAAAGCAACGCAAGAACCGCATGAAGACACTGCGCGGTACCGAGAAGACAAAGGGAAAGAAGGCGAAGAAGGAGTCATAAACGGTTTCATATGGGTCATAACGGTCAGGGACAGGGAGCGAGACAACCTACATAGCAAGGTAGTGTTTCGTGACAAAGGCAATGCTATAAACGCATCTTCATTGATACCCGGTATCCGCCAACCGTTCTTGGAGTACCTTCTTACGGAATCAAAAAGAAGAATTCGTGACGAACTCGTTCCCAACCCTACGCGAACTCCTTTATTCCCTGCCGGTGCATTACCATACCATTATCAACCAGGACATCGTGACGAAAGGCAAAAGGATGGTGCGATTTGTTTTCGGATGGTTTGGGATTAGGTGTTTATGACGGTACTTGCCTTCCTCATTTAGCAATAGTCACCGTTCTATTGTCATAGATCTTGGGTTGCCGGGGGCCGCTTCCAAGTAAAACAAAATCATATGCAAACCCAAGATGTGGTGGCTAAGGGCCCGCGTGATGCAAACTCGTGAACTTTTGTCCTATGTTAAATTTACTGGAGCTCAACTCTACAGTCGCTGATTTTCTGCTAAAGTGCCCTAATAAGCTGAGTTTAGACTGATCTCTCTCATGCTTATCTGACAGCGATATGAGGCGAAAGTGGAATGGCTCGCGCACGAATAGACATCTATCCAGGAAACGCACTCGTATATTCGTTCGCAGGGGGTACAGAACGAAGGACTGGAAGGGAACGTCGAGGAGCTTGAAAGAGGGCGAGAAACCCATGCCTAACACAACATCGTTAACAAAAGCCATACTGGACCCAAGATCTTGTGGTCATAACATCTTCCAATATGAGACGGAGAGAAGCTGAAGCATATGTGGTTATAACGTAGGCCTTGGCAGGATAGAAGATGTTCCCCAACTCAACCAGCATTTCGAGAAACTAAAGAGTCAGTTCACTAACGAAGAATTCCAAGGTTCTTCGTGTATACATATATATGTATATATAAACTCAACAGAATGAACACAGAAGCTAGGGAACCTCTCTCACATCTTTCTAAAATAAGTACAACGTAGGCTACTCGATGCCCGACGACGTGTAATCTAAGGTCAATTACGATACAAAAAACTCTAATTATTTTTGAGTGCTCTTCTATTCTATCAAATGAAGCAATATGATGAATACAAATTGGGTATATGTTCGCATATGTCAATGGTCTATCACCTCGCCATTCCACAAGGTATTTAGAATGAAGATCCATGCTCTCTTTACTGTTTCTAGACTCGATGAGAATTTGCGGTGGGATACAGACGAAAAGGCCAAACACGAGTATTAAAGCACACGCATGTCTATTTGGTGGTAATCCAGGACCAGGAGCCTCTAGGCTCACTCTCTAGCGTCTATACAACAAAAGCACACACGCTTCTCGATCTTTAAGACGTCTATCCTTAGAAGGAATGCCCTATCTATCTATATGTCTCTCTAAATCCCTTCGACCTCAAGCTCCGTTCGTACCGTTCGTTTCACTGCCCGCCCCAGCTTGCTGCTCAGCAATCCTCTCGACGCACAGCTTGATGTCGTGGTTCAGCACGGTTTCATACGCTGCCCGCATTTCCCGCTTCTCAGCGTCCGTGAGCGGGATCTCGGACCCCTGTCTACGGCGAACACTCTCGGGAAGCTCCCTTAAGCTCGCGTTCGAGTCCTCACCGGTCTCATCTGCGAACTCGTATGAGCGGTACTCCGTGTTGTTCCAACCAGTGCCTGCAATGAAGATACTATTAGCCGTCATAACAGGTGGTTCGTAGTAAATGCAGTATTAGTAGTAAGAGGCAGAGGAAGGAGGAGAAAAAAAAAAGGAAGTACATCGGGTAGTGGAGAGCAGAGTTCGCTCGTCTATATGACTTACCCCTCCCCGGATCTATACCGGCCCAGTCCTCGGTGATGAAATGCAGGATGCCGCCGTGGGTGACCAGGACCACGTGTGCGTCATCGCCGGCCTCCTTGGCAATATCCCGGAGCCACAACCGCGTCTTGCGGGCTCGAGCCTCGAGCTTCTGCGGGTCCGGGTAGTATTTCGAGTCGGGCGTCTTCTTGTTCCAGTCATCTGTGAGGAGCCGGAAGTCGACGAGGTCGCCGAACTCCTTCTTCAGCGCCTCGACGTCACTACCCACGTCGCAGGGGTACAAGGAGACCTCCTGGGCGTCCTGGACCGCCACGATCTTCTTCCCCGCTTTGACTGCCGGCGCGAAGGAGTACTGGCATGTCAATATGGTCCGGCGGATGGGCGACGCGGCTAGATGCGTGATCTTGTCGTGATAGGGGAAGTTTTTGCAGAGCGCCTCGCACTGCTGCTTGCCCAGGTCCGTCAGATCTGGATCCCGTATCCATTGGTTCTCGGCGCTGAGGTTGTGGTAGCCCTGCGCGTGGCGGACTAGGTGGACGACTGGAGCCATCCTGGTGGTATTTTTCTGTTCTGCGTAATCTCACGACCTAGGAGGACCTGGCTTCTGACCAATACACCAGATTGAATGGACAAGTCGACCTGGCTTGTTGACGCTTCTAGGTATAAAGCAGCAAGAACTTGAATGCCGTGGGAGATGTAATCAGAGTTACTATCACAAACAATAGCTATACCCAGTAGCTCCGACTAAAGTTTATTTAAATACTTAGTAAGTAAGTAGCATGCCTCAGAGGATCACAACGAGCTGCGAAGACGGTTTCCAATGACAGATTCTACGGCAAAGTGGGGATTAGCAACGGGCTAGTTATCTAATGGTATTCTGGGCCATCCCGTAATATTTTATCCCTCAAACAATTCATTGAACGATCACGTCGGGTACAGTGGGTACTTTTCGTTCCTTGATAATGAATGCTGTTGGGTCAAGGTCCTGCGAAAGAATCTGACTCGATCGTGACCGCTAACAAATGAGCATCAGTCATAACAAATCAGCCACGCCCCGCTCTCCCGAGTTCGGCGTTGGGCGGGGCGGGTCTGCCTAGGTTGGCATTAGGTCCGGTTCGCGAAGCCAACCGGGATTCCTCACGAGACCGGGACGTTAGCCAACTCATACCGCTCATAACAGTCTTCTGACCTGCTTTAGCCCGCGGTCCAAGACTTCTCGGACATGGTTGGCCGTTGTGCGAATCGTTCTGCTTATTTAAGGCGTCCGCAGGATCCTAAATGTGACTACCGAGGCGACAGAAGTTTGACGCGAAGCCTCGGGCGAGAACTTTTGAGATATATCATATCAGGGGGCGTGTTGGGTTGATATTGGTAGTAAGAGCAGAACGAAATGCGCGCCCGTCAACCACGCAGTCATACATGTGTGCTTTGCCGATTCGTAGCAGGAGAAAGCGCAATTATTAAATCTAGTATCTCCCTGAAATGCTTAAGACGTGTTAAAACAGAGCCGAGACATTCATTCGGTCGGTAATCAATCCCGGACCCGGAGATTCGCGTCGGTGAGGTGTTCCGGTCAGCTTGATTGGGTTACTCCGCCGGCAGGGTCACCAATTCCGGCTCGTATAGTAGTAGAAGAGATGGCAACAAAGGCGTGATTGGCGCGAATATTGCTCGACACGTGGTTAGCAGCACGAGAAGCTATAGGACAGGGCCAGTGGTCAAATTCTCAGCAGCTTCTAGAAAGGGTGAAAGGTCGAATTGTTCACGGACATATATCGGCTCTATGCCAAGAGGCTGGGCGAGCTGTATATAAGGTAAGAAGCTCGCGTTCCTAGTGTCCTCGTAGAGATTTCTCTCATTTCATTTTATTTGTTGCGAAAAGCGGCATTGACCGTCCTTACCGTGCTCAGAGTTTCGTTGCTTGACTAATATGCTGCCGTCTCTGGACTCACATTCGTCAACACTAGTAGTCGTAAACTTGAAACGCCTAGTGTAAATACGGATAATGCTAGCCCACTGTAAATGACAACCTCCTATGCGGAAGAGTTAACGAAGGAGAGGGTCGTTATAAGTATGTACGGCTGTGCTGTTTAACCATGTGCTACCTCCAACTAAATGGTCGGTCCGACATTACCAATGCATTATCTGGATATTGCATACTTGCAATTCAGAGATTGTGCGTAGGTGGCAACTCATTGCTCGAGGATCTCGTGTCGAAAAGAATACGAGTATATTGCACATCTGTGCTTCTGTCTGTACGTGGTCTGCTTTGGTAATGACCATCATGGCACTGGACAAGTACAAAGTCTTTGTATGGATCAACATGAACCATAGGAGGTAGGAACACGTCAAGTACCTAGACCTTCAGACCCCAATAATCCCCTCCAGTGCGTACCAGCAGGGCGGATGCGCCACGGTTTTACGGACCTCACTTTTTGATATCCGGACCGCAGCTATACCTAAATAGGAAAGAGGCACCATTGATAGCAGGGGTATTACCATTTTTGGTCAAGCCCTACATCTCTAGCCGTATTTGTAAGGCTAGTAGGGCTGCCTTCTTGAACTAACAAAAAACGACAGCATTTGCGGCTGCTGTTTTCGAGACAGCTGTCACGCAGCTGTCGCACGGCCGTAAGCGAGGCTAGCGGACTATAGCAGCCAGCATAACAGCTGTAAAGCCTGTCAGCCAGCCTAACCTTTTACCTCTACCGCTCGCTTTCACCACCAACGCGCATCGCGATATCTATAAATTACTTAATATTTTTGGCTTCAGGTATTTCTACCTGGTCCGCTCAGAGATACATCTATTTTGGTAAGAGCCGCAGCTAATTTAGTGTACCAACAGGCGCAGCCTTAGAATACCTACAACAACAACAGCAGATTATCCGACCGTCCTTTTTTCAGGTGTCCAAATAGCGTCTCATATTTACCTATTTTGTATGGGAAACAAGGGCATGTAGAGACATCGATAGGACAGCGCCTAATGCGGTATAGCTGCGGTCCGGATATCAAAAAATGAGGTCCGTAAAACCGTGGCGGGGCGGATGTACTTCGGTAACGGGGCCCCGAGATTGCTCCTCCTTTTTTGCTGCTTGTTTACCCCCCCTGAAGCTGTCTTGGCTGTCAGGAACGGTAACTAGGCCCGAGCGCCTTGCATTGCGCGCGCTAAAATACCCCATTCCCAAAAGATTGGCTAGGGTTGTCTTTATCACTTTTTCCCTAGCGCGTATCCACCTGGCAATACCACTTCCCCAAGCTCCACCATTCTCTTCTTCAAGCCAGCCTCGTTACTGCACATCCCATCCTCTTGTCTCTGGACATCGACAGCTTCCAAACTTCAATAGACCCTCTTCATCTTCCTTTGCGAAGTCAATCTTTCCTTCGGGAACAAATCTCTCATCGAACCCTCGAGAAGGATTCACAAAGCTGATAATATGGGTGGGATTCGTGAAGTTTACCATTTCCTGCCCACCCATTCTTAGCATTTCCCCAATCTTCCCGCTTCGGCTGCGATGATGGTCACATATGATCCATACGATTGTATCGGTGATCATTGTCAAGGCGGATAAGTCCTTTCCTTCCCCTCACTTCGGGTGGCTCGACCAGAAATGGCGAGTCCTTTCCAATTCGCTCGTCTCGCACCTTGTACAACGAATACATACTAACGCTTGTGTTCCGTACAGCGCCAAACGCACTCACCAACCTGAAGGCCAAGCTCAAGGCCGCCTTCCGCAAGAAGGACAAGAAAGCCAAGGCGGGCGAATCCTCTGGTGCAGCCACCGAGGCAACCAAGACTGACACTCCCGCTGGTAAGTCCAATGTAGAACCCGTAGATCCCAGGTACAACCTTCGAAATGCTATACGCATTGAAGGCCAGCACTGAGAATTCAAATGATGCTGACTCATGCAGCTGCTCCCGCCGCCGCGGGCGCGGTCGCTACCACTGCCGATCCTGGCGGAGTGGCTCCTACCCTCGAGGCACCTAAGACCGAGGAGGCGGCCAAGCCTACCGATGACCCTGGTATGTAGTGAGCCTTCTGACCCCACCATAGCCTTCCTGCGGTGACTGTCTGGCGTCACTTGGAACGCTCGACTGGCCGAAAGCTGCAAGCGCTTGCTAACCTCACATTAGCTGCCAGTGTTCCCACCGACAACAAGGCCACTGAGTCTGCTACCGCTGCAGCTGATGCTCCCGCCGGAGCTGCGGCTGCTGCTGAGACTGGTGCAGCCATCGAAGCCAAGCCCACCGTCTAAAGAGTAGCGATCCACCACCAGCATGGAGGAACATTCTCAAGAGGACATGGCGCTTGATGCATTGATGGACGGACCCGGAATATGGAATTCTTTGCCTTGATTTGACAACCTGATGGTTTGCGTTTCACGCACGGTTGGTTTGATGATTCTGTTGTGGCATGGTCGATTCAGACACCACATTACCAAGTTAGTTGTATGATGGAGTTTGAGAGTTGAGATACCCTCCGCGGTCAACAATTGATACTTCTATTTCCTAAGTACGCTAGTCTTATCGGCTGTTTATCGATACGTGATACGTCATAGCCCTCCTATCTGTAATCCGCTAGAATGACGCTTTTCCCATTATGGCATTAGCGCCTATATTGCGTGGTCCGGGCGTTTTCTTCTTTGCCCTCACTCATAAAGCCGACTTAAGGAAGACCGTGCAGTACCGGCTGTGCTGATGGCTGTCGACGCTCATTCATAGCTTCAGATGTGAAAGAATCTTGTTAAGTAAGAGACTTTTGCATATATAAAAGTCACAAGCTCGTCATCTCAGATCTTAAAGAAACACCTCCCTAAAACAACAAATTCCAAGTATAAGCCTAGCTGCTGTAGCATTCAGCAGCCTCGCTTTCGCTGCTTTGCGATGTCACGCCCTTGGTATATCTCTCGACCTTGCTACTTCGGGCCCGATAAGCTTGATAAGGCTGTCTTGAACAGAACCTTCAACGTTCCCCTTGGCGTCGGTCTCCATGTTGCCTAAATCACCTACTTGTTGGGTCTCAGCGGTATGGTCGCTGTGGGTTTTGTTATGTGGGCTGCCTAAACGACGATGAGTAGACTCTATATTGTAGACACGTCACATTGGGTAAGGGTAGCAGGTAGCTAGGTTAGCAGTTCTACCAAGTAAGCATGTGAATCAGTTGGCAGAATACGAAGGTAAGCCAGGAGTCTTGAAGTTCATTGATTGAAGGTCTGTTTACTCGGCTACTTTTCATTGAGATACAAAGACCGAATCATGATACAGTGACGTGATGGAGACTAGCTCAAAACTCGAGCTGCAAATGATCGTAACTCATCATCTTTTTGCAGTTCTCGGTCGAGCTACTAGGATTCGAGGGGACTATCTAGTGCCTGGCTATGGCCTCTATGGCTCGGAGTACTCTGTTGCTTTGGTCTTGCTATCTTATCCTTCTCCTTCGTTCGGCCTCTATTTAGATAGGGGGGTAACTAGATGAGACGAGATGTTCCCAAACCTTGCACCTTCATCCGCTTGGCCGATCGCTCGATTTTGCCCAAGGTGCTTTTGAGACAGCAAAGGCCTCATTTGCAGGATGTGTTTCCCGCTGTGGCTGCTGTGGCCTTGAAGTTGACTGGCCCGTGGCCCAAGGTGCTCTTGAATACGGTATTCCAGGTCCTGTCGGGGCAGGCATACTGATCGCACTAACCCAAGGCGCAGCCGTGCCACTAGGCGGCGGCGCCATCGGCGATGAAGCAATATGCTGATTCGCCATATGTACAGAGTGCGGGGGTGTTGTGGCTTCTGGGTCCTGCTCCCAGGAAAATAACGAGCCGAAGTGGAAATGTTGTACGACAGGAAACTTTGAAAGGACTTCGGCGTTGAACATTTTAATCATACCCTTCGTTGAGCGTTAGTAATCTATCATATTATATAACGAAGCATTTCTATGGGTAATAAGGTTTACCTTGTTGATCTTGCCCCATCCATCCTTGATACCAGATATATCGAATAATATAGGACTGTGTTCCCAGAAGGGCCCCTTTTTGACATCGTTGATAAAGCCAATAGCGGAGAAATACATGTAACGTTTTCTCTCTTCGTCGACGTATTCGGATTTAACGATCGATGACGGTTTTGGAGCTCGAAACAATGATCCCTCAGTTGGCATTGCCTCCGTCTCTGATATGGCTCGGGTGAGTTGAGCCGAACCGTAGATGTATGATTGAAATGTATGATCATCTAGGCCCCAGACCCCATGTGTACCGGCGGGCTCGAGGGTATAAGTTAGTATCAGTCTGCGTACAACCCGGAGGTAGGGCTCGAACACCCCAAGCACGATATTTCGTTCAATGTCTCCATTAGAATCTCCATCCTTGAACGCACCCAGCTTCCACAAGCACCCAAGGAAGGCCAGGAAATTTAACTCATGACCTGTCCCATAGTCAAGACGCTGTGCACTGCCAAAAGCTCCTAGGAGATAGGCTTTGAGCTCAGCCTCAGCTGTCGAGCCTTCTCCATTGCCTCCTGTGCTATGTCTTAAGACAGATTCGGGAAGATGCTCTTTGAGAAGAGCTGGAGCTTCTGTCTCTAGCAACTGATACCATTTCCGGAAACTGATATTTCCAAAACGTCTTGGGCCTTGGTCAGGCGGTGCTCTCTCTATTAGGGACTCTATTTTGGCGAGCATCTGCTGAAGCCTCCTTACAGATTCGGCTGGCTGAGTCTCATATTCGGAGCCGATAAGAAACGTCTGGAACTTGTCTTTACCATCCTGGCCCTTCGACTTACGGGGGCACATGGCTCGGTTGAGCTGCAGCACGAATATACCAATGTCACGGTAAGCCTTGGAGGTCAAGAATCTGGCAACATCAGGGGCATCGTTTATCTGTTTGACGGGATCGAGGAAGATGTGAGGGGCTGCCGGGTCTAGGACTTCTAGGGTAGGAAAAGAGCCCTTGGGTTGCTGTGGAGGAGCCTCCATCTTGGAAAGCTGCTTGAGAAAATGAAATGGAATTGTTGTTCCTTGCAGGCTGAATAGCTAAGTCGTCTTATAAAGAGCCAATTCATAGGACCCTGAGATGCGCTTTATGGTTTGAAATTGAAGTATATACATCCTAGATTTGTAGGTATTATTGATGGTAGGGAGCATGAACATTGAAGGAAGGGACGCATGTAGGTATGATGTAGGTACCCAAGTGTATCCATAACCCCACCAATGCCCACGTAATACTGACTCTGCACTTTCCCCTTACCCAAGTGCAAGTACCTACTAGGGGCAAGTAGTACATACCTACATAGCGGGAGAAGGGGGGTCAGCGGAGACGATCACCGCAATGGTCACTAATTTGGTGACGGTCATAGGTTTTCAAAAATCATTTTTAATTCTGCAGACAGTCACAGTACTGGTTTTTTATACAAAATTGTCTTATTTTTTAAGCTAATGTTTAATTTAATATAGTCTCTAGATATTTGACATGGTCTCTAGAAATAAAAACGATTACAGCTGCGCGCTATCCCTTTGGACTTTATTTCGGCACCGTGACCTTCTCAGGCCCCACAAGGCCCCTGCTAACACTAGAGACATTATAGTCGCGACATGCTACATAACCTGTTGTTGATACTTTATTAGATTTCACTCAAAACAACAGCTTTATTAAAAATGACAGCTGTATTCAAGAGTGCGCCTTTTCCTTTATCTCCTAGTATTTTTTTTATTTTTAAAAGTGCTGTGGTCAGCGAAATCGGCAAAAGTGTAAATATTACCAAAAGGGTTACTGTCCTGTTTAGCTATAGCAAGTGTTGTAGCGCTATGTAACAACTGTTTACGCAGTGACATTTGTGGTCATATAAAATGGGTGGTACCCCAGGTACCTCAAAAATACCAGATATAATTGGCTGGATGACCCCTGCAGAAAGTCACGGTGCCGAAATAAAGTCCAAAGGGATAGCTATTAAAACTTTGTTTAGCCTTTAAAACAGAAGAAAACGGTGCTGCTAATGGTATATACAGCACCTAAATATAAAATTTTATTAAGAAGCGGAGGCCATAGAATCTTCTGTTAAAGTCTCGAACTGCGAAGCGATTCCGCTACTTTTTAAGCCTCTGCGACGTACGGAAGTGGTGGTGGTGGTGGATTGACTGCAGCGATTATTCTTGTACGTAGGCTGTATGGCTAGTCTGTATGGCTACGTCTGAATGGCTACGTCTGTATGGCTACTTTTTAGGTTGGCTGGAGACTATTTTGAAGGCTGAAAATTATTTTGAAGGTCTGAGACTATGTTGAAATAAAGAGCGTTATGCTAGAATGATTATTAAAAGAGTATCATACTTTTGAGACCATTTTGAACGGCCGTGACCATTACGGTGACCGTCTCCTATACCCCCCCCCTCTCGCTAGTGTAGGTACCTGCCTCGCCCGCCAACAAGCCTCACGGCACCTCAAGTTACAACAGAAGAGAGGCTTACCTAATTGGATCTATACCTACCTCCCAGGAACCTAAGAGATAGCACGAAGTACCCACCTAGACCCCGCTAGACCCCGACGAAACGTGCTGTTTGAGCTGTGAGCAGCTAAGCATCTCGAGTGAGTACACGCTAAAAATAGGCAGGTACCGGGTCCTCCATCGCCTGTTCAGCTACCCGAACCTCCTTGTTGTTAGGTAGGTACCCAGGTCTGACCATTTCAGCCCTACTTACAACTGGTGGAATGTGATTGCCATCACTTACCTCATGATATGATGCTTACCAAGGTAGTTAAGGCTTCTCGCTCCCCATAGGCTCGTCTGCACCAGTGGGACCTGCCGAAAGCATCATGGACCCTCGAGGTGGGCTGCGATCGATTCGAGCATCCTCCAACCCTTACCACTGTGGTCTGTCGACAGCCGAGAGCTCGGACGGAGACGACGACGATATTCCAGCGAGTAAGCTGCCAATTGTATCCCCTTCGAAACGGCTCTCCCTCTCCGCTTCTCGCCTTCCCGCCAACAGAGCGAAACGATCTCTTTCCGACGCAGTCCAGGGTGGCATAGTGTTATTTCCTGGATCTAAAAAGCCGAGGAACGGATATAATATGGCACCTGTTTCGCGGCAATCTCTTGCGGGTTCAACTTCAGGCTCCTTGCACGCGTCTATTCAGACGAGCTCTCGCACCAACAGCGTCAGCTCCGGAGAGGATGTTCGAGAAGGACTAGTCCGCAGTTTGAACGACGCACTTCGTCCCCTACAGACACGGCCGATACAAGATGATTCTGAGCAACAGCCTGAATCAGAAGGCGCATCAACTGTGCGCCTACTGGACGAGGTCGAGTCGGCGGAGCAAGATGACGCTGGCGACCATATAAAGGACCAAGACTCTCGCTTACCTCTGGGAATTTCCCAGCGAACCCCGGGCGTTGTTGCTTTGCATTCCGATGTCACTGATGGCGTATTGCAGCCCACTCATGGTACAACGGTGCCAGGAGAGACTACATCGGATAGAAACAAGCAAGCAGAACCACAAGTGCAAACGCAAGTGGATACTGTCTTACCCCCCTTGGATGACGTGTGGGGAGTACCAAGCTCGCCTGGGCAGCCGGTTACAAGTGACCAGAGGACGCATCCTGTGAAAAGAAGAGGAAGAGGCAGGCCGCCTAAATTGCCTGCAAATGATGTGCTAGATAGTGCACCGGAAACTAGGAAGAAGTTGGGCCGGCCGCGAAAGCATTATCCTCGGCTCCGCGATGAGACAGATAGAGAGTATACTATACGTATCGCAAGGCTCCAAAAGAAGCCAATACCTTCTTTCGACGACACAGACCTTCAGCCATCTCTGCAACCGTCCCTAGTATCAGACAGCACGACGCCTCAGATCACCCCGGACCTGATTTTGCAGCTGAAAACCGAACCAGATGAAGATGCAGTGGGGACTGTGAACCATGCCGGAGCCGGCGCGGTAGAGACCAGTGTGGACAAGGTCCTTTGCCATGACGACATACACGCACAACACGAATCAACTGAATGCAACGACGGCGAACCTACCAATTCCAATGTTGAGGAATCTGATGGGACGCTCTCAGAGTCTATTGACGGATTCGATAGTAGTTCTGATGGCAGCAGCGAACTTGGCCAGGCCGAAGGCAGCTTTGAATCCGATGTAGATGCTTTCAAGGCCCGCCAAACGAGTCATCCTGAGGACGAAGAGATCTTCGAAGACCCTTCAGATGACGATGTTTTAGCTATTCACCTTGACGAACAACCTCTGCAACAACTCTGTCAGCTTTTAGGCGATAAGTCTTGGGCTGGGGTAAGGAAAGGTTGGCAGTGGCGACATTTTCGCTACGAAGATGCTGAGACTAAACCAGCCCGAGCTCTTCTGCCGCTACTCACGAAGCTTGAGAGGCTGTATGAAGCAGCCCCAAAGGCCCCCAGCTTGGGTGAGCAGAACCGGTTTCTAAGGGAGCATGCAGATATGCTGCGATACTATTTTTATAAGATAAAAAAGGTAGTCCAACACATACGCAATGAACGGCTGAGTGTTCCTGAGCATGACGAGACAGCTCAGAATACCGATCCCCGCAAAAGTAAGAGGATGACACGGGATCTTGTGTTATATGTGGTCCCTATGTTGGCCCATGTTCTCGCCTCTGTATGGGAACTTGGTGGCAAAACACGAATAAGAAAGTCACCAAGAAGATCATCATTCACGAGCACCGTAGTCGAGCTCCTTAAGCGGGCGCTGGGCTGGATCATGCTACTCCATCCTCGGTTGCTGAGTGAGCTGGCACGGTGTCCCTTGGACGAAGAACCCGAAGACTCCGACAAAAACCAAGCCTGGCATGAGCGGAACGAGCGAAGGGAACACGTTAGCCCTTTACTTAATGATTTATATGAGACTATTTCAGCTGCACCAGATCTGCTGGTCGAGGCAGAAGCCCAGGCTAAGGAGGAATTGAGACAACGCCAGCAACAACTCAGACGGGAAGAACAACTTAAACTCCAGCAAAAAGCCGCTGAGGAGGCGAGGCGGGCATTGATAGCGGAGAGGAAAAAGCAGTCTCTGCTATCTATTCGCGCTATACACGATCGCTTCGAGTCCCCAGCGACCTCATCCCGGCCATCTTCGTCCCGGCCATCTTCCTCCGTCACCTTGCAATCAGCTGATTGGACAATTGAGGAACAAAAGCTGCTCTTCGACCGTTTACAAGCTTCGTATCCTGTCTGTCCGGACCTGAACGACCTACGCTGGGAGCTGAACAAGACGCTTGCCCAGACGGTAGCTATGACAGAGCAAATGCTTCAGAAGATGCTCAAGAAAGTATTAGTAGGTTATTCACCGGAAGAGCGGACTGCGAAACTTCGGCAAATTATGCATACTTCTGGCGTGGTGGGAGTATAGTTGATATTGACATTTGGAAATGGAGTTTCACGATTGATTGCAGTTTTCACTAGATACCCCTCATGTACCTTATTGCATAATTCAATGGATATTTCGGAACGGCATATAGAAGGTCTACTGAGTATACCTATGCCTCATTCTTGAAGATGGAATAGCATCAGATAGAAATAGATCTGCGCAGTCTTTTCAGAGTCTGGCCAGGGCCGCCCGCCACGTCATTATTGAATTACGTTATGTATGCAATGGACTCCCGTTATATGCGGATTGTTGCGGATTGTATATTAAAAATACTCGGTAGGTAGGCAGAAGATTAAGTGCCTCGATGTACAGTACAGTCATGAGGCAGATCGATGGACGGGCGCCCGTTTGGATTGGGCACTGACTTCCAAGGAGCCCAAGTCTCAATAGGCTGCAAGGTGAATTGTACACTTACCTAGCTTAGACGGTTACATATCCGGGCAGAGATATGGTACATAGAGTAGCCCATTGGCATCGGCTATCACCCCCCCTAATTTACCTGACGTAGCCATCTGCCTGGAGCAGTTGTCGGCTTCAAGTGTATCCCTGTGGCGACTGCATCGAAATGGCGTGGTGAGAGCCGGAAGGGAGCTGCTCGGGCCTCTGAATGTTTTCGCTGATGTCTCTCTCGCCTCCGCGAGGTGATAATCTGCGCGAAAGGTGAGAATACCACCTAGCCTACGTGTATCTAGGTGTCTCAGGCCTATCCTAGGCATCAGCGAGGTAGCTACGCAGCACCCACGTTTCAATTTCGAGTCATTGATCAACATTTACCCACCACAAGCCATCTGCTATCGGAAGAGCAAGTATTGTAGGTGGCCGTTTATAAAGCATGCCAGTTAGAGACCTGCTCCTCAAGGCGATAACTAATCCAAAAGCCCCCCGCCAACGATAACCTCTACCAGGCTTAGTACAGGGGTGGTCTATGGTGGGCGGGGGGTTATACACTCTGTTAATTAAACTTAGAGCTCATACCTGGGTACGCTTTACCGTCGTTGGTTTGGTAGGGTACCCAAGAGCCACGCTATTACTACCCTGGCCCCGCTTGCAACCGGTAAGCCCCTGTCGAGTTGGCCTGTGATGGTTGGTTTCTGCCAGCAATTGCCCTAACACGGTCTAGCTTCCAGGGTGCTTCGACCCTCTATGGACCGATTGTATGGCGCCCGGTTCAGCGCCAAACCCCCCCGACCAGACGCGACCTTGCAGGCCCGGCCAGCTCAATCCCGCTGTGGTGACATTCATTTTTTGATGAGAGGTCAACTTGCAGTTGTAGATGGTATCCCCTTTTCCTCGGTTCACAAGCAAATCCCGTGTGAATACCTACATACCTAGCTGCCTTTGCGTCTTCCACTGCGCAAGACTAGTCCTGAGTACCTAGTCCGTCCCGCGTTGTTTCATTGTCAGCGTATTATTGGGGAATTGCTCTTTCTTTCTTCTCTAATCCCAACCCTCCTCCGCGACGCGCCTATAGCAGCAGGTCCTCGGCACCAGGGGCAACGAAAGTAAGGCAATTTGGAGATCCGGGAGCTCTGACAGGTCAGTGAGGAACCAACTCAAGCCCACCGTGCCATACATATCACATCGCAAGGGAACCCCCCTTTGTGACGTGTCTCAGCGTGCATCAGCATATCTGTTCGTGATATAACTCGACGTACCCCTGGATTCATGCGGCGCCTCCTTCTGCCTCCCTCGCCCTCCCTCCAATTCACCTTGTCCGACCTTACGCAACGACTGCTGTCTGGCAAACACAGCTAACCCTCCGTCATTGACGACTAGTGAAGCTAACTGGGAACCCGATTGTCAGGATTATCAGTGCCATTGACTGCCCCCTACGCCCCTATTTGCTGTCAAGGTCCATCGGGAGTATTCCTGCCACGACATTCTGTCGGCCGCCATCATGTCTGATACCGAGGGCTTCGAGGTCGTCCAGCACGACGAGTCCATCCCGTCGGGCGAGGAGACGGCCACTGCATCGCCCAAGACCACGGCGAAGTCGCCGAAGTCACCCGCGTCTTCAGTCAAAACCGCCGGATCGACGCCCGCAAAGCGACCGGGCGCCACGACCACCGCCGCTCGTCGGTCCGGCACCGGCACCGCCGGCACCACTAAGCCGGCTACCAGCGCTACGGTGCGAGCCGGCAGCACCCTCAGCAAGCCACCGACACGCCCTCCTGCAGGTACAACCGTTAAGAAACCCGCTGGGACCACCTCCACCACGAACCACAGGTCACAGCCTTCGGTATCGGAGGATGAGAAGAAGAGGTCTACTATATCGTCCGCTGCCCGGCGTTCCTCGGTTGCACCGGGTGGACCAACCTCGTCGCCCTCCAAGACAACTGCGAGGCCAACCGCGGCGTCTACTACCTCTTCACTCAGAAAAGCCCCCAGTAGTGCCACGAGCAGTGCTGCGCCCCGGACTACTGCCACTCGGACAGCAGCCACCGCTGGCACTGCGGGCTCTCGCGCGGTTACTAGCTCCAGCACGAGAACCAGTGCAACCGGCGCCGGGCCTGACGCCAAGAAGCGTCTTTCTTCAGTGACCGGTTCTCCTGCCACTTCCACGACGGCCAGACATGCCTCACGTCCCTCTACCTCTAGCTCGGGTACAGCTGCAAAAGAAGCTGACGAGCTTAAAGCGAAGCTTGCCGAGAAGGAGACCGAGGTTGAAGCTCTGAAGGAACAGGTCTCTACGTCCGAGGAGAAAATAGCCGAGCTGGAAGCCAAAATTAGTGCCAGCGTCGACAGCGTGCAAAGTGCGCAAGAATCCCTCAGCCAAGGTCATGAAGAACTCGTAGAAAGTTTGAAGGCCACCCATGCGACCGAAAAGGAGGCGTTAGACCACCAAATCTCGGAAGCCCTCGCAAAGCTGAAGACCGCAGAGGAAGAGCTGGAGACTCATAAAGCCCAGCTTGCGGAATTAACGAGCGCCCAGGACGCCAAAGATGTCTCAATCAATGAATTACAGACCAAGCTTGAGTCGCTGGAGCTTGATAAGGATGCTGCTTCGAAAGACCTCGAAGCTGCTCTGACCCATGCCGCAGAAGAACAGGCTGCGAAACTAGAAAACCTACAAAAAACTCTGGAAGAGCAACAGCAATCTACAATTGAAGCCTTAAAAACAGCTCATGCTGCCGAACTCGAGCAAGGGCGGGCATCCTCCAGTGACCATGAAAAGGCACTTGCGGATTTGAAAGCCGCCAACGAAGCCCTACAGACTCAAATTGACGAATTGAACTCGTTGAGAGAGAGTGCAGGGGCAGACAGCGCTTCCAAGATCTCTGCTCTGGAGAGCGAACTCGCGGAGCTAAAGGCCAGTGCCGAGCAAGACAAGGCCGCCCTTGCTGCTGCTCAGGCTGAAGTAGAAGAGCTGAAGACAAAGTTGGCCGATTCCTTGGCTGTCGTGGAGGCTACAAAGGAGGAACTAGCCGCTTTCAAATCGGACTTTACTACTATGCAAGAAGAACTCGCCCAAGCTAAGAGCGAAGCGTCGTCTGGCTCTGCCCTCGCCGGGCAGATCAAGGAGATGGAGGAGACGTACGAGAAGCTCAAGCAGGAGCACAAAACCTCCATTGAAACACATGAGAATCAACTAAGACAGATCTCTAAAGACTATGAGGACGAAATCGAAAGTCTCAAGGGAGATGCCTTCTTTAAGCGGAAATTTCATGTCCTTGAGGAAGAGCACAACGACCTGCAGACCAAGTTTGATGAGCTAACCAACACACACAACAAAGCAAGCGAGGCACACACTGAAGAGTTACAAGCTGCAAAAGCTGAGCACGCAGCTGCTGTCCACGCCCTGACAGAGAAAGAAGAAGAGCACCAGCGAGCTCTGGACGCCTTGCAGGCCAACCACGCCATGGAGTTGGAGAGCGCCAAGAGCGGTGCTTCTGCTGATAAAGCTGCTCAGCTTGAGGCTCTCGAAGCCCTGAAAGCTAGCCATGCTAAGCAGATCGAGATCAGCAAGGCGGAAAGCGAAGCTACTCTGGCTACGCAGATAGAAGCTCTGAAAACAGCTCATGTCGAAGATCTACAGCGTCAGTTAGATGCTATAAAGGCAGCGCATGCCGATGAAATACAGAGCAAGAGCGAAGAGTCAGAAGGGTTAAAGGCGGCTCACGCTGAAGAAATCCGTGCTCATGAAGAGGCTTTAGAAGCTCTAAAGGCGGAACATGCTGATGCGGTAGCCGTTCAGAAAGCGGAGGCAGAAGCAGCGCTTGCTGAATTGAAGGCTGCACATGCCCAAGAGCTCTCGAACAAGCAAGCAGATGATAGCGTTCTTCAGACCCAACTAGAGGCAATGAAGCAAGCTGTCGAGGATGCCCAAGCAGAACTTGAAAAAGCGAAAGAGAGCTATGCGGCAAACATCGACGCCCTCAAGAAGGAAAGCGACGAGGCCCACTCGGCTGAGGTAGAGAAGCTGATCACAATGCAATCCGAAGCTGTAGAAGCTGCTAAGAACGATGCCATGACCTCGCACAAGAGCGCTATTGACGCGCTCGAGGTTAAGCATGCTCAGGTCATTGAAGAGCTGGCGAAGAGTCATGAGAACAATCTTTCCGTCGAAATCGAAAAAGTGCTTGCCATGCAGTCAGAGGCGGCCGAGGCGGCAAAGAATGAAGCATCCTCTGCTCAAAAGCAGGCAATCGAAGCACTCGAAGCTCAGCACGCAGCTGCCATTGAAGCCTTAACCAAGGACTTCGAGAGCAAACTTGCCAGTGCCACTTCGGCCACCGCAGAGCATCAAGCATCTGCTTCTGAACTAGAAGCTGTCTTGGTTTCTACTAAGGAAGCTTTAGCAAAGGCTCAGTCTGAAGCCGAGGGTCTGGAGACTGAACTAGCTAGCGCCAAGTCAAGAAGCGACGAGTCCCTTGCGAGGGCACAGGAAGAAGCCGGACAACTTCATCAGCAGCTTGCAGAAACTAAAATGCAAAACGTTGAGTTAATGGCAGAACTTGATGCTGTCAAAAACCAGAAACCCGACACTTCCGTTGCCGATGCCCTCAAGGCAGAATTGGAGGAACTGAAGAAGACGCATGCTGATGCGGTTTCTCAGTCGGAAGCATCATCAGCGAAGGCTCTTAGTGACTTGGATGCGCTACAGAAGGACATCGACGCCAAGAACAACGATCTCGAGTCTTTGAAATCACAATTAGAAGCCGCCAAAGAAGACGCCCTCATTGCGCAGAAAGATCTTGAAGCACATCAAAATGACACGGCAGCAAAGATTAAGAGCCAGGAAGCCGACTACAAGGATATGTATGAGAACTTCACGAATATGGTCGAAGAGGAGCAGAAGAAGCGGGCAGCAGTGGAAAAGGAAGCCAACGACATCAAGTCTCGATTTGCCGAGATGGAAGCTCAACTTAAAGTGAAGGACGCGGAAATCACAGAGGCAAAGGTTCGTATATCTACTCTCTATTCTTACACGCCTTCTTAGTTGGCGATTACGATTAACGAAATATTAGGCACTCGCTGCGGCAGCTCCAGCTAAGAAGGGCCTATCAGCCAGTCGGTTTGCGAATGACGATGCGAATGGTGCGGAGGACGACGATGCGGCATCAGAAGACTCAGGCGCTGCAGGTGAGGAGCCAGATCATTCGTCGGCAGCGATGAGCGCGGTGCGCAAACCCTTACGTTCACCCCTTATTTGCAAGTTGCAAACATACGCGCATCCCTAATTACATTTCCCGCGACCTGCCCGTTTCTTGTAAAGATGACAACTGACTTGTATGATTTATCAGCTGGCTCAGGCTAAGTTATCCCTTAATGGCATACAAGCCATTGACGACGATATGAGGGATCGCAACCTACGGTACGTAGAAACCCTATAACCTGCAACTCCGTTGTAAACAAGTTTTACTTCGTAGGATATGAAAAGTTTTCGAAGATAGCTAATTGGTTGCGTGTAGCATGCTAAAGTCGATGACCGATATGAAGCAAACTTCATAGTGGATAAAGCATGTGACTACGTTGTCGTTTTATACATATTCGTGCTCGGTTCAGGACGTGCTGCCCCGCCCCCCTACCGACAGGCTCCTGCCCCTTTCTTATGCACACTGAGCTGTGCTACGGCCCATTTCAAATATACCCATTATCGCCTTCAGGTTTCATGTGGATCTTGTTCCAGTTTCCCTGCTAGCCAAGTTTGAAGTTTGTTATACAAGCATTTAGTGGCTGTCATGTGTGGATTATGTTGTTGGACAGGGAGGTAAATATACCATGGCTCTCCAAGTGTGGAAGTAAATGTATGTAATGTCCTTACCGGAGGGATTCGTGGATTCTTGCGCCGACTCCCATAGTCTCAGTCGGTCAGTTTGGCTACTCCCGTTGTCTAGTCGATAATGGACGATACCCCCTTTTGGCTTCTCATTTCTCTGCGTGTCTGTGCCACCTTTACTCAATGAATATTATCGTGAACAATCCCAACCCATTAGTCAATACTGTTCTTATGACTATGCCGGGATGCCTTGATTCTGTTGAAATTGGCCAGTACCGGAGATATTGTAATTACTCAATACCGAAGAGCTGAGCCGAACGGGAATTCCGTGAGATTCCGTGTAGGGGCAACGGCTCGGATGGCATCTGTCTGTCGAATTCACCGAACCAAAGAACATGGCCGGGAATGCGGGGGCGGGCCCGTCTCTATCTATCCAGTCGGAGTAAGCATATCTCTAATATGTCGGTCCGTAGAGGCGGCAGGCGCCTGCCTACGAACCACCCGGATCCAACTTCTTATTATACATCAGTATGGTCGATCGAACAAGGGAGTAGAATTTTGAAATTGTACTTCCAATTGGCTAACCATAGGGACCGTAATCGCTCCCAGTATCGCGGAACCTTCCTTGCTACCTAGCTTAGGTACTTACCATGGAGGATCAGAATGCGTCAACAGAGCGTGCCAAAACCGACACTGAAGATCAGCAACAGCAGAAACAGCCATCTCACATCCTAACCCGAGAAACCACGGACCCAAGCACCTTCCACGAGGCGGTGTGGCGCCGCGTCTTCAACCGCAGGCGAGACACGGCCCGGGGGCTGCCCAGGGCCGTCGTACACGCCGCGAGCACGGCGCACGTGAGGGACGCCGTCGAGCTCGCGGGGCGGCTGGGGTGTCGCGTTTCTGTGCGCAGCGGGGGGCATAGCTGGGCTGCGTGGAGTGTTAGACGGGATGCGGTGCTGGTTGATCTGGAGGGGTTGAGGTTGTTGGAGTATGATGAGGGGAGAGGGATTGTGAGGTGCTCGCCGAGCGTTACTGGTGAGATGGTTAATGGGTTTTTGGATGGGAGGGGGAGGATGTTTGCTGGTGGGCATGTAGGTGGTTTTGATATTTTCGTTTGGTCTTTTTCTTTTCTTTTATTTCTCTGCTTTGGGGTGTTGGGAGAAGGTGAGAAGTAAGTATAAGTGTATGCGGCGGTGACTGACTTTGGCTATCGCAGTGCCCGGACGTTGGGTTAGGCGGGTTCCTACTCCAGGGAGGCAGTAAGTCATATTCTTTCTCGTGTGTGACGGCCAGTCTAGAAGCGCAAAGTCTTAAAGGCTTTGCACAATTCTGATGTTCGCGCGGCACGTTCAATTTGGCGATGACTGACCGCTCATGTTGTAGTGGGCTGGAATTGTAAGGTGAGGAAGGGGGTTAGAGAACGAGATTTAAACCGAACGACGGTCAACTGACTTATATGCCATCTAGAACTGGGGTTGGGCTTGCGAGTCTATCGTCGGTATCGATGTTGTCACGGCGGATGCTAGAGAGCTTTACTGTAACAATATTGAAAATCCGGATTTATTCTGGGCTGTAAGGGGTGCTGGACCAGGTAGGTGTCTATCTATATTCTACATCGACTGAGAAGATCTAATTACTGATGACAAGCATCAGGGTTCCCAGCCATCGTCACGAGCTTTCACCTCTTAACGCGGCCCTTGCTAAATATGTATAACAGCGTCTATATATACCCTCAATATATGTACCGTACCGTCTTGCAATGGGTCATCGATGTAAGTTTCTACCTCTATGCATCAGTATTACACGTACCTAGCTGCCTGCACCTTACTTACCATAGCCTCCAGACATGCCCGACCGCAGACCCCGACACGGAGGTAGTGTGTCTGGCAAAGCACACGCCAGACGGGAGAGAGATAGAAATCATAGCCGGCTTCCTCTCCTTCAAACCAAGCAAAGCGGCCGCGGAGAGCGCCATGCAGCGCGTCCACGACAGCAGACCGGCGGGCGCCAAGGTGGCCGTGCTCTGCGACCCGACTGATTTCGCGCGCCAGTACGCCGGGCAGCGCGAGGAGCAGCCTACGGGCTACCGGTTCTGCAGCGATAACGTCTACGTGGATAATGCCGTCGACGACGTCCCGGCTGTGCTGGGGAAGGCGTTCACGTCCCTGCCGACGAAGAAGAGCTTTGTGTTGTATTTTGCTATGAACCCGACCTCGCGACGCCCGCTGCCGGATATGGCGCATAGTGTGCAGTCTGATCACTATGTTGCCCTGTATGCGATTTGGGAGGATGCTGGTGATGATGTGTTGTGTACGGGTTGGGTTCACGATATTAGTAAGTCACCCTCAAGTAGCTTTTCGGCCTTTTTGGTTTCTATGTTTATACCTTTACTCTCTATCTGGTGGCTCTCTCGGTTTCTTCGCTATTGCCTGGAACGTTAAGAATACAGAAATTCGAGGGGCTATAACGGCTGACCCAAGACGTTTGTAGTGAGTGACGTCCAGAAGTATAGCATCGGCAGCTACATGGGTGACGCGGACTTTCAACATCGTACAACGAGGTTCTGGAGTCAGGAAAACGGTGATAGATTACGGGGTATCCGACAGAAGTGGGATCCGGAAGGGCGAATCTGTGGCTATCTTGATGCCGACGATAGCAGCGGTGTTCAAGGGCTGAAGAATGAGTTTGAGTTTGGGAGGTAGGATAGATATGTAACACCGCGATGCGATTTAGGAGTTACTAATAAGAGTCCGTGAGGGTATACTGAGGGTTGTAAGGTAGACCGGCTAAAAAGAAGACTGCGTGGCTTGCCAGGTATTGTACACTTCCTCTACCCCTATCTAAGACGAGAGACCTCTCTCGGATTTGCCAACGATTTACAGAGTCTTGCTCAGAACATGGATACTTTCTGCGATTTTCTTCGACCTTGCACTCATCTCATGGCACTGCAACAAAGAAAACCCTAAATCGCTCGTATCGAGAGAGTCGCAGCTCAGCGACACGTGGTCACAAAATGGCCGTATCAGAATTCATGCGAGGTGAGGCCGTTGGAAGAGCATCTGCCGAGCTCTCCAACCCACCTAGGCATGTCGGCAAGTAAAGCCGGACGAGGGAACTTACGAGCACATGCCATGGCCCTCGGCCTCGCGGTTCGGCACTTAGTTTTCTCCTGCTCCTGTTGTTCCAACTAACTGCCTAGCAGTGGCTTGAGGATCAGTTGGGTATTCGATTGCTCGTTGCTTTTTTAGTCGCTCTTAGTGGGACCATTTGCCTATACGCTGCCTGCATGTATTTGGTATGTGCTTATTCACATTGTATCACAAAAATCCATAAAATAACCCGTATTTTGTAACTGGCATATGCAATGGCCTGCTGTCGTTGAAACTGCATCTCCGCGCCATGCGAGGGCTTGATAGGTAGCAGTAACCAGGATGGACTCATGCATCACCATCAAGGCTAACGTGCATCGCGCTAGCTTTGGCACGTCATAGCATGGTAATTAGTCTGCCAAGATGAGCTGTATGTATGTATGGTCACGATAGTAAACATGTCCTGTTAGATAGTAAGCATTAGATATGGACGATTTGCGTGTGGTTATTGATGGTTACTGATGGTTACTGGTCGCGGCGGCGACGGTAACGACATGTGGAATGGAGGCTCGTCTCCGGTATGAAATTCGGAACTCTCTTTACTCTACACATTACTACTGCAACCAAACAATGACACGAGAAACGAGAAAGAAGAGACGAACACATCCCAAAAGAGCACATAGTGCAGGTGTGCGACCCTACCCCAACCCAATTAGCATACCCCTGGCGACGTCACGGCGTAACCAGGCGTCGGCCCTGCAGCGATCACTCAGGCCGTTACCCAATAGCATCGTGACCTCGTAATGCCTGATTCCCCAGTCCAATCATCCAGGCCTCAGCTTAGTGGACGAGACATCTGCCGAATTTGCCCTAGCAGCCCGACTCAGCTCTATCTCCTCAGAACCCACCCTGATTACCTTGATTGCCTTGGCAATCAAACCACATTTTTCCGTCTTGCGACCACTATTGAGCCACCCAGATGATCCGCTATCCACTATCCGCTACCAGGAGAGGTTGGTAGCCGTGAGCCCGCCCAGAGAAGATATGCGAATTGCGAGCAGGCTCACTCGAGATGCCGCGGGAGAGGGTGAGGGGAATTCTCGCGTAGTCGGGGACCACCCCCGATGGCGAGCTACTGGTAGCCCCTGGTAGAGAATAGCATCTCAAATACCTGGCTGCCTTGCGTCTATCGGCAAATGCTGTATATGAGAAGCGATTCATCCGCGCGCTTGTTGCTGCCTCTTGTGGCCCATTGCCGTGCTCAGGAGGCGGGAACATGACGATTTCACACGCCAGCTATGGATCCAAGAAGATCCTCGGCCCCCCAGCCAGCTTCACCATGTAGTGCTGTTCTCCCAATAAGCATTCAAGCCAGACCGGAGCAATTTTCCTATAAGATAGCCCGCGGAACGCTGAGCCTATCGCTTATTATAGGCCTAATTCCTATATGTTGCTACCGAGAGGACACCCTTTGGATAAGCTTATAGGTAATGGCTGAAATAACAACTTCGAGAGTAGCCGCATTTACCGATTAGCTAAGTTTATACGATCTGTAAGACATACTTCACCCGCTAGGGAAACCACCTGCCCCGAACCCCCTAGCTTTTCACCGAGGACCTTCTAGCTAACACGGATTATGACGAGGCAGGCGATCTCCTTAGCCTCTCCCTCCTGTCCAGTTCGGAACAGAAGCTCGACAGTAGACTAGGGCGTGGTAACCTAAAGGAAGTCTACTAATTTCTAATATATACCTATATATATCAGTCTAGGAGGGACGTTTCAGCTTCGGTACCATACCTTCACACTCTACAGGGGGCGAGAAACTGGTTGCCACGAAAGAACGGACCAAAAAAAGGACAGAATTTCCGGTAGATCATAGCACACGACGTGAAAGATGGAGGTCGAAAGGTCAATAGTCGTGACCTTCATCGCTCGCTACTGGGCGCTGGGAGTAGTCCTGGTAACTGTGGCATGGCTAATAAGAAATCGGTTTCATAACGGCCTGAATAAGTATCCCGGGCCGTTCATAGCTTCGTTGACAGATCTCTGGCGGTTATACGAGGTATGGGGCCGACAATTCGAGGTCACAAATCGCAAACTCCACGACAAGTATGGCGACGTGGTGCGCCTAGGTCCAAATACACTTTCGTTCGCGGATCCGAAGGCGTTGAAGACTATATACGGACTCAATAAGGGGTTCATAAAGGTTTGTAATATTCTCCCCTTCTTCCTAGCTAATCCCTACGGAACCCAGTAAAACTGACCGAGAATAACCCCAGTCGGACTTCTATATTGTCCAGCAGGGAGTTTCAAAAGGACGCGGCCTGGCGACACTCTTCAGCACGACAGATAATAACTTCCACGCGCAGCTCAGGCGCTGTGTGAACTCGGCCTTCTCCATGTCAGCCCTGGTGCAGTATGAGCCGTTCGTGAATAACACGATGAAGCTATTTTTCGAACAGACCGAGCGCCTCTACGTCAACAATCCTGAGGGGTGCGACTTTGTGAGATGGCTACAATTCTACGCCTTCGACGTTATTGGCGAGGTCACGTATAGCAAACGCCATGGCTTTCTAGAGAGGAACGAGGATGTCGATGGCATCGTCAGCTATCTGGGAAATTTATTCCTCTACGTCGCACCGGTACGTCCGACTAATTGTTTGCATCTTCCAATTTTATGTAATACACGAGGCGTAGGAAAGTCTAAAGCAAATGAACTAATGTAAATCTCGGATTTAAAGATTGGTCAGATCCCCTGGCTCGACCGACTGTTCCTGAAGAACCCCATCTACCTCAAGTTGTCGGAGTGGGGAATCGTAGACGCCACGAATCCCATCGTGTTGTTCGCACGAGCGCGCATGACTGAGCGTCTAGGGATGGCGGGGATGGGTAACGACGACCCGTCCTCCAAGCCCCTGCTCCCCATCACCGACACAGAGAAGCTGCAGAACGGCGCCATCGGCAGCGGCCCCGCGTCGCCGGACCTGCTGTCCAAGTTCCTCGCGGCGCGCGACTCGCGGCCCGAGTTCATGAACGACAAGCTCGTGCTCGCGATGGCGGTGTCGATGGCGTTCGCGGGGTCCGAGACGACGGCCATCTCGCTGTCGGCCGTCTTCTACAACCTGCTGCGCAACCCTTCGATCCTGGCGCGGCTGCGCGGGGAGCTCGACGACGCGGCGCGCGCGGGCGCCTTCGCGGACAACGAGCTGGGCATCGTGACGTGGGCCGAGAGCCAGCGCCTGCCGTACCTCGACGCCTGCATCAAGGAGGCCTTCCGCATGTATCCCGCCGCGGGCCTGCCGCTCGAGCGCATCGTGCCCGAGCCCGGCGTCGACATCGCGGGCCACTACGTCCGCGGCGGCACCATCGTCGGCTGCTCCGCCTGGCTCATCCATCGCCGCCCCGAGATCTTCGGCGACGACGTCGATGTGTATAGGCCCGAGAGGTGGCTCGTCGACGAGTCGCTGCCTGAGGCGCAGAAGGAGGAGAGGGAGCGGCGGATACGCGAGATGAACGGGCATATGTTCCAGTTCGGTATGGGCGCCCGGACGTGCATTGGCAAGAACATCAGCTTGTTGGAGATGTACAAGGTTGTGCCGAGCCTTTTAAGGAGGTTTGAGGTTAGTCGCTCTCCTTCTTTCCCCTATTATTACCTCTTTCCGTCATCAGACTCTTTCATTTCCTTATCATACATTCCCGCCTGTTTTCGGAACCTCGTTTGTCCCCTTTTCCGTGTTCAACTATTTCTCGTGTAGCCGTATACAACCGTATAGAATGTTGCTAACAAATGACGCCAGATTCGCTTCAAGGACCCCAGTCAAGAGTGGAAGACGGTCAACGCGTGGTTCATCAAGCAGCAGAACTTCAAGACGATCTTCGAGAGGAGAGAGTTGGTGCTACCCGATGGCCGGGGAGAGATAAAAGCGTGAGGATGAAGCAGAAAACATGTGGTCGGGAGGGGGATGGGCCGCACGCTGATTATCTTGAGAAGCGAAGATTACGCTTGTTAGCTTGATCGAACCGTCGGTGGTGACCGTACCTAGTACACATTATGTATATAGTCGTTTCCTAGCTGGATACACATATTAACACTTAACCTATTGGATTATAGAGACAATGTCGATATACGTGCTCGGCGTTATCCTCCACGGAGCTGCACAATACTGGTTCATTTTATTACTCGTGTCTGAACCTCGTAAGCTAATACAACGGCGTATCGAGAATATTTTGTGCCAGAATTCAATAATCTTGGAGGTCTCTGTTAACTATGCGCCGGTCGTGTTTTTGGTAATTGAATATGTAACGATGCAGGGTTAAGCACCGCATATCAGACCACCCAACAGAATCACGAAAGTCTGATCGCATACTGAAAAATCACTTCTAGAGAATCGAAGACGGCTTCTTAGAGTGTGACGGTAAGACTAGGATTCTCCTAAAAGGCGACAAATTAGACGAGGTTGCTATCCCCATCATTATCTCTGGCTCTAAGGCGCTGAAACCAACATAGGCAATATAACAATCGTTCTAAAGGCGGGCACATCTTCAAGCGACACTTAACGACGTAATCGAGTATAATTCGGGCGCCTGCGATGTATGGGCTCGGCAATGCTGCGGTTCTTAGAAATAGGAAAGCTTATAAATCCCCCCGCTGCCCGTCTCATGGCGTGCCTTGGTTATTGATGTGACATCGCAGAAATCCCAGCAAAGGCTGGCGTCAGCAATGACCGCTTGGAAGAAGTGATCTACGATATGGAAATCTCGACAATCCGCAACGGAGTTCGCATCTCGAGTTAAAGTCCGATCTCAGTCGCATTTATTAATCTTAGACAAGCATGGGTGAAGAATGACTAGAAAGCGGTAATAAATACCATGATCATGGTGGTTTTACTTGAATCACTACAACAACAGTAGGAATACAAAATATAATCGAATGCATCGTGAAATTAACATGAGGTAACATTTGGGTAAGCGCAGACATCCGTCTTCGCTGGCCAAGAACAACGCCAAAGAGGGTTATGACCTACCCACTCTTGGTATAAGATGCCAACTTAGACCGATAGTCAGTCATCATTCCATCTTTCACCACGACTCATGCCATCATGCCAGACCTAAACGACCTAAACCCAGCAGCCATCGAGCTCCCACGGCGTCTAATCCGGGATCATGCCAACTACCTCTTAGCGCCGAGCCCGGACTCATTCACGGCGCAATTCGGGAATGCCTTCCCAGCACCGCACCTCCTCTCATCCGATCTCGGGCAAACAGCCGTCTACGAGCTGCCAGCACCCTCAGGACAACCCAAACGGCGCGTCCTCCTCGTGCACGGGCTAAACACCCCAGCGCTGGGCTTAATCCCCCTCGCCAAAGCACTACAAACCCTCGACGCCTCCGCGCACATCGCCCTCTTCGACCTCTGGGGCCACGGCCTCTCGTCGACGCCGCTGGTACCGCACACAGCAGCCATCTTCCACGCGCAGATCCACCAGGTGCTAAGCTACCTAGGCTGGACCTCCGCGCACTTGCTGGGGTATTCCTTCGGTGCCTCGATGCTCGTGCAATTCGCGCTGTATAATCCCTGGGCCGCGCAGTCCGTGGCGCTGCTCGCGCCCGCGGGTATCATCGACACGCAGCGTCTCTTCAGTGAGAAATTGCGGGATTTACTCGCGGAGCCCGAGGGCAGGGAGGCGGAGGCGCGGGACGCCGTTTTTGAATTCCTTGAGGGTCCCGGCCCGCTTGTGGTCCCTGGGGACTGGGCGGAGCGCGTGCGGCGCGGGGAGGTTGTTGCTGAGGCGTTCCGGGAGTGGGAGGTCAGGGAGCACCCTGGGTATCGGCATAGTGTGTTCAGTATGTTTCGCGAAGGGAATACGTATGGGTGTGAGGAGTATTTTCGCCGGTTCGCGCAGCTGCCGCTGAGGAAGGCCGTGGTGCTGGGGGAGACGGATGAGGTTTGCCGGGAGGACCAGCTGAAGGAGCTTGGATTCGATAATGTTGAGGTTGTTAAAGGGGCTGGTCATGGAGTTGTGCGTAAGAAGCCTGGAGAGGTTGCTCGTATTGTGTATGAGATGTGGACACGATAGAGTCAACGCAGCAGGTAAGAACAATATAGCAAATAAATATAATAGAGACTAAATTCTGTGTATGGTCTTTATTTAGCCCGGACATTGTATCAATGTAGCGTGCGGACTTTATTAGGTTATAGTCACATTTCTTTTGCGAGTATATCTACCGCCTTGGAATATATTATGACGGCGAATCTTTCTCTAGGGCAACACGCTGACCTGGTCATCGAGGAGATAGCCCCAACAAAAGTTCAGTTTCTGCATCTGAATCATAAATAACAGACATAAAAAAACAAATCGGTTTCCAACTTTTATTTATCAATCAAATCCGACATATTAAGATGCTCACATAGAGGAACTATGTCTAACACAATCAAATGCCCCTATACTCACTCATGTTTGGAACGTCTGGCACATACGTTTGAAAGATCCATTAGGTGAAAACGTATCTTTACGCAAAAATAGTAAAAGAAGAAGTAAAAAAGGAAAATTGACCCACGAGGATATTGAACCCCCTCTGTCTAGCGATGTATGCTAATGATACTGGCGCTGAATAACCATATTCAATGGAGATGTGCCGCCAGCCCGTACCAACTGACCCATTTTATTATTTCATTCACTATGAGTATTGAGGTAAAGCTAACATAGATACTCCTTTTCGCGGTCGTGGGGGTATAAGGTTTGCCATAATGCTCAGGCTCACCTGACTCAGCCTGGTGAGCTGGATATACGGTCGTAGGTTTGGGTCGAGATGAGTTAGTTGTAAGGGGCAGGACCCCTTATCCAGGAACGATCATGTTAGCCTTGGATAGTGTTGAGCAAGGTCAACACGCATATCCGTGAGGAGTTTGACGCTCTAGTACTTGATTGTGTGTTTACCACCTGGCAGTCTCATAGAGTATAGCTTCGTCTCTCCTGGTCCGTCCACGAAATCAATACTACTGAAGTCCGCTCCTTTACCATCTACCAGGATGGGGGCCGACGATTCGGTTTTGCAATTGGTAGGAGGCAAGATAACTTCCTTCGTTGCCTCCTTCGGTACTTCGACCTGGGCGAGAATGCAGCCCGTCGTCACGTTTAGATGCAATTTCGCGTAGTATTTCCCCAATGTGGTGACGAATCCCCCCTGAACATCCTTCAGGTCTCCCATCTGAGGCGCAAACAGACATGTCTCGCCCGCTAGTCCCGTCACACTTAGACCTAAGGTTTTTTCTGTCAGTGCTGTCACGGGACCTGTAGACCACCCGTGGGCATGCGATGTGTACGAGTACACTTCATCATAACCTGCGTCGTGGCGGTAACCAAACGTTCCGTCGGTCAGATACCCCTCGATCATCGTAGACTGAGTGCCGTTCTCATTATTCAGATACCAACCCCAACTCGTGCGGATCAGGTCAAGGGCGCGTTGGGGTTGTCGAGCTAGGAGATGGGCTTGGATCTCGAATGACGTGATAAATGGGGAGACCTCGCCGGGGAGCTCCGGAGACTCTGGCCCAATGGCCTTCCAATTCTTCGTCAGCCAGGAAGATATCGCTTGTCCTTGCTTTCCAGTCCCTTTCACAACGCCAAAAAGAATGGCGAGGGAATTACCGTCTTGCGGATACAGCCCAGTATCGTAAGGATCGTAGTTGTCCTTAAAGGCACCAATCTGCGCGTCCCAAAGCTTCTCATTGATTGCCTGTCTAAGTGTCACGGCAGTCTGTAGCCAGGAGTCGCTCGAGTCTGTTGTATCACTCGCCCACGTTGCCAAGGTTACGCCCGTAACCAATGTGCGATAGGCAAGCATCTGGGCCGATGCCAGATACCCAGAAGAGTTGAATCGGCCCCAGTCGTTTGGATAAAGCGTAATATTCAGGAGACCTATAGCGGGGTCGATTTGAGCGAGAATCAAGTCCATGGCAGCCATATATTTCGCCCAATAGGTTTCAAGGAACTCTACGTCGCCCGAATAGAGAACGTAATTATAAAGACCTATCATGGTCCACCTGCGTGATATGAGATACGAGAATAATAATGTACTTGAGAATTGTCTCACATATGATAGGTATTGCTCCCTGACGCGCTTAACGGTGGTCCAGAAAACGGCAGCAGTCCCGAATCAGCCTATGTAAGATGAGTAACCAGCCAGGCGGAGCAGACCTCAATAGCGAAACAAAAAGTATTCACCTGATTATCGTATAATGTTTGCAGTGAATTCTTAATACTCCTAAAGTAAAGGTTATTTATAGGCTTTTGTATACTGCGGGAACGGAAGTCATACTCTAAGTCCCCCGTACTGTAAAAAGAAGCAGGGCCAGCTACACCCATATCCCCTGGCCATACAGTTCTGTCTCTCTTTGCGCCGTCTACATTGATCGTATTTCCTGGGCCCAGAAGCCCGTTGTTTTGCCACGTTGTGTTGGGTGAAGGCCATGTTCTACCAGTAGATGGTGCAATGGCATTAAGCTGTAACGTGTAGGCTCCAGAATACCAAATCCTGTTCAGGAAGTCATCGTTACTGTGGAAGTAACCTTGATATGCCCGAAGATTAGACCACGTTGGCTGAAAAGACAGTTCTAGATTGACGTTATGAATCGTCACAGAAGCTCCATCGCCCAACACGAATAATGTCAGGTATCGAAATCCGCCCCGCAGGTTTTCTGTCGGCATAAAATAGGTGAAATTTCCAGTCTCGGAGAATGTGCTGTAAATTGCGCCGTCCGATCGTGCGTAGTTGCCATTGCTAGAGTCTGAGCTGCGTCCTACCCAATTCTTTGCCTCTGTAAAAGCTAGACCTAAGGAACCATTCTGGATGACTGACGATACTGAATACTCGATGGAAGCAATACCCCCTACTTCCTGACCAAAGTCCAGGTAAATACCGGAATCGTTACTGCTGACAGTGGTAACTGCTGGCCAGGTAGCGATTTTTTGACCAGTCTGAAGGCTGTATATAGCCAAAGGGCTCACGCTTCGCGTCTCAGGAGCAAAGTTATTAGCGTCCCATTCACCGGTGAAGACAGCGGTTTTAAGACTAGAGCAGGGAGTCTCTCTCCAACAACTTTGAGCTGATATATGCTGGGTAAGGCTGAGAAACCATGTCGCTAAGAAGAGCACGGGGAAAGAGATGAAAGAACCCATAATAAGCAGGAAGAACACAAGACCATGTGCAAAGAATGTAAATGTGAATCCAGATTCATGCGTGGGCCCTAGTGGGACATTATAAAGGATATTTTGATGTTGTTTGCGAATAAAGCAAAGCTACCAACCTTGCTTCGACCTCAGAAACATGCATACGCGCGTACGGCAGTAGCTAAGATAGGCAGCTGAGCCGATTCCAGAGTCAAGGGGTTCCCACCGGCCGGGAGTGACCCTGATCTCCGGCTGCGGTCGTCACGCAACTCTCGAGACCAGATCTCGAGTCTACCAGGCCGAGCACGCTGCCAGGTGAATCCGATGTATTGGGGCCGTATCGCTAAGATGCAGAATCC
Source organism: Xylaria sp. FL0933 (assembly GCA_022578765.1). Taxonomy (NCBI): domain Eukaryota; kingdom Fungi; phylum Ascomycota; class Sordariomycetes; order Xylariales; family Xylariaceae; genus Xylaria; species Xylaria sp. FL0933. Next base: position 364,773 of record MU389752.1, read on the forward strand.
TGGTGCCACGGAGCAATACAACTAAGATTTCGCCTAGCAGATAACTGAAATAATGTATTGTAAAGATAACGACGGTCGCCAAGTTGACTGGAGTTTGCCTGTAGTTTAAGTAGCAAGGCTGGCCTGCTTGGTGCACACGCGGCCAGACGATCTGGTCTGGACGTCCCACCTCGCCGGCAGCGCCCAGGCTCAAACTGGTAGGTCATTTTGTCTTGTATATGTCTCTTCCCTGGAGAGAGAGAGTCACCTGCAATCCCGATTCGCATCATAAGGCATGAGAAGGAGATTCGGTTATGCGGGGCTACTTGAAGACCTGCAATGCCTGACCTGTGATGACCACATGGCGTGCCAACGCGTGGCGTCCTCTTTCGTCTCATCCATCGTTCTGGTAACCCCGAGGTTTGGCGACTAAGACACGCAAAGACAAGTTCCTTAGTGTGCTTAGTCTCCCTACAATGAAAAACGCAAGATCAATCGCTTGCTAGAGACCATCAGGCCTGTGTGCTTGAATACTTGTGGATAGAGTTATCGGGATATACACAAGCCACATCGAATTGGCCTATGCATGCGCTGCCATGCAAGCCAAGATCCCGTGCTCGATACAGGGTTGATCCCGCTTGGCTCGTCTATTTCTAGTTCGCGCCGCTGCTATGTACCGGCATCACAAATGAAATTGCTGCAGAAGGGGGCGTCTTGGTCTTGCATGTCCCTTAAGAGCCTCTTGTTGAGCACTAATGGGCAGAATATGGCCAGCTCTCCGCCTCGATACAAGGTCTCTCGAATGACACCATGCTTGGTTACTTTAAATGGCATTGTGCTCGAAGCGAACAAGACAGCTCCAGATCGATCGATCAGCGAATGGCGAGGATCAGGTTCCTCCCCCCTGCACTCGCTATAGAACCAGAAAGGGCGGCTGATCGACAACTTGCGGGGTAGGTTGTGAGTAGGTAAAGTGGCAGCAGTGTAGAACTCGCCTACTACGATACGCATTGAGAGCCCATCAATATATATAGATATTGCGCACAGTACATCGAGTCATTTGCTGATACGGAATATTCAGATCTTCAGCCCTTAATAGACCTTAGGAGAAACGATGGTTGGCGTGTATAAGTTTAGACTGGTATCACAGGGGTCGCGGAGAAGAGTATACTCCGTGGGTATACTCGGTATGACGAAATATTCTCTAGCTGGCAGGCTTGGCTGATTGGATCAAGCGGGATGAAAGCCGATCCTATGAGGATCACGGGGTAGAGAGAGCTGGTTTCCGAATTCACACAGGGAGTTTTCTTAGTCTTCAAAACAAAGCGATCACCTGGAACAAGAGGACCAAGGGTCGAGCCGAGCCGTCCATTCTTGCATCCGAGATACGTGACTGAAAACTGTTTGTAGTATTAGATAAATAGAGTACATGGAACATACCTAATGTAAGAAACAACGGCCGGGCGGGCAGAATTTCGGATGTCATATGTCAGTATACAAGGATACTTCTAGGTATCTACTAGGCGGTGTAGGTGATGGACCCTGTCCCTATGAGTATGTACGTCGTGTACTGCTAGTATTGCTAGTGGATTTATGCTCTGTATGTTGTAGGTATGAGTTGTATAAGCAGCTCGCATCAAGAGAGATAGTCGTAGCGGCACATGGAACATGTATCAACGAGGTGTCGTTAGTTTCCACAATAGCTGCGCAGTCTAGTGGCAGCCATACAGCCAAACCTAATATAAACCAAGCGATTTTCGATAACCCGAAGCCTTTGCGCTCCCGTGCCTGAGCAGTGCTGCAGCTAGAAAAGCAATGAAGTCTCAGTCCACGTGATGCCAGTGCCCTTTAGAGCCCTTAACAGACCATAAAAGGATTTTGCTTCTAGGGGCGTCAGCTTGTTATGGGCGAGCTACTTGGGGTCTGACTGGGGGGTTTGTGAGGGGCAAATTGAATGGCTGCCGATGCATAACATGGTGCTAACTCAAAGGGGTCCTAGCGACCCTGACCGCACTAAGAAGGCGGCTCGGGGTTGGATGGAGATTGGACAGATGCTGGACCGTGGTTCTCGCAGGGGACGTGGGCGGGGACGAGGGCCCTGCGCTGCTGCTCCTGCTGGCGGCTGCTCTGGTCTGCTGGCATGCTGCAACCTAGCTGCACCTTTTCGACAAGACGGTGACATGACCAAAGTCGAACCAGGAGTCGATTTGGTCGTACTTGCTGCGATATGCCAGACTAACACCGAATACCGTCCCTTCAATATAATCAATACCGTCCCTAGGTAGTACCCTTCACTGCTGAAGCTCTGTGTCTACTGAAATAGCAACAGCAATTTACTACCTAGGTAAAGTAGATATCTGCAGAAGCACCAGAGAGCCTCCCTATCTAGCTTGGCTCCGCCCAGATATATCTCTACACTGGAGCGCTACTTAAGATATTATTATCTAGGGTAGACTGGGCGGGCTAACTAACTGACTACTTAAGTACTTCCCTACCTGTCACTTACCGGGCTTGGCAGGAGACCGTTGGTAGCGAAGCCGACCTACTAAGTACGCATATGAATATGAATTCCGTCTAGGATACCTACCACTTGCCTATGAGCTGTTGTCGTGGCCGTGGTACACGACTTCGTCGCCTTGCGTTGCCACCGGCCCTTTTCTCTCCGCCTACGACCTTTGCCGACGTACGTCTAGGAGAAGCCTGTCCGCTTAATCTTGTACTGCCCATATACTAGTAGAAGCCATACAGCACGAGCCAGACGGATTTAGCGAGTCGATTTACAGGGCGTTTCCTCCCACCCCCCTTTTTTCCCCGTCACACGCGCGCATCCGCCTCCAGTCTCCATCTCCGGCCCGTCACCACGCCTTCGCCTTAGAGGCTGCCACAAAGGCACTCTGCCAGCGCCAACCACCAACGAGCGAGTGAGCGAGCGAACAAAACGCACGAACGAGAGATTGACTGCGTTGGCCCGGCTCCGAGACACATTCTGCTTGCAAGCGACAGATCCCGCCCGATCCTTTTAGCCCGACGCTCAACACCCATGCTGGTCTCGCGAAATCCTTCCCTAGAACCCTGCTTCGTGCAACCCGACGCAATAGTAGGGCAGTCGTGGGCAGTTGGCCTCTGCTGAGGTCGCCCGACTCTCTCTATGATGGTACGCCCCCTTTCTAAGGCCCGTTGCCGGCATCGTCGGTTGCGCTGCCCGCCCAGCCCAAGCCCGACCCCTCAGAGACCTGAACGATGCTTTCTGTACCCATCCCTTTGGTTGCTCCACAAGAGATTTGTATATTCTCGAAAAGATGACAGCCCCGTGATCTCTACGTAGACTGGTATGCCAGCGACTAACGGCTTTTTTTTGTCAATTCTAGACCTCTCGACGAGTTCGCGATGTCGGTGGTGGTGGTAGCAGCTTCGCCAGCCGACGTGGCCATGCCAACCAGCTCTCTATATCCGATACAAGCCATCACATCACCGAGACCATCGGCACTATGTATGGTGATGACGATGACTACCAGAGCAGCGAGTCACGGCCCTTGAGTTTCATCGCAGCGCCCCGCGGCGGAGAGCAGCTGTCTGACCGCCGTGAACTGGAGGTGTCGCCTGCCGATGAACACCGACTCAGGCTTGTACGGTCAACCTCGAGCGAGACCGGCTCTTTGAATGGAAACCCGTCTAGCAGGTCTCAAACACAGCCGGCGGGCCGGACGAATCTGTCGAGAACCACTTCGAATGCGAGTGCGACGAGTCCTGTATCCCCAGGAGGCCCCATGTCACCAACTCTGCGCGACATGCGTGATGGATCTGACTCGTTTCCCCTGACGAACATCGACAACGCAAGCGACATCGCGCAGGAATTGAGTAATCTACAGGCGTTACGTAGGCTGTCAATGGATGTTTCGAATAATAGTGATCCCGACTTGCTTCCCTTCCAAGGAATGTCACTCGTGGCCATGCCTTCCATTGCGCCCAAGGGAGACGACGATACCGATCCTTCAAGGCTCCTGTGGGTTCCCGCAGGAGTGCACCCGGAGCTAGCGCCAAGCGAATTTAAGAACTTTGTCGAAAAACGAGTACAATCTATGAAGAGGAGGTCTAGCGAGAAATCCCTTTCTCCCGACAGCCTGGCCCGGAGCGACTCCGGCAGCTTAAGGAGGAAAAAGTCCATGCTATCGAGACAGGTTGCGAGCAGCAGTGGTCATGGTGCCGATGGCTATGTGGATGGTGCCGAGAGATTAGAGAGGAAACGATCCCAGGGGCAATCCGAGCATAGTGTACCAGAACTAAGCATTGACGAACTCATGAAAGACCCGACTAAAGCAGTTCGAAAACTTACACTTGATTCGCAAGGAGGGGATGACTCATCAAATATGGACGACATGCCTATATTACCTGTGGCACCCGGTGCTGGTCTTCGTCGGTCAACACGCACTACTTACAGGAAAGGTGGAAGTTTGAGGAACCGCCAGGGTTCTCTAAAAAACAATGACCGTCTTCCCTTCTCTCAGCGGATGGCTGCAAGAAGGAATGAGGGTGGTGAAGACGGCTCGGCCAACTCTGAGTCGCCACTGGATGCTCCCCCAGGCCACGGCTTGATACGGGTACAATCAGAACCAATATCTGAGAATTTCTCAAGGCCTTCCAAATCTGTTCGAAGGCAGCAGGCTTTCGATCAAGACTCTATAAACACATACGAACGCAATGCACAAAATGACCTTCAAGAGCAAGCTCAGCCTCTCCCAGTCAGGCCATCCGGACCAAAGCGCATGGCCTCAGATCATGATCGTTCCTTTACACCAACCCCACAAATTATTGAGACACCTCCTGTTGAAGAGGAAATCGCTTCGAAAAGTTACGATGTTAACAGGCCGTTCCCTGAGCGATCTTCATCCCAACGTGGTACGATCCAGAGCGCGCCTCACCAACCATCCGGTGTCTCAGACCCTCCCCCTCGTTCGAATAAACGCCCAAATTATGACCAGGCAAAGCAAGTCTCGCCACAAATCCAAGCAACGCAGGCGGGTGCGCAGCCCAAAAGATCGCCAACGGCACCTAGCCAAAGCTTTGATGACACAGCTCAGACTTCTCCATCTTTAGCACCAGGCAGTGCTTCTAGAACAGACACTCTTACCTTTATTCCGACATTCTCTACGCCCGAAGAAAAGAAGCCCGAGAAGCGAAACAAGAAGGATAGCTCCGAAGGAGGGTCTTCCAAAGGCTCCTCGTGGAAATGGTTCAAGAGTGATGACAAAGAGAAGAAGAAGAAAGAAGAGGAGACGAAAAAGTCGAAAACCAAGGCCTTTGCGGAGAAGGCACATGATAATGTCCGGCTCGACGTTCTACAGAATTCGATCGACACAGCATTGCACAAAGGGCGAGAGAGCCTCTTGCTCGACCGCGACAGCATAGATAGCAAACTGGAAGAGGAGAGGCGAAAAGAGAGCAGTCGGAAATCTGGAGAACAGAAAAAGGAAAAAGATGGCTTGTTTTCTTCCTTTTTCAGTAGTAGCAAGAAGAAGGGCGATAGGGACTCGGGCAGTAGGAAGTCTCATCTGCAGCGGCCGCAGTCACCGGAACCAGTCCCGTATCGGCCTCTACGACCCGATGTCGACTACCATTGGACCAGATTTCCGATCCTTGAGGAGAGAGCCATCTACAGGATGGCACATATCAAGCTTGCAAATCCACGGCGCGCATTATACAGTCAAGTCTTGCTTAGTAATTTTATGTATGCTTACCTGGCCAAAGTCCAAGCCATGCACCCACAAATCCAAGTACCACAGTCGCCTCAGCAAAAGAGACTTCAGGAAGAAGAGAGAAAGCGAAGAGAGCAAGAGCAGCAGTACTTGGAGCAACAGCATGCTCAAGATAGCATCGATCGCTATAACTTTGAGTATCACCGAGTAAGTTAAATGTTAGTGGTCCCCTCTGAATCAGTACTAACGTGCACCAGGAGGCAAACCAGTACTCAGATCCAAGCATGCAGCACGATGCGGGCGATTATCCTGAAGCAGCCGAGATCTATGACTATGACCATGGTAAGGATAATATTCAGGATGGGGGTTATGGAGACGACTATGGCGGAGCCAAGGATTATTACTCTTACGGTAATCAGAATGGGCAGCGGCAGGACAAGGAGGAGGAGATGTGGTAATCTTTATGGCATGCGACGGAAACACGAGTTTAACGAGAGCGTCTTCTTGCTTGTATACCTGGCCCAGCCAGTGCATCTACGGGAGTTAAGGGGAAGGGAAACCACGCTTTTTGGAGGGTGTTAAATCATCAGCCCTATCGTCGGAGCATATATCTCCCTCTTGGAGGGCTTTTCTTTCTTTGTTTCATTTGACTAATTAGCATGGTGGTCTTGTAGCCAATCTTTCAAGTGTGGCGTTGCCAGCATAGAGAGCATGACGCTGAATGTCAGTTTCAAGATGCATAAAAACAACCAGATGTATACAATCCACTAACTTGGTGACCGCAGCCTCCCACGTGCGGCCCAATGTTCAGTTGCTCTTCGGATAGGCATAGAAGGCCTAGGTAGTGTCGTTTTGTACTGCTTAGGATAGGCACATGATATGAATTAGTTACTACAACGTTATCATAGGTTAAACTGTAGCATGATATATGAAGAGGATTCAAGTTATCTCCTCAGCTCACTAAACTCGTGCAAGCCGGACAGATCGCATCTAAGGTTCGCGATATATTGAGGATGGTCATTTTTATTCGTGGAAACGAAGGGAGCGTGGACGTATAATGCATAATTCATTTGAACAATGAGACCCCTTGGATTATGGGTAGATAGCTGGGAATGTACAACAACTGACTTGACAGGCTATCAACTGCATTTGCATGATAAGGAATCGAAGGCACATATCACTGTGAGATGGTGGTACTTTGTTATACATACAATTCATGGAGTCTATGAGCGTGGTGCCTACTACTCGAGAATCTTACCCCAAGCAATTTTTACCATGATGGATATACTGAAACGATACTTGATAAAACGATGTGGTAATGGGAGTTGGAGGTCGGTTTCATAATAAGCCCTACGACCCTGACTAGTATTCAAACCTGGTGCTGAGTTTTGCGAAATTGGCTGAAGTTGACTTCCAAGAATTATAACACTAGGTGAAAAGAAAATGCTGTGTGGCATTGTTATGAGATATCCCGAAGAATTTGGTAAAAGCGTTCGGCTTCCTTTCTACCGAGCACGACCTATGTCTTCGTACCAAAAGGGATCTGATGAAGATTGTCTATAATTCAAAGACGGAGATAACAAACTCATGACTCTCTCACCAGGATAATGGATATTGTGAAGATATATCGAGGAAGCTAGAGTTCTTAAAGATGAACTTTTTAAAGGATGTTATGGAGTTTATCCCGCTTCCGCTATAACTATTGATCATTGGATCAGGACCTGAGATCGGCATAAGTAACACACACTGCGGTTCACGGAATTCCGTATCATGAACCTGGAAGATCACTGTCGTATTATAGCGATTTACAGTTTGTGTTAAAACTTGGCTGAGCCCCAAGAGCTTAGACCGTGATGGTGTGTACGTAATCAGTGAGGTGCCCCTGTTTTATGCCGGTGTGCTGATAATGTACCGAATGCGAACCCGAGCAGCCACATCTTCACGCTAATGTAGACTGTTCTATATCTAAATAATTACTTACTCATCTACCTACCTACTCCAGCAGATATACATCGTAGGAATAGTCCTTCGTTTCAAAGACTTCAAACCGCCGGGCTGTATTTACCACAACTCCCTGGGCTATGGCTATGCTGATCGGGATTCGGACAGCTTGGCGGCCCGCCTTTGCACAGCCCCAATGGTAATAATCTGGGTAGGATATGCATCATAGGAATTGGGGACTTTTGCTTCAAATCCAAGTATAAAGTATTACTATGAAGAAGTCATAATTCTTTCAAACTGGTGCTTGCAAGATGGTATAGAGCCGACTAGAAGTTCCAGAACATTTTGTAGATCTATGACCATCGACTCCTACCAGTTGTACGGGTTAAATTGAGCAGTTGTGTGGAAGATAGCGAGCTCTAGCGGCCGGCGCGTGACCAAGGCGACTCCTTTCTCCACGTTCTCAGCTGCCGACTCTGAAAACGAAATGGGATCCCGACGAGCCCATGCGAAGACGCGAAATGTAAGTGAAGAATTTCGTTTTTCTTACAGCCAGGTCGCTTTTCATTCTCAGTCCTGTCATCAGCTCTCATTCTATTGCCAATTGGTTACAATGCCCAGCTTTCAAGTGCATTCGAGCAGCCTTAGGTGCTATGAGATTGGATATAGTATATGCTTCATAGTCTATACACGTGTCGTCTTTGGCAACTGCCTCTAACATAAGAGTTCGCAGGGTATATTACTCTCATATCTTAAGTCCGTTCTAACACTAACATCGTGAGACCAGCATGTGGACAGTGCAAGAGGCGGAGAGTCCGAGTACGTTGCGGTCCCTTGACGCATTTTCGTCCTCGACACAGAGAGAACTGACACAAACTGAAGTGCAACTTGCAGGGGCCCGTCTGCGCCCACTGCGAGCGACGCAAGGAGCTCTGCGACTACACATTAGAATGGGGGCCGGTGACAGCACGCTCCGTTATACCGGCAGCGACCAAGGAATCTAGGGAGCCTTTCAGATGTCCTACGCAAGAGTCGATATCGGCGGCCCTTGCTAGCCGAGCAACGATGCTACCGCCGCAGCCATCTCTAGTCCTTCAGGAGGCCTTCATAAACGTCGTGCGCTGGTTTCAAACGACCTGTGAGCCACCGCGGACGATGATGCCGGCAAGGTACCTGGAATCCTTCGAGTTCAAGCCGCAGTACTCGTCGGACCCGCAGATCTTCCACTACCTGATCCCCTACGTGACGGCCGTGAGCGCCCTGTGCAGCCTCCGCCGTGACCGCTCGCGCGAGCCCGAGCTGCTGCCGTCGGCGTACCACGCCAACGTCACGGCATCGCGCGCCTTCCGCGGCATCGAGCGCGAGGTCAACAGCACCAACTGGCCCTCGATCCTGCTCGTGACCCTCTGCAACCTCATGTTCTACTTCGCCGCGGCGCAGTTCACCGCGCCAGAGGACTTCGACTACCTCGAGATCTTCCAGCACGTCCTGCGCGGCACGGGGGGCGTCCGGAAGCAGATCCTCGAGCATCTCATCAGCATCGGCTTCCTGAAAGAGATGCCCGTATCCTCGCCGTTTCACTTTCTCTTACAGTACCGGCTCCACCCCCCAAACGCAGCAAGTTCAGATTCTACAGTACTACCACCACTACCATCACCACACGATGACGAGGCGGAAGCGCACGCGGCCCTCGCGCTCCTCGCCTCCTCGGCACGCCACCCCGCCGACACCCCGCCGGAAACGGTCGCCGCGTGCGCCGAGGCGCTGGCGCTGCTGCGGAGGTGGGCCGCGGCGATCCGGTGCGCGCCGCGCAAGTGGGCGCACTTCTTCTACTGGCCGTGCGCGGTGTCGCCGGCCTTCGTCGACGCGCTGACGGCGCGGCAGCCCGTCGCGACGCTCATCTTCGTGCACTGGTGCGCCGTCATGCGGCGCGCGCCGGATACGTGGTTCCTCGATGGCTGGGCGCGGCGGACGGCCGTGGCCGCCATGACTGTTGTTGTTGCTGCCTCTTCGGCGGTGGAGGATTACGATGGGAATAGTTATTATGAGTTACTTCGATGGCCTATGGAGGTTTTTAGTAATCCGGTTGATTAGTATTTCGATTTGGTTGGTTGGGGAGGAGTTTGGGATGATGGGTATTGCGTTTTGAAGAAAAGAGGAGGAGGATGGCGGCGTAGTGGATGTTGGTATGTAGTATAAATTGGCGAAAGGGGTGAGCGAAGCGGTCCTGACGAAAAGAAGAAAGTGAGGAGATATCACGCGTTTTGAAACTCGTTGGTTCAACATATAGTTACGAGTAGTAGAGTTACAATTGCAATTCTAAAATACAATATCAACGTTCAAAGCTCAGTCCTATTCTTCCTAATCGTCCTTCTTCTTTGTAATATCTTGTCTGTCATCGGACTCATATGAAAGAGCTGGTCTTCTAGGCGTTATGCGGAAGCTGATGAAGTGCTTGAGAATGGTGTTTTACTAAGATCTACGCCGTAGGTCCTAACAACTCCCGCTTAATCTGAGACATATGGAAAGCCCTCGTGGATACTGAAGGACGTTGACAGAGCTAGACATATAGGTCCAAATCCCCCAGCCTAGATCTAGAAGACTTCCGAATAGCCAACAGAGTCGGCCGGCAACCGTAGAATATCATCTCGAATTCACGTCTATTTGCAAGCCCTTATCTAAGCCCTTGCTAAAAATCCCGAGAAGTTTGAAATTGTGATTTGCTAATGAAAGCTTCCTGGATTTAACCAATGAGAGATTAACCAAGATATTCATGCAGTTCTGCGTATTATATAGAGCAATTGCGGACATTCATTAGTTTAAATCGAAATTGGAGTTCTAAGTTACGCTACATATATATGTAGACCAATACCGAAAGATTTCTCTTAGTTCATACCATCGGCACAAGTAGCAGTGAACACTACGATAGCTCCCAGAATGGACTGGGATTTCGTGGCGACATTGCCGTACAGTCATGACTGTGGTCACTGGTCACTTAACTGTACACAACTCTTCTATACCGCTTCAACGAAGGGGTGACCGGCAATAAGTTTTCATGATTTTACTTCTACCGGAAAGTAAAAGAATTTATACTTCGAATGCAGTCAATCATCCCTCAAGAGCCATCTAGTAGATACCGCCCGCAGATAGCCTGGAGGAATCGAAATATTCAACTTGAATGGTATTAGGTTTACTAGCTAGTAACTGACAGACGCATGGTGTTGCGTTTCACTGCACACTGTAGTAGCATTGGCTGCAAGTAGAAACCAGTGAGCCCAATGGTGCGTACTCTTGGTGAGCCTGATCCCCTAACGCCGCCACGTAAGGGATATTCGATTAACATAGTCAAAAGACGCCCAGCGTGATGGATCTGCCGGGGGGAATTGGCAATGGAAGATGAGGGAAGACGAGGCTCTTGGAGTGTTGTGGGCCGCGCTGTGGAGGCACGGAATACGTACCGAATCAATTTCCTGCAGGAGGTCCGGGGGGTAGCAGACTAAACCTTATGCGGCCTAGCCCGTTCGCGAGCAACGCTGTGCTTTTTGGCGGCCCCAACCTTCAATCTTTCTGCTGAAAATCACAGCTCTGCCTATCGCCGCCGTTCCTACCTAAAGTGACAGCCAGCAACATTGCAGCTTCATCTCCTTTTCTGCACCTCGCATCTCGTTGTAGAAACCCCCTTCTGCCCACGCACGCGGCCACGATCTCGTCCCGATCATCGCGCTCCCTACCATATTTCCTATTCCCGAATTCAACAGCTGTGTATTTTTGATACCCGCAGTCCTTATCCCGGCGTAGTTATCTCTCTGTTTGTTACATTAGCCTAGGTCGAGATCGAAGCCTATCGAGAGCGAGAGCGAGAACGAGAGCTTCCTTGTGCGAGTTACACGCGCTGCGGACTGCCTAGAGAGACGCAAACAGCAAACAAGCCGCAGAATCGCCCGCCCCCGACGTTCCTAGTCCTAGAGCGACATCCGTGGAGAGGGTCAGAGATTGAACTGTGTTCGTAGGGTCGATTGCTTGAGAGAGTCTAATGGCGGTAGGTCTTCATGTGCCCCCGTGCTGCCCGCCCGTTTTTTTTTTTTGAGCGTGAGGATGGTGTTTGAGCCGCATGGTGATGGAGATGATAATGGTGACGGACGGTTACGATGCGCTGTGTCTGCGCTGCTGCGCTCTGCCCATGGCAACGGGACTCCCCTTCGTCCTGCGTGCACTCTTATACTGCCTTCGCCCTGGCACCCAAACACCCTTCCTTCCGCATCGCCCGAGCAACAAACAACTTCTGTTGCTGGTTGCACTGTTAACCTCCTGGTGTTTGCCTTCAACGGCACCCTTCCCATGCACACACCCATTTCGCCTCACGATACCACCACTTAACAATATCTTCTGCATACTGCGCCGTGTCTACTCTCCCAATCACCACCCTAATTCCTCTTACCCTCTGTGCCCATAAATCCAGTCCTCTCCACAATGCCAGTCCCTTCGCGCCCCGTGTTTCCAGAGTTCGGCCAGCGCCAGAGCAATGAGATGCCACCTCCGCATCCGCCTCCGCCTTTCGTTCTTCATGGCTCGCGCCCCGATCCTCGCTCTGATTTCTCGTGGCAACCCCGTCGCACATGCGGCGACATCCGGCTCCTTGACCATTCGCTAATGCCTGACCCGTTCCAGCAACCCCGGCAACCCTACAACAACCAAGGCTACATGCCCAACGGCGGCCCCATGTCTGGTCCAGTTCCCGGCGCCACCCCGCTCCTGCCAAACCAAGGCCGAGTGTTGCAACATGGCCCAATCCGTGTTCTGTGTATAGCCGACGTACGAGGTAGGACGAGCTCTTTCTCCACATATCGCGGCTTTAATGCAAGGCTCCTAATCTTGGATCGACAGGCAACTTAAGCTCTCTCAACGACCTTGCTCGACAGGCGCGAGCAGACCATATCATTCATACTGGTGACTTCGGTTTCTACGACGAGACGTCCCTCGACCGGATTGCTGAGAAGTAAGTTGGAAGAAAACATGTCGCATGGGGCGAATAGGCTGCGCGCAATACGCTGGGCTAACACTGCCTTAAAGGACACTCAAACATGTCGCGCAATACTCGCCGCTGATTTCAGAGAACGTCAAGAAGTCCATTAGCCAGCCCGGACCTGTTAAGCAGCGGATTTCACCGGACGACTTACCTTTGTCGCAACTTCCACAGCTCATCAAGGGCGAGATCAAACTCGACGTTCCGGTTTACACAGTTTGGGGCGCATGTGAGGATGTACGTGTACTGGAAAAGTTCAGATCAAACGAGTATAAAGTACACAACCTACACATTATCGACGAACACCGTTCCATGCTACTCGAGGTCGGCGGTGTCAAGCTCCGGCTTCTCGGTCTCGGCGGCGCTGTTGTGATGCATAAGCTCTTCGACAATGGAGAGGGTAGAACGACCATTGCTGGCGGACAAGGAACGATGTGGACCACTCTGCTGCAGATGGGCGAACTGATTGACACTGCTAACCGTGTTTACGACCCTACCGAAACCCGTGTCTTCATTACACATGCTTCTCCCGCTCGTGAAGGCATTCTCAACCAACTATCCGTGAGCCTGAAGGCCGACTTCTCCATTTCCGCTGGCCTACACTTCAGATATGGAAGCTCATATAATGAATTCAGCGTCAACCCAACTCTGGACCATTACCGTGGTAAACTGGCTGCCTCGAAGGCTTCATTTAACGATGTCTGGGAAACCGTCAAATCCGAGGTCGAACCCGCTATCCAACAAAACGAGGGTCAGCAGAATCTTCTTAAGAACGCGCTGGGACTTGTGGAGAGAATGCCTAGTACGGCGGCTGGTGGTAATCCTTTTGGTGGCCCTGTCGGTGCACCTGGTGCCCTTGGCCAGGTTGACGAAAGCGCTTTCAAAAACATGTGGAACTTCAACTTGGCGGACGCGGCTTTTGGCTGGCTCGTATTGGAAATACAGGACGGTCGTATTGGTACAGAAATGCGTGCACAAGGATTTAACTTCTCTCACCGTGGAGCTAAACAGCAACCTAATGTACCCCAGGGTACACCATCACCAGCTCCTGGAGCCAGCAGCCAACCTCCTGCTGCCCCTGCTGCATCCTCCGGCGCACCTCCAGTGGCTCCTCAGCGAAGCGCCTCGGCTGCGACACAGCAACCTAAGTCTACTGCGGCGACTCCCCTGCAAACTAAGCCTGCCACCCCGAAGCCAGCAGCTCCCCCGGCGGCGCCGGCAGCCAAAGAAAACGAGAAGCCTACTACCTCTAATGGAGCCGGTAATGGACCAGAAACTGCCCCGTCACCCGGCCCGAGGCCAACCGCTGACTCTATCATTGGACTCTTCGTTATGAACGTTCAGAGTGATGAACAAACACGGGATATCTTCCCCGAGGAGCACAAAGCTAAGATTACGAAGGTCGAAAAGTGGGGAAACAACAGCAATAACAAGGTTGCCCACTTCCAGACAGTTGAGGATCGGGACGCTGCATATTCCAGCCTCGCCGACGATTTCAAGGTTCGCCAATCTGAAGATCGGTCGAAACCTCTGGTGAAGATCTTCCAGCCGCGAGAGAGCAAGCCATTCCAGAGCCGTGGCAGCGGCGCGGGCAACTGGGGAAGTAGTCGAGGCCGGGACAGTGCTAGTGGATACCGTAGTGCCGGGGACCGGGGTACTATGAGCGGCGGTGAAAGCGGCCCTGAGACCAACCGCTCGCGTGGTGGTCGTGGAGGAGGTCGTGGAGGAAGAGGTGAGCGTGGCGGCCGCGGCGGAAGAGGTCGTGGTGGAATGAACAAGGGTGAGGGTGGAAGTGCATCGCCTGCTCCCACGGGCGGGGACTAAGAAATGATGCTACATCCTTCGAAAGCCCTCTATCCTCCCAATATTCTCTCCGATAATCTTACAACTTCCCGCTTCTCGCTCGTACTCTGGTACCTGAAAGGCTTTAGCTTCTAATCGCTATAAAGGTGGTAAAATTTTAGACCACCAAATCTGCGAAGGAGATTTCGGTTTCGGGAGAGACGTAATGTCGTCTGTACGGTACAACGGGAAATGGTCGCATGGTTGTTCATGCTCGAGGTCTGGGTCAAGCCGGATCAGGCACCCTGCTGTCCTCTAAGCATGAGGCTCACCTTTTTACTGTCCCTTTTTTTCTTCTCGCCAGCCTCGTTGTTTTCTCCGGCTAGTGGTACTACAAAAAAGGGTCGTCTTCATTGCACTATTCTCTGTATTGACCTGGACGAGTTCTCCGTATAGGTCTTTTAGTTTCATAAAATTACCATGATACCAAAGTCTTTTCTCGTTCTTTGCTTCTGTGATGGTTTTTTTCTCGCTGTACATGATTTATTTCTATGCGGCTCGAGGCTCCTTTTCCCCGTGTGAGAAACTGGAGGTGGGAGTGCCATACGGGCTCTTCCTGTTCGCTTTCCAGAGATTGCTTCTTTGCTTTCGAGATTCGACGGAGGACTTTCAAGCCCTACTAGATATTCGAGATGAATTTGCTATGCGAGAAGATAGACCCCTAGTTGGTATCTACCTCAGTAGATAGGAATCAGTCCATGAACACAAACAATATCAATGCTTCGTCGCTCAGCCTCACATCAACACCTTCCCATGCTCTGTGCCTGAATAATTTTTAAAACCTACACCAACTAAACAAATTTCTTTAGCTCTTTTGCTATCTGAGCTAACTACTATTTATTACATGCCGAGCACACTCGCTAGTCAATGAAGATGCTCATTCTACGGTTTCATATAGATGAGATCCTATTTCATATGGATCAGCCAACAGTCAGGAGATACGCAGTTTCTTTGCCTCGTATCGCTATGTATTGTGGAAACTAATCTCATACACTCGACGAAGCCCATCCCGACGCTCGTCTGTGCTTCCCTATGAGCACTAGGAGAGTAATGCCGCTTACTGATTGATCATCGAAGCCTATCTAATTACATGCAATATTGTACACGTCTATTTGCTCCGGTTCTTTTTTCGCGGTGTGTCAGGGGAACGTAGTTATGACAGATCATGAACGGATGAGCTTATTAGGCATTACAGAGGCTTCATGCCCTTATGTATGGCGGCGACGCCGTTGGTCAGGTCCTCGTAGCCGTCGCCGCCGACGACGAAGCCGGCTTGCTCGATGAGGCGGCGGAACTCGTGCTGGCTGGGGAAGCGCTCGATGCTCTCGACGAGGTACTGGTAGGAGTCGCGGTCGCCGGCGACGAGCTGGCCGATTAAGGGGATGGCGGAGAAGGACCAGCGCTTGTAGAGGGCGTCGAAGACGGGGCTGCGGACCTTGCTGAACTCGAGGCAGGCGAAGACGCCGCCGGGCTTGAGGACGCGGTGCGCCTCGGCCAGCGCCGCGGGGATGTTGGCGAAGTTGCGGATGCCGAAGGCCACGGTGTACAGGTCGAGGGAGTTGGGCGCGATGGACGATGGGAGGTGCGTCGCGTCCGCTTCGAGGAAGGAGAGGGTTGCTTGTTGCGCTGCGGGGAGCACGAGCGAGCGCTGTTTGCCTACTGCTAGCATCGACGGGTTGATGTCGCTTATTGTTATGTGGATGTTTGGGTTCGCGTTCACGACGTGCGATTGGTGTAGCATGCGGAAGGCAATGTCGCCCGTGCCGCCCGCGACGTCGAGGACGCGCTGCGGAGCCGGCGGGATGCTGGCAGAGTAGCCTGGATTTAATGAGGAGACGAAGTGGTCCCTGAATAAGAGGAGGAGTGGTTAGTTAGCATGCTTTTTCCTTGGGTTACGCTGGAGGTGAAGGAGTGGAAGGGAAGGGAAAGGAAAGGAGTCAGTCGTACTTCCAGATACGATGCC
Source organism: Xylaria sp. FL0933 (assembly GCA_022578765.1). Lineage (NCBI taxonomy): Eukaryota > Fungi > Ascomycota > Sordariomycetes > Xylariales > Xylariaceae > Xylaria > Xylaria sp. FL0933. The sequence goes on from MU389752.1 coordinate 381,214, forward strand.
AGCCGAAGGACATCAGGTCGTTCATGCGGTCGTAGGATTCGGCGACGCTGTGGAAGACGCCTGCGACGCGCTCCGTCTTCTCCGACTCGGACAGGCCGTCTTGGAACCCGAAGTGTGTCGTGCGCGGGCTGGCGCCATTATTGGGGCTGTTGTATGAGGGAGAAGAAGTTGAGGATGATGTTGATGTCGTGGTAGGTCGAAGGACCGGTGTGCTTGTGCAGAAGGTTCGTGGATTCGCGAATGCATAGCAGCGAGGGTACGATCCACTGGGTTGGTGTCGTGCTGTTCGCACAGCTGCGCGGACCGCGGGACGAGCGGCCATGGCGGGCGTAGAGAGGAGGAGCCGCCGTCGATTGTGTGTCGCTCGAGGAAATGAAGGTCCTGAAAATCAATTGATCGCTTATATTAGCCAAATGCGTACGGTACAAGATGTTTCGTTCATTCATAGAACTGGAAGTTGGCTCGAGTCTAATATGAGAATATCATTAGCTTCCCGGCGCCGACTCGAGTAAAAAGTCAGGAAATAAAGCCAAGGAATCGGAGATCGGCGCCGGAATTGCTAGCTCTTTCCCGTCCGACTGGGGTGCCATTCTCCTGGTGGGGAGTCGGGGGTTCCTGCCTCGCCTGCCAAGACCCTGTCTAGAGCTCCGGCCATAAGTACTGCATAAGCTTTGATCTGCATCTTATCGTAGTTCATTCATCGACTAGACGACCAACATTGACTTCTTAAGAAATCTTTGAGCTTTCCAGCTCCAGGAAGGACTGCAAAGTCTTTTTTGTTATAACTTACTTGCTTTAAGCGGACTCTTCGTCACTTGGTGCCCGTTGACGCTGCTTCGCTGTGAACATTGCATGAGCGAGATGCTCGACAATTTGCTTTCCTTTCCAGACCAGGGCGCCGATTCCGATGGCGAAGAACACGAGCAGGATGGCGATGACGACGTTCTGACCCACGGCCATTTTCTCCTGGTGTTGATGCGGGTTTGTTGGGAGATATGTGGTATACGGCCTGCTCGAATATTATCTTGTGTTAAGGTGCTGAAAGCTGAAAGCCGTCGATGTGTGTTGCTTGTAGGTAGCTATGAGACAGGAGAGTATGTGTGTTTTTATAAGTAGCTAGGATTTCTTGACAAGGCTTGCGTCTTAATAGGTGATTATTTTCTTCATTCTACACTTGCTTGGTTACCTAGGTGAAGCGTTGTTGTATAAGTGATATTGGTTTATTGTTTATTCACTACATAGGTAACAAGTAGTTGCCATACTCATTACAATGGAAGATCTTACAGCCTTCAGAAACACTTTCCTGTGTACATGATAGAGATACTGCTACCTAGTAGTCTGTCGCTTCATAGGCACTCATCAACCTGTTACCGTTTCGTACTTTCCAGGTAGGCTGCTCGATTGCAGAGAGGGGAATACACAAGCCTTTATGAGGCATTCGCTTCTTTCCTCGCCGCAGTGCTACAGCGTTGTATTACCATATCGTTGAATATAACTACTTAAAAAACGATTGGAGTGAAGCATCCATATTTGAGTAATTAGACTCGGGAAGTGGGTTGGAACTCTAAAAAATTTGAGCGAACCTAGTTTATTGAGCAGATATGTTTGCCATCGTGAAGATATCCTGCCTCTATCATTGAGTGTATCCTGGTGAATGTACTTGTGGGGTGCATCGCCAAGACATGGAAAGCAACGGCTGTCGGCAATTCGCTTTGCGCCGGCTTAAGGTGACGTTGCTAACCATTGAAAGTCCGGGGAAAGCCACCAAGCATCCCAAACCATCCTCTCTTCATAGTCCCTTTTGCGACCACCCCAAACTCTCCAATTATCAAAAAGAAGAGTTTGTTTTTCACGAGTAGTAGCAGAATATGAGGATGAGGATAATTCCAAGGCAATGTTTGCGAAGAGTCTCCCGATCTTTACCCCGCGTTGCTCCATGTAGCTACCCCGGTTCTAGTATTAGCGCTCGACCGGCTAGCAGCGTATCCCAACGACCTGGTTCCGATTATGTCTCCTTTCCGGGCGCCGTGAAGAGCGCCTTCACCAGCGACCTCAAGTTTTCGGTACCCTCAGATCACCCGGCGCTACCGACATATCGCGTAGTTGATCAAGATGGCAATGTCGTTGACGATTCCTTCAAACAAGACCTTAGCAACGAGGAGATTGTGCAGTTATACAAGACGATGTTGACCATCTCTATAATGGACATGATCATGTTTGATGCACAGCGCCAAGGTCGTCTAAGCTTTTATATGGTATCAGCCGGTGAAGAGGCACTTAGTGTTGGATCAGCATCGATCCTTGACAAACAGGATGTCGTATTCTGCCAGTACCGGGAACAAGGTGTCTTTGCGCAGCGTGGCTTCACATTGTCCGATTTTATGAACCAATTATTCGCAAATAACTTAGATAATGGCCGCGGGAGAAACATGCCTGTTCACTATGGTAGCAAAGAGCTTAATATTGTAAGTCAATCACGATAGAGGTGTGTGCGAATGACAATCCTTTAACAACGTGTTAGCATACTGTTTCGTCACCTCTCGCAACACAGATACCACAGGCTGCTGGGGCAGCGTACGGACTGAAGATACAGCGCATCAACGACCCGTCTCTACCACCTCGCGTAGTCGCTGTCTACTTCGGGGAGGGTGCCGCAAGCGAAGGTGACTTTCACGCGGCGCTGAATATCGCGGCAACTAGATCGTGCCCTGTAATATTTATCTGCAGAAACAATGGATATGCCATCTCCACACCGACGTTGGAGCAGTACCGAGGAGACGGCATTGCAAGCCGAGGTATAGGGTACGGCATTGATACTATCCGGGTTGATGGAAATGACATTTGGGCTGTAAGAGAGGTTACAAAGAAAGCTAGGGAAATGGCGCTGCAAGATGGCGGCAAACCAATTCTGATCGAGGCCATGAGCTATCGCGTTAGTCACCATAGCACATCGGACGACTCCTTCGCCTACCGTGCGCGAGTAGAGGTTGAAGATTGGAAGCGCCGAGACAACCCTCTCTCGCGGCTGAGGAAGTATATGGAAGCACAGGGCATCTGGGACGAAGCAAAGGAGAAGGAAGCCCGTGAGCGCATCAGGCGGGATGTGTTGAAGGCTTTCTCGCAGGCAGAACGCGAGAAGAAACCGCCAATCCGCGCCATGTTTGAGGACGTCTACGAAGAACTTACGCCAGAGCTCCGGTCACAGATGAAAGAATTGCGAGATCATCTAGAAAAATACCCCGATGAATATGATCTAGGCGAGTATCAAGGTGGAAAGAGTAGCTTAGATTCATGAGAAGACATAGACAAAGTTTTTTTTAGAATGAACCCCGGAACCGCCATGAAGCTGTTCTTTCGTATAAGAATGACCTGATAGGAGTGGGTACAGCGAGTCGCCCGAAAACAATTGCATGCATATTCTTGTTGGCGCAAGGTCTCGGCCTGCATGATGCAAAGCGGAGCAGTCACCGCTTGACACCATTCGGCTCTCGGGTCTATTGTGTTGAAGGGATCCATCGTGCCACGTAAGTGGCCGGTTGATACCTCACATCCTGTGCCACAGACTGAGCAAATGAAGTTCTTCTAGGTAGTCGAGAGGTCACACAGATAGATGGATTAGGTATTAAACCCTACAAGTAGGCATTTGTGCATGTTTGCCTGCCCGAAATGGGCCTGCACCGGTATCACTGTGGACGAAAAGAAGGGAGTTAAGAGATATGCCGTGACTATATACACATGTATATATATCTGTATCATGCTCGAACATTAGGTACTCTTCTTCTATGCTGTTCAATATAGATAGATATCTGCTCTCTAAGATGGTGAAAACCGCGCGGAAACTCTATCTTATATCTACTAGGCTAAGCAGACTTGTAAAAGCGTAGATTAAGTATTTGAAAGACTTTCCGGATACCCTGGCACGGTAACCTACATTGTCTTGGCAGATTAACGGATTGATAATCCCACGCCGCGCCCCCAAATACGGCTCCTTACCCGCCCCTGTACAGCTCAGAAAGCTAGGTAATAAAGGGACAGGCTTGAAGCAGCACAATGCCTGAGCGACGAGTGGAGGGGTCTTGGAGGTCTTGGAGGGGATGCTTGTCAACGCAGGGCCGATACAGTAGCCTGACAGTGGTCCACTGCACTAGACTAATACCACGTTAGGCGGGTTATAGAGCCACGCCCACTGACACGACAGAGGCTGGCTAGCCGCTGAAGGCACGAGGTCAAAAGCTCATCGGAAGCGCTCATCTCCAAGAAGCTTTCTTCCCGCCGACAGTTGTTTGAACGCCCTCAACGCCCCTCTCTGCCAACCGCATGCCTACTTACCTAACGTTTCGTGGGTTAGGAGCGCGCAACCAAAAGAATCTGTAAAGAGAAAGCGACTTGACTTATGTAAAGCAAAAGGGACTGTTGTTGTTTATTTGTTTGTATATAGACTAGAATCGACCGGGGCCGGACCACCCGATCGGATGTGCGACCAACGAGAGCGTCGGGATACGAAACCGCGATAAGAGGGGAAGCCCAAGGGCTGACGTCGAACTGACCTCTTGTGTGTCCGAACCCGATAACGTCGTCTATCTCGTCTACCGTCTTATTTGTTGTCTGTCTGTCTGTCTGTTCATTGTTGTTTCCCGCCGGCCCTCGAGCCTCTTCTATCCCAACGCTGCACCGTACGATCTGCTTGCACGAACGACCGACCAACCGACCGTCGACCCTGCGCCCGCGCCCGCATCCGTATCATTCATTCATCGTTCATTCATTTATTCCGTCCGCCCGTCTGTCCGTCGCGCACGCCGCCTGCCTCATGGCGTAATCCATGGCAGACCGAACACCTTCTGCTGCGAACCCGCGCTCTCGATCGGCACTCGACCACGATCACGATCACGATCAAGGCCACGGCCACGGCCTCGGACACTTCGAATACGACCATAACCACGACCACGACCGCGATCCGTCAGCGGCGCAACTGCCTCACCCTCATCCCTTTCTCCAGCAACAGCAGCCGCCGTCGCCGCAGACTCCTTCGCCGGCGACTCACAAAAGCTCCAACTCGCGATCCGTCGCACCTTCCTCGCCCTCTGCGGCGTCCTTATCACCGCCGTCCTCCAGGTACGATCGATCCACCCTCTGTCTACATGCCCCGATAATTTCCACCCTTTGCATCTCCATCTCCGTCTCCATCCACATCCCCCATATTTCTAGACCCTCTGTTACATGTAGGCGCAACCGCAACACGCGTGCAAGCCCAACAGGGGGGAAAAGGCTGCGACTGTTCCAATCCCATTTACCCATTCACACAACGCATTGTTTCCATTTTTCTCTGTTTCCTTTCACTGCTCAAGAGTTTTACCATTCTAGCCCCTGGACAAGCATACCGTGTCTATAGCCCGGGCATTGACTTGTCTGTTTGTCTGTTCTTGGCCATACTACATATATACCACAATTCCACCCCACACACGCACCACTTTATGTCACTTCCGCCACCTGCGATTTACCTCTGTAAATGTCGAGGTAGCTAGCTTTTGTACTGCTCATGTCCTGTCGACATACTTCCGTCTCGGCATATTCTTTTCATGTAACACCGACACCGGGGTTTCTTGGTCGTGCGTGCGTGCGTGCGTGTCTTTTGAGCTTCTAAAGTTAGACCAAAAAGGCAAAAAGACAAAAGGCAAAAACATCAGCGGTTCTCTGCCGGGCTTGCTCAGCTCCTGGTTATCAATCAACTCGTCCGCAAGCCGGCCGCCTAGGCGAGCCCAGGTCGGGTACAGGTAGCTTTGTAGCTCGGTAGCTCCGTACCGATACGGCTGCCGCTGCCGCTGCTGCTGCTTCTTGCTCTTTGTGTGCGCATCCATCCAACCTACCTGCCTACACAGTCTACACTTCAAGCTAGCTGCCCACCTCCCACCATATCATCTACCATCCATCATCCCCATCCTTCTCTCAAATTACATGCACCGTTTGAGCAGTCGTCTCCAGCTTCCTTTGCCCATTGTCCTTCCCTCGGCGTTGGTGCAGCCCGCCGTCCTCGCACATTATTGTTGTATATTGTCGAGGCAGTCGCAGCGAATTGTGCCCGGGCCGCCGTCTATCCAGGTAGTCTGACATCAGAAGTCTCGCATCGAGAGAGCTACCTGCAGATGCAACCTCGCCTGGGAGCGTCATATATCGTTTTCCCAGCTGACTTACTGCCTACCTACCTTTACCCACATATTACATTCTGCTTTTCTCGCCCGGCCGCTCACTTACTTCCGCATCCCCACGGCCCCAATTCTCCCGAGTCTTGGTCCTTTCATGCATTTTCTATGATCGCATCAGACACTCATGTCTTCCAGGATTACTCGTTCATCTACTCGCCAAGCCGCTGCGGCAACTCAGGCTTCGTCCTCAGCAAGCCGCCCTCTGGGTCAATCTGCTGTGGACCAATTTGTGGCGTCTCCTACTACCAGCCTCGCCCAATCAAGCTCCTCGGCATCACACCCGCCTCCATCGCGAAAGAGAAAAATCACCGCCGAAGACAATCCTTCTCCGCAACCTCTGACCACCGCCGATCAGCCCTCTCCGCCTCGCCGATCCAAGCGCCAGAAGGGTTCGAACAATAGCCCTTCCGAGACAGCACAGCCCGCCAACCAGACACCTGCAGCTGCAACCCGCAAGCGCAAGGGCAAGGCCGCAACAACCATGTCTAGTCCATCTGGGTAAGCTTTGATAGAGGAGACCCCTCGCTCTCTGCCCAATGTGTTTAGTGTCGTATACTGATGCCCATGCTGTAGGAGTTCTGAGCCTCAAGTACCGTCTGCCATGCAAGACACTCCTGCTTCCGCAACAGCCTCGACTTCATCGAGCCGAAAGTCTAGTCGCAATAAGAAGCCTAGCCAATCAGCACACGGTAGACCACATACCCTATCTCAGATTTACATATCAAGCTAACATAATTCCCAGCCGGTTCGTCCGTCCCGACGCGAAGATCGAAACGGGCATCCACCAACAACGCAAACTCTCCCGACGAAGACGTTACCATGACCGGAACAGGAGATCAAGGGAAGGAGAGGGAAGCTCCTCAACCACCACCACCCCCCCCTCCACCTGCACATGATTCCGATGATGACAGCGAAGATCACGACGATGACGACGATGACGACGATCGTCACCGTCATTACGACGACGACGACCCGTTTGGCGGCTTTGGTGGCCCTCCAGGGGCCGGATTGTCTAGTACCCTCAGAGCTCTGACAGGTCTGATGTCAAGCATCTCCGGCAGGTTACGCGAGATACTTAATAATCTTCGGCAGAAGGGCGATCCCTCGGTCCAGCTGATTGCGTTGCAAGAGCTGTCTGAAATACTACTGGTGTCCAATGAAGACAATCTCTCAGGACACTTTTCACCCGATGCCTTTGTCAAGGAACTGGTAGCTCTGATGCAGCCCAATGAGTTCACTGGAGACGAGAGCCCAGAGATTATCCTTCTTGCGTGCCGCTGCTTGGCGAATCTCATGGAAGCTATCCCCGCTAGCGCTGCGAATGTTGTCTACGGCGGGGCCGTTCCCGTTTTGTGTAGGAAACTGTTGGAGATCCAATTTATTGATTTAGCAGAACAAGCCCTCATCACGCTAGAAAAGATATCAATCGAATATCCTAGTAGCATAGTCCGAGATGGGGGCTTGACTGCATGTCTGACCTATCTCGAGTTCTTCGCCACAAGCACCCAACGAACTGCCGTGACAACAGCAGCCAATTGCTGCCGCAACATTCCCGAAGACTCGTTCCCAGTAGTCAAGGAGGTTATGCCGATCCTGCTTAGAGTTCTAGGGAGCAGCGACCAACGAGTTGTTGAGCAAACATCCTTATGTGTCACTCGTATCATTGAGAGCTTCCGATACCAATCATCTAAGCTGGAACAATTAGTCAGTGTTGACCTCCTTAAAGCAATATTGCGACTTCTCGTTCCGGGCACGACGAACTTGATCAGTTCTAGCATTCATACTCTTTTCCTGCAATCGTTAGCTTTCACCGCTAAGGCAAGCCCTCGCCTTTCTGCCGAGCTGGTCAAATTAAACGTTGTTGAAACGTTATATCAGATCTTGACTGGTGTCTCTCCTCCGAATGAGACGGAAGATGTGGCGTCGAAACTTGATAGCGTGGTCATCATGCAAGCCTTGATACACCGGCCTCGTGAGCAAATTATCGAGACTCTTAACGTCGTCTGCGAGTTGCTTCCAGGGCGGCCCAGGTGGCCTGATACCTCAGCACCTCCAGTCACTGGTGATCTCGATATTACAGGGCCCATTACTCCCTCCTCGTCTACCATTGGAACACGAAAGAAATCTTCTTCTGAGAAAAGATTAGAGCTGCTGGACGAATGCAAGGATCAAGTGCGAAGATTCGCCCTCATCCTATTTCCCACTCTGACGGACGCTTTTTCCAGTACCGTGAACCTGACGGTGCGCCAAAAGGTGCTTGATGCTCAACTAAAGATGCTTTCCAACTTGGACAAAGATATCCTCGTTGACGCGTTGAAAGCAGTCCCTTATGCCTCGTTTCTAGCTGCGATTTTGTCTCAGCAAGACCACCCATCATTAGTGATGGACGCTATACAGATCACGGAACTACTGCTGAGTCGCTTAGATCACGTGTATCGGTATCAGATTTACAGAGAGGGTGTTATATCTGAGATCGCTAAATTGGCCGCCGACTACAAAGAGCCAGAAGCGAAACCGACCGAGGAATCACCAGCAAATCAGCCTATGCCCTCTCTAAGCTCTGAACCAGACAGGGTCTCGATTCACAACGACTCCGACGAAGATGGCCATGATGATGACGAGGACCACGACGATGACGACGAAGATGAGGACGAGGAGCATGGTGACCATGACGAGGAAGACGATGAAGATGATGAAGACCAAGATAATGATCATCACGAGGATATGACCGGATCGCCTAGTTCTGATGGTTCTACTATGTCCCTAGATGCGCCTCCGCGCCTTTTTGTCACCGATATGCCGTCGATGAAGTCTCGAATTGCGGCGGCCGCAAAGAAATTTCTGGATACCTACGAAACGGAGAAGCATGGCAAGGCAATGAAGAAGAAAGCCCTCAAAATTTTGAACGACCTGCAGCGTCTGGCGTCTGATATCGAGGCATTCTATCTTCATCGTACAGCCAATAACTTGGGCACCGAAAGTGGCACGGCGCTATGGAAACAACTTGCATCTTACTTCGATGCCGACCTCCTCGAGAGTGTGACGAGTGCAGAGCTTCTTGCTTCTGGGTTGGTTAGTGTTGTTGAGCGAGTTTTCAGTAATCCTGATGAGACTTTAGCCAACTCGGCGCGGGCCTCGTTTCTCGAGGTGTTTATGGCTAGGCCGATTAGTTCTAGGCGAAAGACGGCCACCGCTGACTCACCAACTACGCCATTCAGTGTCATGATCCACAAACTTCAAGACCTGTTGAGTCGATCGGAGCATTTTGAGGTTCTTACTGTTCATCACAATGCACTTGATAACCGGAGTAGCAGTGCTGCCTCGATGCTGGCTAAGCAGATCAAAATTAAACTTGTTGCCGATGAGGACTCCGATATACCACGCTCGTATAGGAGCATTATGGTGTCTATTCACGCTATTGCTACCTTCAAAGCATTGGATGATTATCTGCGGCCTCGGATCAATCTCCACGAGCGCCCTCGCGGATCGCGGCCTCGTGACGGTTTATCTCGGGCGCTAGCTGCTATGGCTAGTTCAGCTGGTCTGGTACCGGGCGACCGCCTTGCAGAAAGGTTCGGTGCTGGCTTTCTAAATCCTGCGTCACCACCTCCGCCTCCGCAAGCCTCCACTTCTCGTTCAACAAGGAAGTCGAAGTCAAAGCAGCCAGATCCCGAGGCACCTTCGACTCCAGGACAGACTACAGCAGTAGGACGAGAGAAGGCTATTCTTCGTAGATCCACACGCCGTCACCCGGTACCAGCGACCGAGACGCCCGCACCGCCTCCTCCTCCACCTGAAGAAGACGATGATCTACAGAATGCCCTGGAGTGTGCCGATGAGAAACATATCTCCGACGATGAGGAGGACGAGGAGAATACCGATATGGGTGCTAGCAGCGCTCTTGATGCTATAGTAGGCGAACTGGATGAAGAGATGGAAGATGCACCAGGGCCCGATCCAACTGCTGTCAACATGGAAGTAGCTGCCGGAGGGAAGATTACCGCTACCAAGGAGGACGGAACACGAGTTCCTACTCCAGGACAGTCAAGGGGACCGGCCAACCTTCCGAGCCGCAGTGCTCCTCCGCAATCAACCCCAGCGCAGCAGAACACATCCACGCCTACGCCAGGGCCATCTTCTTCGCGGCCTCTTTCGTATGCGGCTGCCATACAATCGGTGCCCCAGGACTGGCACATTGAGTTCAGCCTCGGCGACAGAGTTATCCCTAACGAGACAACAATATATCGTGCTGTACACAACACCCCGTCTCCTTCGGCCGATCATTTGAGTCGTAGCGTCTTCTCCACCATCCATACCATCAAATTTCGCCGTGTCTCTGGACCACCACCTGCTGAATCCATCGGCTTCGCTTCACCTTCTTTCGATGGACTACCGGATGTGAACGGCGTACCTGCATCGCTTGCCAACCATCCCACTACGGCATCCATTCTCCGCCTCCTCAATATACTCCATGACCTAAATGCTAACATAGATGATATCATGGTGGAGAACAAGACTAATTTGCGGTTGAACGTAGAGCCATTATCCCAGTTCGTCAACACGAAGTTGACAGCAAAGCTTAACCGTCAACTAGAAGAACCACTCATTGTTGCAAGCAACTGTCTGCCTAGTTGGAGCGAGGACCTCGCTAGGCTATATCCATTCCTTTTCCCGTTCGAGACGCGTCACTTGTTTCTCCAATCTACCTCGTTCGGTTACGCCCGGTCAATGAGCAGATGGCAAAATGCGCAGCAGGAAGATACCTCACGACGAGACCGGCGAGATGAGCGCCCCTTCCTTGGCCGTCTCCAGCGGCAAAAAGTTCGCATCTCACGTTCTAAAATTCTCGAATCTGCACTCAAGGTGATGGAGCTCTATGGTAGCTCCCAAAGTATTTTAGAGGTTGAATACTTTGAAGAAGTGGGAACTGGCCTAGGGCCAACTTTGGAGTTCTACTCGACAGTTTCCAAGGAATTCTCTAAGAGAAAACTAAAACTTTGGCGTGAAGAGGATTCCCATGACTCTGATGAGTTTGTCTCTGCACCTAACGGGCTCTTTCCCAGGCCTCTTAACCAAGATGATCCATCTAGCGAGATCATTTTGCAGCTATTCAAGATGCTTGGCAAATTTGTGGCTCGTTCCATGATTGACTCTCGCATCATCGATATCCATCTGAACCCGACTTTCTTCCGTATTGGCGAAGGCACTGGGGTTAAGCCATCTCTCGGGGCCGTAAAGATCGTGGACCCTGGCCTTGCCCACTCATTGAAGCATATCAAGAAGTTCGTGTCAGCAAAGAAAGCAATTGTTGAAGACCCCAACCGAACACCCGCACAAAAAGTTGCGGATACGGAGCGCATCGTCGTCGATGGCACAGTGCTTGACGACCTCGCCTTGGATTTCACCTTACCAGGGTTTCCAGAAATTGAGCTCATCCCAAGGGGATCCCACGTACAAGTTACCATCGACAACGTCGAATCTTATCTTGATAAGGTGATTGATATGACCCTTGGTCGCGGCGTCAAGCGACAGGTTGATGCTTTCCGTACTGGATTTTCTCAAGTGTTTCCTTATTCAGCATTGAGTGCCTTTACGCCCGATGAATTAGTGACACTTTTCGGTCGTGCGGAGGAGGATTGGTCTCTAGAGAGTAAGCTGAGCATACCAGGTAGTTTGTGGCTTTCCGCTAACATTTTTCGGCAGCCCTGACGGATTCCATCAAAGCAGACCATGGCTTTAACATGGATAGCAAGAGCGTCAAGAATTTGCTTCAGACCATGAGCGAATTAACTCCCGCTCAACGTCGTGACTTTTTACAATTCACCACTGGTAGCCCGAAACTCCCCATTGGAGGTATGTACAGCCTCGTCTGTTTCCGCGATAATTCTTAACGACTGACGGTGTACCAGGTTTCAAGAGCCTAACTCCTATGTTTACGGTAGTTTGTAAACCTAGTGAGCCGCCTTACACATCTGACGACTACCTACCCAGCGTCATGACATGCGTGAACTACCTGAAACTTCCCGACTACACTGATATCGACATCCTGAGGCGGCAGTTGTTCACGGCTATCAGAGAAGGCCAAGGGGCTTTCCATTTATCTTAGTCTTTCCTGGTAGGGTTCGAAGGGGGAGAACGGGCTGTTTTATTAATGCATATTTGCATCTCATCGCACAGTCGTATACGGCTCAATAGGCAAGCCAGACAAAATAGTAATCTTGATTTCGCTATAGGTCAATGCGTCAGGCCGCTCAGATGGTCAGTCTATCGAGAGACGGCGAGAAGCAAAAGGGAGGAATGATGAGGAATGGAGTTGTGAAAGAAGGAGGATTTTTTATTCTGCATGAAGGGTTTCGCTGGCGGCGCAGGGTCGGACGGGAAAGCTGCAAAAGGCATAGGTGTTCATGTCGGTAACCTGGACTTGCTCTTGCGACCCCTTCACGAATGGAAGCTGTGGCAGCTTCCCATACTTACATAAGGTACATAGACTGTTTAAAAGATGTCACAGTATGAATTGACGTTGCGTGTTCATTCAAAGGGTACTACGTAGAAAGTGATGTTGATGCTTAAAGCATTTTATCCTCAAAACTGTTTCATACTGGGAATTTAGACCAGGTTTTTGGTGATGATCGTACGCTGGAATCAATAGAATTATGAGAAGAGCAACATACCATCTGATTCCATTATAATGCTTCGTTGTGCTATAAAATCTGTATACTTCTGTGGGCCATCGATTGTCGTGGTGCAAGAGAACGAATTGCCTGCGACGTCTTTCATAGTCGGAATTAGAGTTATGTTTAGAGACATATCTGCTTAAACTTTCATAGCACGGGCTTTAGACTCAGTGCTGTCTATTCCTTTAGCAAATTAGGAGTATAGGGGTCAGCGCTTCTCTTTCTTCTCTGCGCAACTGCTTACATCTTCTTTCCCTTCTTCTGTGCCTCAATCCTCGCACCTTTCTTCATCTCAGCAGAGTTCAATTGGTCTTGCATTACCACAACATTCACGCCACATTCGTCAATCGGGCTCATTATGCTTTCAAACTATAGGAATACACCAGCCTACCTTTGGTAAGCTCGAGGCGATAGGTCTCAAGGACGCCCCCCACGCCTTCCTGCGTTCAACACGGACAATGTGAGTGCTGGTCTGGAAACGTTTCTGGATTGTTTCCACTGACATACAGGACAGCAGGGACGCATTTTTCTTGCTGCCGGCGAGCTGTACTGCCGTGTTTCCATTGACGGTGGCCAAACCCTCTGTATGGATGTAAGAGATACTAATATATACGCACACACGCGCGTGCTTGCGTACAGTATGTGCAGGTTCGGAAATAAGTAGGTAAAGCGAATGATTAGGGACTCGGGGGCGCCTTTTAGGAGGTAAATCTTCATCTCTATCTACATCTATATCACACTCCCTAGTCCTGTCCCTCGTCTTCTCTCGCTCTTACCTATTTCCCCTATTCCCCCAAACCCTTCCTTCCCCTATTTCTCTTTTTATAGTATATGCGAAAAGCTAAGCCAAACACCTTTCCTCTTTTCTCGTCTTATTTTCTCATTTTGCCTATTTACAGCTTGGGCTTCTTCGGCCGTGCCTTGGGCCGTCCGACCTTATCCATGAACTCCTGGCTCAGCGTCGACTTCTCGCGCATGGGCAGCCTCGTCCAGGCCTCGTACTCGGCCTGCTCCTGGCGCCAGCGGGCCATCTCGGCGCCGATCCAGCGCGCCGCGTGCGCGGCCGTCTCGCCGGGCACCTCCATGGGGAACAGGTGGCCTTTCCCTTCCATGACGACCTCGGCCACGCGGCCCGCCGCGGCGCCGCCGCTGCCTCCCGGGCCGACGCCGCAGGTCGAGACGCGCAGGCGGCGCAGCTCGGGCTCGGAGATGTCGCTCGTGCCGCCGTGGATGAAGAGGGCGCTGGGCCGCACGGAGGGCAGCGCGTTGAGTACGACGCCGCCCTCGGAGCGGTAGAAGGCGAAGGGCTCCTGGCCGGGGGCCAGCGTCGACTCGAGCGAGGGGTCGTAGTCCGGCGCGCCGGACTTGGAGATGGTGTATTTGGAGGATGTGGAGGAGGGGCGGGAGGTGATGTGCGGGTAGAGGGGGCGGAAGAAGGTGAAGACTTCTTGGTGCTTGGTTGTGCGCAGGGTTGCGCCGGGGCTAGGAGAACTGCTATTAGGGGAAGAGGAAGGAGAAGAAGAAGAGGAAGAAGAGGAAGAAGGGAGCTCGGGATATAGGGGCGTTGGCAGATCCCGGATGGCGTGCTCGTTCCAGGCTTCGAGCACGCGCGGATCCCAGGACCGGTAGAAGGGCGAGCGCCGGAAGGACTCGACGGCGGCCTCGCGGCTGGGCCAGAGGTCGCGGCGAAACGTCGAGGCGCGGGCGGGCGAGGTGCCGGGGCCGGAGCTCTTGGCCGGGTCGAAGACGATGATGGTGGGGTCCAGCAGCACGAGGGTGGTCAGCAGGCGCGGGTGCAGCAGGGCCAGGTGCGTCAGGATGTTGGCGCCGAAGGAGTGGCCGAGGCCGACGAGGGGCCGGGGCATGTCGGCGCGGAAGACGTTGACGAGGTGCAGCAGGTCGCGCGTGAGGTCGTGCCAGCACGGGTCGTTGCCCAGCTTGGCCTCGTTCAGCTGGCCGCTCCAGCCCTGGTTCGAGATGTCGGCGATCCAGATGCTCCTTATGCGGAAGCCGGCGGCGCGCGACCGCGCGTGCAGGTCCGTCCACAGCGCCTCGTACAGCTCCTTCGGGAACCCGTTGGCGTGCGCCCCGAGCACCGTCACGTCGCCCGGCTGCGGCGACGGGTTGTCCTTGGGGATGTACTGCTTCACGTGCAGGTTGATCACGTCCTCTTGGCTGTTGGCTGTGGCGCGCGGCCATTCCCTGATGTGCTGACCCGGCACTATGTGCTCCTTTATGTGAAAGGGGAAGGAAGACATGGTAGGCTTATTCGTTGACTGTGATGCTGATCACTAGAACCTTTGGGGGTGGCAGGCCTTGCGTATATTATTTGCCCAATACGCTAGTTTCTATTGAAATTTCGAGAGTTCACTCTCAAGAGAAGTAAATAGTGACGGAAACAACAAGGTTTGTTGAGTTGAAGATGTGAGTGAGAGAGCGTGTAAGAGGTGCGAGCGTCTATAAGTATGCTCGTGCTGGCCAAAAGCGACGGAGGGGCTTTTGGCTATGCTATAATCACGTACGGCAGAGACCCGATGCGCCAAGGTATTATGCGCCGTATTGTCTGACCGGCGAAGCACAATGGTCACACAAGCGTACGAACGCTGATCCAGGATGAAGCAGATGTACTGCACTGCAGACCAGATCGTGAAGTGAGACAGCACGTTCAATGCCCAATCGGGACAGCAAACCTCCGCAATGCGTGCGTAAGTAGGTCGTAGTAGCAATAGCAAGGAGTTCCTCTGTGTAAGCGGAAGGTAACGTTAATAACCTCTACAACTGCAAGTCCGCTTGTTCAATGAATGGTATGGTAGCGGTGTCTTGTCATGTCCTGTCCCGCACGCCGCTTGCTCCTACAACTACCTACTTACCTAAGGAGGTATTGCCTCGGCATTTAATCCTCTTCGGTAGACGGTAAATTGTCGAGTTGGACGAGGCAACATATATATAGGCACTACGCAAGGATATTTTTATTAATAGCGATAGTTTCATGTATCATTAGAATAAGATGAACGATGGTAAAATAAATAAATGATTGAGATTGTAGATATTCACTTCAATCAGGTCAATACCTCATTGCCCGCAATACAAGTAACACGGGTAACACAGGATAGCCAGAGCCTAGGGGGCCGTAAGTACCAGTGTCTCAGGCAGCAACACAAACCACCCCGGTGAGTGACCTCGGGAGCGAGTGGAGATGGGGCTATGAGACAAACCGAACGGGCAATGTATGCATTTGTCGGTATATATTTAATCATTGAGGATACAGTAATTGATATGCACTTGACGCGATATCGGCGTTTCATCTGGAGCGCGCGTCGCTGGAATCCACCCCCACGTCATCTCATCACTCATTTAGCCCTTGCATGGTTTGTACATGACTGCGATCTCGTACAACGTTTGGATTCCTGACACTCACTTTTGCCACCATATAACCTTGCACTAGCTAAACTATTGTACTGTGTTTCTTCTCATCCTGCCGGCTTCAAAACCTTTTGACGGAACGCTATTTCGGATACGACTGTAGAAGTGATTGATTGATTGATTACAGCAATCGTTAGGCAGCAAGTCGTCTCAGCCGACACAGGCCCGCGCAGCAATGCCAACGCAGACACGTTCTGGCGGTAAACCATCCGCCAGTACAACGTATAGATCTACTACTTCTGATCCTAAGCAGCAAAAGTTCCCACACCGCCGCCAGGCCAAGAGGACTTATGGGCGCCCAAAACCAGCTCGCAAGCTGAAACAAGAAACATTGACCCAGATGAACTTTACTTCTTCGGCAATGCAGGATTTCATCGACCTTGCCGAAGATGAGGAGGAAGAGGCAAAGGAATACGATGTAGAGTATGATGGCGACAAGGAGAACTTAGACCTCAAGTCGCCTACACCAGTCCAAAAAGCCAAGCCTAAGACAAGATCACGCAGCAACAGGCGGAAAACTGCCGGTGACGAGTTAGATGCTGAGGAGCCCCTACGGAAATCTAAAAGGCGAAAGACACTAGGGGATTCGCCTGAACCAAGCGTATCAAGCAGCTTCCACACGCAGACATTAACCCAGATGGTATCCTCACACGATACGGGTCGGGAAAAGTGGCATATTGAAGACTCCGAGGACGACGGCGACTTAAAACCACTTGTACAAACTCCTAAGAAAGGCCCAGCGCACCACATCAGAAGCGGGCCTCAAGAGAGTACCGGGTCTGCTGTTCCCAGCTTGATCCAGTCCTCTACACCAGCCAATCGCCAGAGAAAGACAGAGATCCCATCCTCTCAGTCGCCAGCCACACCCATGCTGTTACGCTATAGTCCACAGCACTCGCCCCTGAAAACAAAGTCAACTAATGTCGCAGCGCCTTCTCCAATATTGAAGAATCCGCGCAAAACGCCCAGGAACGCCGTCATTCCCGACTCATACAGCACCGCCCATGAGTCTTCTCCCATACCTGCTCCGAATTCTACTGTCAAAGCAACGCCGTCGAAGAAGCTGCGTTTTGATATTCCCGAGGATAAGGAGAACATCACGCCTGGCAGAACGAAACCAAAGTCTCCAAAACCGAAGTCTCAGTCTACTGGGCGGCGACCCTTACAAGAGGTTCCTGATTCCGACGAGGAACTGGAAGATCCTGATGAAACTGAGTATGAGACTGAGGATGACGAATTTGGAGGCCGCGACCCCGAAAGCCCTACACCTCTAAGGTTCCGGAATGTGGCTCCACCAGCCGATAACACTGAGCCACAGACTGAGCTACAGATTGAATCGGATTCCAACTCACCGGAAACAAGCCGCCGCCCGTTAGATGATACAACAGAGCAAGTAGTCCTAAGTAGCAGTCGTTCCCTCAATCATGAGCCTAGTCAAGGACAAAATGACGAGATTCCATGCGTGGTAGACCAGGACGTAGCGACGTCGCCCGGCCCGGGGCTCGAGGAACTCGACTGTACATCGGAGCGGCCGGGTGAGTCTCCAATTTCAGATCAGGAACTCGATTTGGAAACTGGTACAGATGTAGAAGAGGAACTGCAAGAGACTCTTGAGTCTCCCCGAGTAGAGGAAGTTGTCGCGAGCCCGGCTCCAGCTTCTAGACTCGAGGGCACACCAGAACCAGCTCTATCAGAACAAGCCGAAGATGACGGCGCAGAAGATGACTTGTCACCTTCACAAGATTTCTTATACACTCAGGGGCTTGAGAGTCAGCGTTTGACTCTCGACTCAATTCGCGCCCTTGGACCTCAGACTCCTCATTCTGACATCATGGTTTCCTTGCACCCCGAACATATATCAAGGATAGTGGATCGAACGAAAAATCATGAATTCAGGGTCTGGAAGATACCCCAGCAAGTCTCCCGTATATGGGTGTACATCACAAGACCAGAGTCTGAACTCAGGTATATGTGTTTATTCAGTGAGCCCAAAACTCCAGGCGAAATAGAAGACGAGAAAGGCCTTGGTAACGTAGAGTTTAACCAAGGCAAAATGGCGGCGAAGTTCGCATACGAAATACTCCAAGTTTATGAACTTAATAATCCTGTCTCGTTGGATGAGATGAAGAGAAAAGGTTGGGTAGCAGGTGCTCCGCAGAAATATACCTACATACCCCCAGCCGTCGTGGGTGAGCTTACAGCCAACCTGAGGTGTGCTCTATTCGAAGATACCTGTCAGTCGGACAAGACGGGCCATACGGGCGTATCTGAGTCACAAGAGCTGAAGGAACAACTACAAAATGATGCAGATTATTCTACGCAGCACCACTCAGAGAATCAAGATGAGATCATTCCCGCCAGCCAGTCACCACGCAGGAATAGTAAGAACTCTCAAGCTGTGGCTGATAAGCATGACTTCATCAAACCGTCTCTCCCTCAAGTTCATTCAGTCTCCTCCAGCCATGGATCCCCAACCCTTCCGAGCCAGAGGCAACGTACCTTCATACGGCCTTCTCAGGCTTCCACGGTGAGCCAGGCGTCGTCGAGTCCATTGATCACTCCAGGAAAGTCGGCTCCTCGCCCAATTGCCCTGTCCAGTCAGCACGAAGGCAGCAGCCCGACGTTACTACGCCGCCGCCACTCCTCCTTGCGATCTTCTCAGTTCCCGACGACAAGTCAGTTGCTGCCAGATAGCTTGTTGAACGCCGATGTTCATGAGCCACCTGCTATTGTTTGGGATTCTGCGGACTCTGATAGTTGATGTCATTTCGTTTCCTTTTTGTGTCATGAATTATTATGAACAATCATGGGCGTGTGGGAAATGGGGTGAATGTTATATCAAGGCTACGTGGCGTTGAGTGTTGGCTCAACTACAGGGAACAGATAGACGGTTTGTGAGCAATCGAGACAGGATTCGGTGGCGTTAAGGATATACAGGTTACATTTACCTCTGGAACAGCATTGTCAACAGGTTGGCAATAACTTCTATAGGAAACGGCGAAAATTGCCCCATTACTGCTTGCGTGGTCTTATACTTGTTCTATTTTAACTTAATTAAAACTCATGCAAACATAAGGCAAACTTTAGCATAGGGGCATCCGACCAACTGGAATGGCTTTCTGGGAAGTCGCTCTTACGAAGCTTAATTGAAGCGTGAGCTAAAAGCGGCATGCAGTCAACTATGATATTAGAATAACCATCCTTAGGTAGGGCCCATCCATATGATGAGATGAACAGCCTTGAACACCATCTTCGAAATCATGTGTACACTCAATTGTTTCGTGAATTTATCTATACTCTAGCTGTAATATTGAAATACTGGAAGATGTGGTTTCTTGAATGTATGGGCTCGGATAGCTTCTACTTCGCGGCCTTATAATCCCTATGGCACCAATGCAGTAAGACAGGAATAAGCAATAGATTTCTTAACCTTGAATGAACGCCTTCATGCCGGTTAATGCGACCTAGCTCTGCACCAGGTGCTTTTGGCAAAAGCGTCCAAAAGTACCGGAGTCGAACGGGGTATCGCGTGTGAATGCGTAAGCGAAGATGGGTGCAACTCTATAACATAAGGTTTACCATTAGAATACTCGAGAGAAAAAAATTTGTATTCTAGTTGTATCACAATTTATGTACAAGCTTCCTTAACCGTCTTCTACTTTTTCTCCTCAGGCTTTTCCTCAGGTTTTGGCGTGGGCAGCTTGAAACTATCTGGCTTGCGGTCCTGACCGGGGCCGATCTGCTCCCAAGCACTGGAGCCACCCTCGAAGTTGCGGAAGGCTTGCGTCAACTCTAGGGGCTCGGTGACGATGCGCTTCTTCTCCTCGTCGTAGCGGACCTCGGTGTAGCCGGTGAGGGGGAAGTCCTTCCGTAAGGGGTGGCCCTCGAAGCCGTAGTCGGTCATGATGCGACGCAGGTCGGGGTGGCCGACGAAGAAAACGCCAAACATGTCGTACACCTCGCGCTCGTACCAGTTGGCGCCGTCGTACAGACTCGTGATGCTGGGCACCGGCGATGCCTCGTCGGCGTATGTCTTGACGCGGATGCGTGCGTTGTGCCTCACGCTCAAGAGGTTGTAGACGACCTCGAAGCGCTGGTCCTTGGTGGGGAAGTCGACTGCGGTAATAGTGCTCACCTGGGTGAACTCGGCAGCCGTGTTGTCTGCAAGGTGCAAGTCAGCGGTTTGTTTGTCTCATACGACATTAATGAGCAGAAGGCTCTGTTTCTCTCACATTTGAGGAACGAGAAGACGGGTATGACGCCGGACGGAGGGATGTAGATGACCAGCTCATCCTTCCACACGGAGAACTGCTGGATGTACTTAGGCATGCAGCCCATGAGCCAGGAGCCGTAGCGGTGGAGGTCGTCGGCCTTGGTGGCGTACTTGTCGGCCGGGTTGACGACGGGGACGTTGAGCTCCTTGGGGTGGTCGCGCGGCGCGAGCCTCATGTTCTTGATGTCCCGCGGTATGGCGACATGGCGGCGGGCGGTCGAGGCGATGCAGCGCACGGCCTGCTCGCTCCGGGGCGCGAGAGAGCTCTTCGCCGCGGGCTGCAGAGCCGTAGCGAGAGCCCTGCTGCTGCGGCAGAGCTTGGTCGCCATGGCGGGTTCGAGCAAGGCCAATTGATGGTGGAATGCGTTGGGCCGTGGATGAGTTAATTGACCATTGATAGAGGTCCAATTGCTGCTGATGATACCTCCATAGGTATGGCACCCACACATCCTGGTACCTCCTACCTAGGCTAGGTAGGGGTTAGTGGATGGGGAAGAATATTAAAGCGGCCTCCGAGAGACCTCAGGCACCCGGGCAGGTACCTCCCATTTACAAAAGCCAAACATCTCTCTCTGTTTTTTCTTCTAATATCTAGTTTCAACCTCACGAGACAATATGACTCGCTATGTCAAGTTGTAGTCAGCAATATTTACGGCGTTTCTTTTTCCATATCTCTTCCAAAGTAAAGTTAAAGATACTTGTGGCAGCTTCTACCGTTTGAAAGGTTTGGCCTCATAATGGCACATGTGGGCCGGTACGCAAGGTACCAGACATCAACATTCCTGAAGTAGCTAGTGCTCTTTACTTATTTCTTTTATATAAAGTACCTGCTTGGCAGGGGAACGCTCCAAGCATATATCTATCCCTTTAGACTTTATTTCGGCTCCGTGACTTAAAAGTGGAAAACCGGGGCCGCACTTGCAGCTCTTTACACCCAATAAAAGGATAAAATCTGCTCGGATAATTGCGTTATTGGGTGTAAGATGCTGCAAGTGCGGCCCCGATTTTCCACTTTTAAGTCACGGAGCCGAAATAAAGTCTAAAGGGATAAAGCATTAACTTTCAGTAAGGTTGGCTACCTCGGCAAAAACAATAGATACAGAAATTTGTATCTTGTTTGCTATAACATAGCGATACACAAATACACAAATACACAAGTCCACATCGCTGATTGCTAGGAAACACGTGGCAGCGTAGCTACCTAATATGATTCCTAAGAAGGGATTTCACGGACCTGCGACATTTCCAGCTGCCTCCCGTACAGTACCCGTACCTAGCTGGCAATGCGCTCCATTAGTGGCCTAGTAAGTCAATATACTGGTGTGTAGGGGGGTAAAACCAACAGTGCCCATGTATTATGGGCCTGTGAGGCTTTGGCAAGGGGCGCTTGAGACGGTTTATAAGCATAATTTTGGTGCAAGTATCTCGGGCCAAGATACCTGCTCCCGGTGGGCTGTTGCCAAGAATACCTGAACATGGTTGTTTTTACTGAACATCAACCATAGTAGACAGTGAACACCAGTCAGACTAAATCAGGTGATGGTCCCAGTCAGCCAACCAGATTGAGGCAGCTCGAAAAAAAAACTTGAGGTCATCAATCTAACTCAGTTGGGTGTGCAACCTCGAAGCACGGTACAGGTCAGTTCCTACTCTCCGTCCCACCCAAGCCAGACGCTACACTACCTGCCTCTACAATACCTAGCCTGTAGTCTAGCAACAACTCTTTTGCTTCCAAAGCTGCTTTTTGCCCTTCTTTCATTCAACCTCCATCCCGTCCTTACAACACAGCTATTCTACATCATCCTCAACTACCTTTTCGTGTCAACAACTTACCTATCCAGTAGGCCGACTGAATATCCTCGGCTCTCGTGCATTTGGTCGTTGGCGTTCTCTCCCAGCATTCTGTGTGATTCTCACCGGCGTCAAGGGTTTTGATTTCGGATGCATCGTCACCCAACAACAACTCGATATCGTTCCTGAGCTCCCACCTACATACAACACGCTTGGACGCTGTTCTGTAACCTCTTCTATATCGTACGGCGCCTTAATTTCTAAACGCTCAGAGTCGCCGGCGCGATATTTTTTCTACCACCAACAGTCGATTCTACTGGCCGACACCCAACTATCCTAGGCCTGCACCCTCCGCCCTTCATCATGGCCCCGCAAGACACATTTTTCGATGACGAGGACGATACATGGTCGGTTATACTTTACCCTCGCATCCTTCCTGACTTTATTGTGTTATACATCACATGCTAACCGTCGTGTGCAGTCCTCTGTGTATCGAGGAGTTCGATCTCTCTGACCGAAACTTTCGACCTTGTCCATGTGGCTACCAGGTGCGATCGGACCACATCACCCGATCTCAAACAAATGTGTACTAATGTGTCTGAACACAGATATGCCAGTTTTGTTTTAACAACCTTAAAAACAACCTGAATGGACTGTGCCCTGCCTGTCGACGGCCTTACGATGATAAGGACGTAAAGTGGAAGGTGGTAACACGTGAAGAGTACGAGCTCCCCGAATGGAAAATAACTGTACGGTGATGTCTAACGGTTGACAGGGAGGCGGAATTCCGAGCGAACATCCAGAAAAACCAGAAGAAACGAGCAAACGAGCAGCGACAAAAGGAAGTGCAGAAGCGCGAGGCCGAGAGAGAAAACCGCAAAAATCTCCAGGGCGTTCGGGTTGTTCAGAAGAATCTTGTTTATGTAACAGGTCTCACACCAAACGTTCGAGAAGATGAGCTGCTTAAGACTCTTCGTAAACCCGAATTTTTTGGACAATACGGTAACATCCAAAAGATTTCAATCAGCAACAGGAAGTCTTCGGATGGCCAACAACAATCCCTCGGCATATACGTTACGTTTGAGAAGAAAGAAGACGCAGCGAAATGTATAGCAGCAGTCAATGGCTCCCAAAATGGTGACCGTGTGCTGAAAGCGCAGCTTGGAACCACCAAGTACTGTTCAGCTTGGCTTCGTCATGAGCAATGCGGCAATAGACAATGCATGTTCCTGCATGAACTAGGTGATGAGGAAGACAGTTACTCACGTCAAGACCTGTCCTCGCTCAACAGTGTACATACACAACGTCCTCTCTCCAACGCTGCATCGTCAACCCGCTCCGTCTCTCGTCCGCATCCTTCTGCCATCCCGTCAGCCGCTACATCCCAGCCTATGATTCGCTCATCTAGTAAAGAGGACTCTGAAGCCGGCGACGGCCCTGCCTTACCCGCTTCAGCGAACTGGGCACGCACAACTCAGCAGCGTAGCAGACGCGGCAGCCATGCCACCAGTGGTGCTGCATCAAGCCCTGCTATCTCAACGTCACTACCCGCCACCGCTGAATCTGTTCACGAGGTTAACGATACATCAACGGCACCAGAGCCGAGCCGGAAAGCCGAAAAACAGCGAGCTGACGCAAACATAAAATCTGATCCCGCACCATCGAAAGCACAGCCGTCAACTGAAGATCGATACGACTTCGCTCAATTTTTCAGGATCCTCAATTCACTTCCCACCGACGTTTTTACTCCTAGGTCATACAACAGAGATGAGTTTCCTCCTTTCTTTGATCCGAATTCAGCAGCAAGGAGACGAGCCATGCATGATGAGGATGAGAATCGTCTTGGTGATCAAGATGACCAGGTGGATGACCTAACACAATCGGATGGAGAAATTGAGAGTGGCAGTCTCGCATTAGGTGGCGAACCGGAAGACAGAGATCAGGCACGTAGCGGGCTTGGTTATGATCAAAGGCGAAATGTGCCCATCCAAAGAGCAGCCGCCAATGAACTATTTGGCCCGTCCCTGACAGGATTCGGACCGGCAGCTACCACGGTCGGCTCAATTGGGAGCCGAACTATGACACCGCAGCAGCAGCAACAGCAGCAGCAGCTCTTCATGCGACCTCAGAACACATTCACAGACCAGATGCCTCCTGGAATCTCTCCTCAGCAACCATCTCAACAAAATGTTGTATTCCAAGGACAAGGCCACACCCGCCAACAATCCCGATTTAATTTCGCCAGTGAGAATAGCGCTAGCTCTGTCAATGTTAAGTCAACCGGCGATCCTAGATACATGGCTCAACAGTCGTCTATGATGCCTTCTACGTTTCGCTCGCAGCCGGGTGGCCAGCTATATACTACATCGGTATCCGGGCCTCCGCCGGGACTTAAGTCGACGGGCACGCCTCCTGTAAGTGGCATGTTTGGTCAAGCGCATGCTTTTGGAGGATCGGCGTTTGGTGGAGCTTCGAAGGGCAATCCGAACGACTTGCTTCAATCTCTGATTCGGAGCAATGTGGGCAACCAGGCCCACGATGGAAAGCGTGAGTACATGATCCCCCAAGTTTCCTCTTTCCATAGCCAATTCCCATCCTCTACCTCCCCAACTCCTGCTCCGGCTCCCAACATCCTGGCAACGCTCTATGCTTCCCAGCCTGGAGCTTTCCCGGACTACGGACCCAAGCAGAAGAAGAAGGGGAAGAAGCACAGACACGCTAACACTTCCTCCTCTGGGGGGAGTGGCTTAGTAGATCTTGCGGACCCGAGTATCCTGCAGGCGCGGATGCATCATCAGCAACAGGGTAACAGTATGGGAGCCGGGCAGGGACTATTCGGTGGTCAAGCACAAGGTGGGTACAGCAGCAACCCCAACACTATGTACGGAGGTGGTGGATACAACAGATGGCAGTGATTTGATAGGGCTTGCAAAGCAATGGGCGGCTCGTTTGGTTTCTATTGGTTTTGGTTTCCGGCAAGGGTGCGGCGAGGCGTCGGGGATTTCGGAGATGGAAGATGATCATAACATTCCATCACATCTGTTTAAGCGAGCATTACAGAGAAATATGATCCAGGATGGATCAGGATTGCATGGCGTCCATTTGCTCTTGGAAACGACGGGCTGCTCCACGGCTGCTGCTATTCTCGAGATACACTTCGTTCTTGGCGTCACCTTTTTAACTTTTTCTTTCCTCCTCACATGGTTCGGTTCAATGGTCACGCCAGGCAAGCCATCGTCGTCTTCCACAACCTTAATGTACGTTAACGCACAGAGCTAGCCCAGAGCTTATACCTAAGAAGCTGGCTAATATAGCATTTCAACCTGTCAGCTTACCAGTATCATGTATAATACGGAAGACGACGATGGTAGCCTGCGACGTGACGTGTGCCTTCTGTTTGATATGTAGCTATGCCTTTAAGTTGAATACTGAACGCTAACATTCTATACTTCGATTCTAGATGACGATCTTCTTCCTCTCGACGCAGCGTCTTCCGCTGTTGATGCGCTAGTCGCAGATCCGTATCCGTCTGAACCACTAGACTCTATTTCACATCTTGATGGACTAAACTCACCATCTCTGCCTCCTGGGCTCGGCCTCACTCATGCCCATCCGCCCCCGGTCTTCGGTGAGAAAATGGATCAAAGTGTGCAAAGCCCGGTGGTCCAGGACAGGCCACATTCAAGGAATAACGCAATCCGCTCACTTTCTACTACAATGCCTCGGCCAGCCACACCACTCGCACCCAAATCCATGAAACAACCTGCCGTGCGAGGTAAGGATGAGCCTTCTACTAGCAATAACGACGCGAAGAACAACATCAAGGAGCTGGCAAATGTGAGCGGTCTAGCACAAGACATTGCTGCTCAGGCCTCCAAATCAAAAGCGAATTTACTACAGGAAGAGGATTTTCCAGCTCTCGACTCTGTGAAGACAGCTTCACCATCGAAGGTAATAGCCACTCCATCAAAGCTTGGTCAAGCATCGAAAACGCTGTCCAGCAAGAAAGCTGTTACCGATACGTCAAGTAAGACCTCGGCGGAAAACAAGTCGAAAAAACCAGAAAAGCGTCCAATGCCTGGTATTCTGGACATCGCAGCCGCCACAAACCAGGTTCCCCAGCAGCAGGCCACAGGAAAAAAGACAGAGATTTCAGATAAGGTTTTCAGCGCCCAATCAAGTAAAACTCCAGCGGCTTCTGCATTGTCGACGCCTACACTCACAACAGCCTCGGTATCTTCTCCTATAACTAAAGCGGCGCCAAAGACACTTCGGCTCGTACAGACTCCGAAGACTGAAATACCAGCGACCAACGTAGCACCTGCAGCTGTTGCCTCGATTCGCTCAGCTGCGGCAGCTGGTTCGGGCCATCGGCCAATGACACCTGGCAGCGAGATAGTCTCCGATACCGCGTCAATTGTTAGTGCGTCCATCTCAGCATCGCGAACTAGCTCGCCACCACCATCAAAAATTGGTTCCCTCCCTACGCGCCCAACTACGAAGAGTCAACAGCGCAAACAACGTAAGGAAGCTTCGAAGGAAGCGGCCGCACAGATAGCTGATGCCAACCCATTTGAACCGGAGGTTGAGATTGCACCTATCCAAAGCCGGAAAAAGAAACAGAAGAAGGAGAAGAAGCCTACTGCTACAAGCAGAACATCCACCAGACCAGCCACGCCAAGCACGTCTGAAGCTATTGAAGACAAAATCATTACAGAGAAGGACAGTGCTACTATGAGGAAGGATTCTAGAGCAGGCCTGTCTGCGACAGAACAAGCGAAAGCCAACAAAGAGAAGGGAAGACTCTCAATAAGCTCACCAAGAAGTCCTACCGCTGTTGATACATCTATCAAACTGAATGAGTCAACGAAAACGACAGTGTTGACACCAGATTACATCAGCCACACTCCCGAAGTGAAGCAGGAGCAGCCAGTAGAGCAAGACATCGGTGAAGTTCCTCAACTTCGAGATGTTTTTAAGGCTCTGGTTGAGGAAGGGTCTTTGCCACCAGTTGATAAAATCAGCTTCTTCAAACCTCTTCCGACACATCGTCTAGATCCCAACACAAGTGGGCTGGTATCTTTACCACCAACCTTGAAGGCCATCGTCACTAAAGAAGATGAGGAGAAGCTCAACGCCTTCCAGCCCGTCCGCAAGATAGTGAACGAGCACTCAGTGCTCCTCACTCCTAATGGAGATTGTGTACCAAATTTGACTCCAGAAGAGCAGGATAGATTTCTGGAGTTACAAGAGCGTCTCAGAGCCGACAGCATCCGCCCAACTGCTTTCTCTGCCCCTCGTCATGCACCAGCCAGCGGCTTCAGTCTTGTTAAGAACCGTGCCGTCCCCAATGGAGCACCGTCTTTCTTCCCGCTAGGTCCCGATAATTATCCCAGTGATCCGGTCGGAAAGATGCACCGAGAGGAAGCTATCAGTTGCATCAACCAGCACGTCCTCCCGTCTCTCAACCTAGGAAGTTACAAGACCATGGGTACCGGTTCTAATTTCACCAAGAACGTCAATCTACAGCAACTTGCGCCGTGGATCTATCCTCCTACGGATAATGCAGAGGATCAAAGAAAGATGTTCACGGGCCGACCTACAGATGAGTACGGCGCCTCGTCGAGTGGGCATTCGACAGATGCTGTGTACGGAGGCTACGAGCACCCCGAGAATGGGCCCTCGCCAGCCATTGGTAGTACGCCTCTCATGTCAGTCGAAGACGCGGAGACGGTGTGGAGTCAGGCCAAGAAGCAGCACGAGGCTCTTGACAAGAAGTTCCGTCAACTCCAAGCTAAGAATCGTCGTCTCGTCGATCTGCATTGACTGCCCAGTGTGTTAGGGCTTTGTCTTGATGCGCCCATATTCGTGATTAGATGGGCTTGCTATTTTATAATGGCTATCACCATCTCGGTGGCCATTTCACGCTCCATGCTTAACTCGGCTCTCATCCTGGCTACCGCAGTTGGTGTACACAATGGATATTGAATGTAACCATTTCTGTACTCAGCAGGAATTCATGTGGACGTGTCAGACCTCCCTAATAAGTTTTTCGTGTCTTCTTAGCAGCATCCCAGGGCGTTCTGTGGTTTAGGGGATCATTACTGGACGACTCTGTATGCGGCTACGACTAATAGGATTATGATAATTATGAAAGCATGTGATGAGGACTGCATGCGGCCTTTTGGTTGAGTCCTCGTCATTTGCTAGTTGTTAGAATAGAAGAACGTAGCCCTCGCGGGTCCTACACGTTCGAGCATCCCATCCACACAGGGAGATACAAACACTAGATGCATAATTGAATTGTTTGACTCATTCGACCCCTATGTTATTCACGGCGGGTATGTGAATTGTGCATCAAAAAGTTTTGTCATATCCAGTGCGCATATCTGGGCCTGATATGAGACAAGCAAATATAACCGTTGCGGAATACAACTGCAGCAGCATATCATAGAAGTGCCTAGGTATCAACAGTAAAGAGATGTGTGTCCATAGAATCGCCAACGCAACTATGGTTCACCTCCTAGGTGGTTATGTCGATTTGCGTCCAGATAAGGAATGTCCCAATTCACGTAGTTCTTGGTTCAGTTACCTCAGATAAACGTTTCGGGCCTTACTGCACATGCGTGACGGTCCAAAGCAGAGATTGAGATAAGGAACTGTGGACAGCCGAGTGCCCTAGTTGACGATGAACATTCAGGCTACAGAGGGTAGAATCTACAAAACGAGCGAGAGCTGGTAGTGACAAGGGGTGCTGGGCGCTATTAGTAACGATACTCTGGATTAGATAAATCGCGCCTTCTTCTTCTTCGTCCTCCAAAAAAAAAAAAGGAGAATAGTAACACACCCAGATAATGCCCGACAGATGAAGATATTTGCTCACTTTTTAATGATAGGTAAGACAACTCCGTGGTTTCGTGAAACAGCCCAGAGTATGTCGTCATACACAAGGACTGCCACGTGCCAATCCGAACCTAACGGGTGGGCTCTATAATACAGAGATCCCTGTCTATCCACTGCCTCCTTCCCGGTCAGAACGTGCCTACCTACAGTAGGTAATCAGCTCGTCTAGGTCTCTGGTGTGGGAAGGTACTACTGTAGACGAGCGAGGTCGAATACCTACCTCGCCTACCTGCGTTGATTAAGTACGCTTAGACGTAGACTCTCGATTACTCGAAATACTACCTACCCACCATACCTTCGGTAGCCACCATTACAGCCTCAAACACCACAACTTTCTATTGTTGGCTTTTGCCCAACTTGCTAAGTCCAACCGATTTGCCAAGCGGTCACCTACGCTAAAGTACTATGCGGCATCACATTCAAAAGTCCATGGGCCTGTAGGACACACGTCTTCTACGACTTGCGGTGTGTATTAACGGCCCGCCTATTGGGCTACCTTATGCTCGGCCCCTGAGCTGGCTACGGTAGCTAGATAGTTATGCCGGTATTCTCTTCTCCAATCTCAGCTGAATAAATATACGTAATTTACATGATTAAAAGAGTACTCACCAGTCTCAAATCGAAAGTCTTGGGTTGAGATTATTTCGAACATTATCCCAAGGCACCTCTCGCTACGTTGGTAGGTACTGAGATTCCAAGGAAGAGATTCTCCGTTTCCCAGCCATCTTTCTACTAGTACTACTAATCCGACCCCATGAGCACTGGACCCATATATTGTCTCAGGAGCACTTGTACTAGTAAGAGACGACAAGCGCCTCAAGACAGAACACACCAAACGCGGACTGGAATGTATCGTTTCCCCCGTTGCACCAAGATGGATCGGTATTGGGCGCCTTGAAAATGGCATTTCAGAATACGGTCAAGTAAACGGCGGACCTCATGCAGCCCAGACCCTGGCAGACTGCAGCCAGACACACACACCCTGGGTGAATCTCGGCGACGGCCAAGCGCGGCCGTATTCAATTTCTCGATTGCGGAATGCGATCTGGCCACGATGGGGCTACGCATTCACGATCTGAGCGGAAGCGGGTTTGCTTTTACGGATCGCCGCCAACCACCGTTCCTGGAAGTCGAACTCCGGTCTTTTGTTCGGCCTGACCAATACCACGGCTTCTAGGCCATGTAGGGCGAAACATGGCGTGGGCACGGCGTGGAGTAGCTCTCCTTGACAGAATCCCGGAGCAGCTGCCACATCTGAGCTACCTTCGGTATATACAGTATACGCTCCACAGCAGCAGGGGCAGATGCCTTCGGCAGTGTTACAGTCGGGTTGTGATGTCGTCGTACAGTATGAGGTTCGTGGCCAGTTTTTCGACCAGCGAGCAGAGGTCATACGCCGCTAGCTTCTTCTGCGGCTTTGTTAGTTTGCTTATCTACTACGCACTGTTGACGCTACAAACAGCTACACTACAGTCACAGATTGCACTACTACGTATGTTGGTTGTGTAAACTCCGCTTCCCGCTGCCACTTACACTCGGTCTTCCGCCAGGGGCTCGCCAACCATGTGGGTCGCGGGCTACCTGGGTTTTCCCTGTGCTTCTCCCTATGCGGGCTCTTTGGGCTCCTCACCCTGCACTAACTAACAGTCCGTTAGACTGTTCCGGTTCTCGATCGTGGTGAACACCTTGAATCATGGCGATCAACTAGCAGGGGTGTTATTCAAGCCGCAACACCCTTTTGGTATCTCGTCTTTAGCCTGTGTCTTGCGTCATTCAAGCTAAATAATATGTCCGTTGTAAGCAATAAAAATGTTTGGCTTTCAGTTGTCTATTGCTGCAGACTGCTGTAGACACACGGCAATCGGCTTCTGTCCTGCGATCATGATCACGATCCCATTCTTATCCAGCATCCTGCGTGTTCTACCCATAATAACCAGGCCAGAAGAGACATGGCTTGGACTGGCCTGGATTGCCTACCAGGGAAATCGAAAGCCACGGAGCCTAACGGCTCTATACCTTCCTCTAACACTTCCAGTAGTCCCAATTAAACAAATACATTGCAAGCCCTGACAATAAAAGTCTGTATTACGCTTTGACCTGTTGCTACACCACGTCCCACTAGCCACGAACCAGTTGTCCATTCTCGTGAGCATCATATCCAACCGAATCCTTTACCCAAGTCACTCGCTTGGTCTGCCTATCATACGTGACCTACTCCTCCTCCTCAAGCCTCATAATATATTCATCTACTATCTATTTATACTTGGGATCCCCCAACGATGTCACCACCCGCGCCTTCACTTATTACCATTACTTCTGATAATTTCCCTATGATACCCAAATATTACCCTTCCTCCACCGACTTCATGAATCCCTGGGAATATAATGCGTTGGAGGTGAGTTAGTTCCTCCTGACTCTTGAAATCATGATCCAGCCTCATACCCCGAGCGTACCAAATGACTACAACGAGAGTGGTTTATAAGTAGCTAATTACCGCTTAGTACAACTATCCCGAAAATGAGGCTGGCCCTGTGGTCCCGCAGGCCGACACCGTCAGAGACTCTATAATCTATCCTGGCATATATGCCCCTAGCGGATTCGACATAATCAACATACTTGTCAGTCATATCAGCCACATATGTCACTTTAAACCTACGCCGGACACGCGCTAATCAGGTCCAAAGAGCCGGGTAGCGGCGAGGCCTTCGCCAGTAGTAGAGCTCGGACCAGTAGATTCGTCTTGCGCAATAGTCGTGTGTGATATCGAGCAACCCGATTACCCGGTCGTATATGCGAATGACGCATGCGCGCAGTTGACGGGGTATTCATTGGACGAGATGCTCGGCAAGAACTGCCGTTTCATGCAAGCGCCAGGAGGCAAAGTCCGCAAGTCATCGACACGAAGTCACATTGAAAAGGGTGTGCTGAAGAAGATGCGTCGCGCCATCGAGTCCACTAGTGAGCTGGCTATCGAGGTGACGAATTTCAAGAAGAACGGTCAGCAGTTCACGAACCTGCTGACCATTATACCGGTCTGCTGGAATACACCGTCACCGAAGTATTACGTTGGTTTTCTTGCAGAGAAGACGTGGTAGCTGCCACCCGTTGTGGTTAGGGCCACAGGAATGGATTGGTCCTCTATGTTGCACCAAGTGTCATTGGAGTGAAAAGAGATGGACGGGAGCATCTCTATCTCGGCTCGAAATGATCGTCGCTCTCCTCATTGCCACGGCATTAAGCACAAATACCCCTTTAACCAGGGCAGCAAGCTGGGGGGATTTTTGTTTTCTTTTTGCGACTGGCGTATCTCTACCCCGAGGGGTGCGTGGGCTTCTATCTGCTTTCAGGCATTGTATTGATACCCTAGTGTTTTGAGTTGTTTTTCTATTTTCTGTTCGAGTCTGAAAGGAATGGCCAGTGCGGAGCGGGCGTATTTGACAGCAGATATTGGCGTTTTCATTTTGCAGGGAGGAAAAAGAAAAAACGGTGCCTGTGATCGAAACGACATTTGGCTCGGCCAATCCTAGCTATTGGTCAGGTCGAGGGACG
Source organism: Xylaria sp. FL0933 (assembly GCA_022578765.1). Classification (NCBI taxonomy): domain Eukaryota; kingdom Fungi; phylum Ascomycota; class Sordariomycetes; order Xylariales; family Xylariaceae; genus Xylaria; species Xylaria sp. FL0933. The sequence continues at coordinate 414,028 of MU389752.1, forward strand.
AGCCTGACCGGGATATGGACAGAGCAAATTGAGAGCGTGTCTTTTCGCGGCTTAGCAACTCCCACATCTGCTATGATCTATTCAAGCATCTCGTGACAACTAGTGTTCGACCGTGTGAGGTAATTACGACAAATAAGAGTTCTCTTTTCGCGATCAACTTCTGGTTCGCTTACAGTCACTAATATCACAACGCCCTTGTGCTGAACGCTAGGGCATTTCACCTAGACTTTTCAGGACGAGGCTTTTGCTTGACCCGGCAACACGGGAAAGGAAAGAATGACATACATTTATGTACCGTATGAGGAAGCATTAGCGTAAGGTAACGTGAGAATTGGTACCTCTAAACGAGGCAAGTACTCGAAGTACAGGTTGAGTGGGATATTTGGCTTCCTGGTATCCAGACCCTTGGACAAGGATTCATTGGTAGTCACTTTACCCACCACTATCATTTCTATACGGCCCTGGTCCTACATACGTAGCGAGCGTAGTACTTTCTTCCTTGCTTTCTCCTCGTTCCACTCCGTTGGTTTCGAAGGTTCGAGCTGCTATCGCCTTCTCCCCATCCCCCGAGCCCCCTGTCCTACCCCTGTTCCTCGTAAGCTGTGTACATTGGCAGCTAACGTGGGAAAAGATATCGTTGGGATCGACTACACCATCTGTTCATCTGGTGTACCACCTACCTGTTCTGTGATACTTTATGTGCGTTGTAGATAGATAATGGGTGAGATAAAGTAGGGTAGGGTAGTAGCCGCGTTGGTAAGGCAGAACAGGGGGGTGTCGTCTTCCTTGTTTTATCCTTAGATATTTATTGAAGCTGGTATTATTTTCCCCAAGAGTTCTCATTACTTTACACGGCTACCACTACCTTACTAGTACAAGGTCCTGGAGTGTTATACAAGTAGTGTATCCCTACCGTGACACGACATGGACAGGCATCATCATGACTATGTACGGGAGTAATTATACAGTTGATTTTACTAGTCCACCTAGGTTAGCCATAAAAAGAGCTTATTGTGGCCAGCATCTACTCTTTTTCTTATATATACATTAGTAGTAAGCTACTTATATAATATATAAAAGTATTTTACTTAAAGGTTATATTAGCAGATATATTTTTTTAAAGTTTTAATTTTTTAGCCGCTTATGTTTAATATTAATATATTTTTTTAAGCAATATTATTTTTTTAAATAATATTATATTTGCTTAAAAAAAAATTATTTTATATATTAAAAAAATTAAA